>CM074721.1:5162864-5688800 GCA_037306005.1 Rhinophrynus dorsalis
ATCAAGATCAGTTTTATCTTCGTTTTTATCATTTTACAGTTCTATGATATTTATATATTTGTTAGGACTCTTGGAGTTGAGGTACCTTGGGGTGGTAAACAAGCTTGAACATTCTTTGGCCAAATTATTCTACAAAACCCTCATTTATTTGAAATAAATTAAATTATAGGTATAATATATACATTACACAGGGTTCCATTTCCAGGTAATCTGTATAGATTAGCGCGGGATTGCTTTTTCTTTTGTTTTTGTTTTAGGTTTTTTCCTAGATTGGGGATTTGGGGAATCCTTTCTATCCTTTCTGCGTTTCATATCTTATTCACTAGACATCTCATTTATAACACACATGGATGGATAGTTATGGGGTGTTAGAGTTCTTCTCTATGATCAATGTTTGCCCTGTGGCTTCGTTACTACTGGTCAGAGGTCTGTCCGTTACCAGACTCAGTGTGGGGAGGAAGGAGAAACAGATCAATAACTCTAAGTATTAACCCTTTGAGAGCCAGAGGGGTACGCAAGGCATTGCTTTACAATGCCTTGCATACCCCTCTGGCACTCAAAGGGTTAACAACTGGAAACAAATCAGAAAGTGCCATTAACCCCTTCAGTCATGGAGATCTCTGTAACGCATTATGAGCCTTGAAGGACAATAAGAGAGAGAGAGGGAGAGAGATATGGAAATAGTAAGTCTTTGTATATCTCCCTCCTGGTCTTGTCCTCTCCAGAACTGCTGCTGTGAGTTAAAGGTAGTTAATGATTCCTATTGGCTGCTGTGATATCCCAACAATCTGCACAACCAATAGAAAGGGGGAAACCACAGACAGCTTCAGCTCTTGCAGGAGGTGGGATAAGAAATAGTCTGTTTATACAGTTAAGGCTATAATGAGTTTATTATACTGCAATGATTAACTAGGAAAAGGTGGAGCGTTATCGGATGTATTATTTTAATTTTCTTTCATTTTGGTATGTGTGATGTGCTACAGTGTGACCAACCAGTAGAGGGCACTAGAACACTTTCCTGTGAGTCTGGATACTTATAGCAGGGCAGCGATTTAAAGGGATAGTAATACTTCGTTTTATCTTTATTTTATTTTGTAGGCATTAAAAAAACATGAAGAATGATATAAGTCTTATCTCTCAGACCTTTATGGTTTAAGAGATATTCACAAGCAAAGTATCCCCCCCCTTGTTCAGCCAGATCAGAAGGAAGGTGCGCAGGTAGACTGCAGAGAGGGACAATCTTCAATTAAGATAAGGGAAAAACCTGAAAAACTTGTCAAGGGGGGCAGGGCTTTCATTGTTCTCATAGGAAGAAGATTGTCCCCTGCTCTTATCTGTCTGGTCTATGGACTGGATTCCATATCTGAGAAGAGGTGGCTTACACTAGGTAAAAGAGGGGCAGGGCTTTCATTGTTCTCATAGGAAGAAGATTGTCCCCTGCTGTTATCTGTCTGGTCTATGGACTGCATTCCACATCTGAGAAGAGATGGCTTACACTAGGTAAAAGGGGGGCAGGGCTTTCATTGTTCTCATAGGAAGAAGATTGTCCCCTGCTGTTATCTGTCTGGTCTATGGACTGGATTCCACATCTGAGAAGAGATGGCTTACACTAGGTAAAAGGGGCGGGAGGGGAAACTTTGCTTGCGAATATCTCTTAAACCATAAAGGTTTGAGAGATAAGACTTATATCGTTCTTCATGTTTTTTTAATGCCTACAAAACAAAATAAAGTTAAAATGAAGTATTACTATTCCTTTAAGGCAATAATAAACTAAGGACAGTATATTCAAAACAAAAGTGGAGCAATTCAGGGGCACAACATTTGCACAATAGAGGAGAAATAACATTCCAAAATGTCCCATGATTTAAATGGGCATTTTAACCATTTTAATGAATTGTTTTATTTATTTATTTATATTTATTTAGATGTGAGGTGCCATACGTACAAAAAAACAGATCTAATTCTGAACCGTAGGGGCAAATAACGACCCCAGAGATATAAATCTGACTGTTAAGTCCCCTTGAAGGCTAGAGGTGTTCTCTGGCAATGAGTAGAGATAAAAGCCCCAGGTATGCCAGTAAGAATGTACGTCGCTTTTGGTGCCTTTGCTTTACCCCAGAGCCGTTTGCGTGTTCGGCCTCACGTGCCTCTCCTCTATCTGAACTTCACTCTCCTCTCCTCTATCTGATCTTCACACTCCTCTCCTCTATCTGATCTTCACTCTCCTCTCCTCTATCTGAACTTCACTCTCCTCTCCTCTATCTGATCTTCACTCTCCTCTCCTCTATCTGAACTTCACTCTCCTCTATCTGAACTTCACTCTCCTCTCCTCTATCTGATCTTCACTCTCCTCTCCTCTATCTAAACTTCACTCTCCTCTCCTCTATCTAAACTTCACTCTCCTCTCCTCTATCTGAACTTCACACTCCTCTCCTCTATGTGATCTTCACTCTCCTCTCCTCTATGTGATCTTCACTCTCCTCTCCTCTATCTGATCATCACTCTCCTCTCCTCTATCTGAACTTCACTCTCCTCTTCTCTATCTGAACTTCAATCTCCTCTCCTCTATGTGATCTTCACTCTCCTCTCCTCTATGTGATCTTCACTCTCCTCTCCTCTATCTGATCTTCACTCTCCTCTCCTCTATCTGAACTTCACTCTCCTCTATCTGAACTTCACTCTCCTCTCCTCTATCTGAACTTCACTCTCCTCTCCTTTATATGATCTTCACTCTCCTCTCCTCTATCTGATCGTCACTCTCCTCTCCTCTATCTGAACTTCACTCTCCTCTCCTCTATCTGAACTTCACTCTCCTCTCCTCTATCTGATCTTCACTCTCTTCTCCTCTATCTGATCTTCACTCTCCTCTCCTCTATCTGAACTTCACTCTCCTCTCCTCTATCTGAACTTCACTCTCCTCTCCTTTATATGATCTTCACTCTCCTCTCCTCTATCTGATCTTCACTCTCCTCTCCTCTATCTGATCTTCACTCTCCTCTCCTCTATCTGAACTTCACTCTCCTCTCCTCTATCTGATCTTCACTCTCTTCTCCTCTATCTGATCTTCACTCTCCTCTCCTCTATCTGAACTTCACTCTCCTCTCCTCTATCTGAACTTCACTCTCCTCTCCTCTATCTGATCTTCACTCTCCTCTCCTCTATCTGATCTTCACTCTCCTCTCCTCTATCTGAACTTCACTCTCCTCTCCTCTATCTGAACTTCACTCTCCTCTCCTCTATCTGTTCTTCACTCTCCTCTCCTCTATCTGAACTTCACTCTCCTCTCCTCTATGTGAACTTCACTCTCCTCTCCTCCATCTGTTCTTCACTCTCCTCTCCTCTATCTGTTCTTCACTCTCCTCTCCGCTATCTGATCTTCACTCTCCTCTCATCTATCTGAACTTCACTCTCCTCTCCTCTATCTGAACTTCACACTCCTCTCCTCTATCTGAACTTCACTCTCCTCTCCTCCATCTGATATTCACTCTCCTCTCCTCTATCTGATCTTCACTCTCCTCTCCTCTATGTGAACTTCACTCTCCTCTCCTCCATCTGTTCTTCACTCTCCTCTCCTCTGTCTGTTCTTCACTCTCCTCTCCGCTATCTGATCTTCACTCTCCTCTCATCTATCTGAACTTCACTCTCCTCTCCTCTATCTGAACTTCACACTCCTCTCCTCTATCTGAACTTCACTCTCCTCTCCTCCATCTGATATTCACTCTCCTCTCCTCTATCTGATCTTCACTCTCCTCTCCTCTATCTGATATTCACTCTTCTCTCCTCTATCTGAACTTCACTCTCCTCTCCTCTATCTGATCTTCACTCTCCTCTCATCTATCTGAACTTCACTCTCCTCTCCTCTATCTGATCTTCACTCTCCTCTCCTCTATCTGAACTTCACTCTCCTCTCCTCTATCTGATCTTCACTCTCCTCTATCTGAACTTCACTCTCCTCTCCTCTATCTGAACTTCACTCTCCTCTCCTCTATCTGAACTTCACTCTCCTCTCCTCTATCTGTTCTTCATTCTCCTGTCCTCCATCTGATATTCACTCTCCTCTCCTCTATCTGAACTTCACTCTCCTCTCCTCTATCTGATCTTCACACTCCTCTCATCTATCTGAACTTCACTCTCCTCTCCTCTATCTGATCTTCACTCTCCTCTCCTCTATCTGAACTTCACTCTCCTCTCCTCTATCTGATCTTCACACTCCTCTCATCTATCTGAACTTCACTCTCCTCTCCTCTATCTGATCTTCACTCTCCTCTCCTCTATCTGAACTTCACTCTCCTCTCCTCAATCTGAACTTCACTCTCCTCTCCTCCATCTGATCTTCACTCTCTTCTCCTCTATCTGAACTTCACTCTCCTCTATCTGATCTTCACTCTCCTCTCCTCTATCTAAACTTCACTCTCCTCTATCTGAACTTCACTCTCCTCTCCTCTATCTGAACTTCACGCTCCTCTCCTCTATCTGATCTTCACTCTCCTCTCCTCTATCTGATCGTCACTCTCCTCTCCTCTATCTGACCTTCACTCTCCTCTGTCTGAACTTCACACTCCTCTCCTCTATCTGAACTTCACACTCCTCTCCTCTATCTGATCTTCACTCTCCTCTATCTGAACTTCACTCTCCTCTCCTCTATCTGACCTTCACTCTCCTCTCCTCTATCTGAACTTCACACTCCTCTCCTCTATCTGATCTTCACTCTCCTCTCCTCTATCTGATCTTCACTCTCCTCCCCTCTATCTGAACTTCACTCTCCTCTCCTCTGTCTGAACTTCACACTCCTCTCCTCTATCTGATCTTCACTCTCCTCTCCTCTATCTGAACTTTACACTCCTCTCCTCTATCTGATCTTCATTCTCCTCTCCTCTATCTGAACTTCACTCTCCTCTCCTCTATCTGAACTTCACACTCCTCTCCTCTATGTGATCTTCAGTCTCCTCTCCTCTATCTGAACTTCACTCTCCTCTCCTCTATCTGATCTTCACTCTCCTCTCCTCTATCTGATCTTCACTCTTCTCTCCTCCATCTGATCTTCACTCTCCTCTATCTGAACTTCACTCTCCTCTCCTCTATCTGAACTTCACTCTCCTCTCCTCTATCTGATCTTCACACTCCTCTCCTCTATCTGATCTTCACTCTCCTCTATCTGAACTTCACTCTCCTCTCCTCTATCTGAACTTCACTCTCCTCTATCTGATCTTCACTCTCCTCTCCTCTATCTGATCTTCACTCTCCTCTCCTCTATCTGAACTTCACTCTCCTCTCCTCTATCTGATCATCACTCTCCTCTCCTCTATCTGATCATCACTCTCCTCTCCTCTATCTGATCTTCACTCATCTCTCCTCCATCTGACCTTCACACTCCTCTCCTCTATCTGAACTTCACTCTCCTCTCCTCTGTCTGAACTTCACACTCCTCTCCTCTATCTGATCTTCACTCTCCTCTCCTCTATCTGAACTTTACACTCCTCTCCTCTATATGATCTTCATTCTCCTCTCCTCTATCTGAACTTCACTCTCCTCTCCTCTATCTGAACTTCACTCTCCTCTCCTCTATCTGAACTTCACACTCCTCTCCTCTATGTGATCTTCACTCTCCTCTCCTCTATCTGAACTTCACTCTCCTCTCCTCTATCTGATCTTCACTCTCCTCTCCTCTATCTGATCTTCACTCTCCTCTCCTCTATCTGAACTTCACTCTCCTCTCCTCTATCTGATCATCACTTTCCTCTCCTCTATCTGATCATCACTCTCCTCTCCTCTATCTGATCTTCACACTCCTCTCATCTATCTGAACTTCACTCTCCTCTCCTCTATCTGATCTTCACTCTCCTCTCCTCTATCTGAACTTCACTCTCCTCTCCTCAATCTGAACTTCACTCTCCTCTCCTCCATCTGATCTTCACTCTCTTCTCCTCTATCTGAACTTCACTCTCCTCTATCTGATCTTCACTCTCCTCTCCTCTATCTAAACTTCACTCTCCTCTATCTGAACTTCACTCTGTTCTCCTCTATCTGAACTTCACGCTCCTCTCCTCTATCTGATCTTCACTCTCCTCTCCTCTATCTGATCGTCACTCTCCTCTATCTGACCTCCACTCTCCTATGTCTGAACTTCACACTCCTCTCCTCTATCTGAACTTCACACTCCTCTCCTCTATCTGATCTTCACTCTCCTCTATCTGAACTTCACTCTCCTCTCCTCTATCTGACCTTCACTCTCCTCTCCTCTATCTGAACTTCACACTCCTCTCCTCTATCTGATCTTCACTCTCCTCTCCTCTATCTGATCTTCACTCTCCTCCCCTCTATCTGAACTTCACTCTCCTCTCCTCTGTCTGAACTTCACACTCCTCTCCTCTATCTGATCTTCACTCTCCTCTCCTCTATCTGATCTTCACTCTCCTCTCCTCTATCTGAACTTTACACTCCTCTCCTCTATCTGATCTTCATTCTCCTCTCCTCTATCTGAACTTCACTCTCCTCTCCTCTATCTGAACTTCACACTCCTCTCCTCTATGTGATCTTCACTCTCCTCTCCTCTATCTCAACTTCACTCTCCTCTATCTGATCTTCACTCTCCTCTCCTCTATCTGATCTTCACTCTTCTCTCCTCCATCTGATCTTCACTCTCCTCTATCTGAACTTCACTCTCCTCTCCTCTATCTGAACTTCACTCTCCTCTCCTCTATCTGATCTTCACACTCCTCTCCTCTATCTGATCTTCACTCTCCTCTATCTGAACTTCACTCTCCTCTCCTCTATCTGAACTTCACTCTCCTCTATCTGATCTTCACTCTCCTCTCCTCTATCTGATCTTCACTCTCCTCTCCTCTATCTGAACTTCACTCTCCTCTCCTCTATCTGATCATCACTCTCCTCTCCTCTATCTGATCATCACTCTCCTCTCCTCTATCTGATCTTCACTCACCTCTCCTCCATCTGACATTCACACTCCTCTCCTCTATCTGAACTTCACTCTCCTCTCCTCTGTCTGAACTTCACACTCCTCTCCTCTATCTGATCTTCACTCTCCTCTCCTCTATCTGAACTTCACTCTCCTCTCCTCTATCTGAACTTCACTCTCCTCTCCTCTATCTGAACTTCACACTCCTCTCCTCTATGTGATCTTCACTCTCCTCTCCTCTATCTGAACTTCACTCTCCTCTCCTCTATCTGATCTTCACTCTCCTCTCCTCTATCTGATCTTCACTCTCCTCTCCTCTATCTGATCATCACACTCCTCTCCTCTATCTGATCTTCACTCTCCTCTCCTCTATCTGAACTTCACTCTCCTCTCCTCTATCTGAACTTCACACTCCTCTCCTCAATCTGAACTTCACTCTCCTCTCCTCCATCTGATATTCACTCTCCTCTCCTCTATCTGAACTTCACTCTCCTCTCCTCTATCTGATCTTCACTCTCCTCTCATCTATCTGAACTTCACACTCCTCTCATCTATCTGAACTTCACTCTCCTCTCCTCTATCTGATCTTCACTCTCCTCTCCTCTATCTGAACTTCACTCTCCTCTCCTCAATCTGAACTTCACTCTCCTCTCCTCCATCTGATCTTCACTCTCTTCTCCTCTATCTGAACTTCACTCTCCTCTATCTGATCTTCACTCTCCTCTCCTCTATCTAAACTTCACTCTCCTCTATCTGAACTTCACTACCTTCTCCTCTATCTGAACTTCACGCTCCTCTCCTCTATCTGATCTTCACTCTCCTCTCCTCTATCTGATCGTCACTCTCCTCTATCTGACCTCCACTCTCCTATGTCTGAACTTCACACTCCTCTCCTCTATCTGAACTTCACACTCCTCTCCTCTATCTGATCTTCACTCTCCTCTATCTGAACTTCACTCTCCTCTCCTCTATCTGACCTTCACTCTCCTCTCCTCTATCTGAACTTCACACTCCTCTCCTCTATCTGATCTTCACTCTCCTCTCCTCTATCTGATCTTCACTCTCCTCCCCTCTATCTGAACTTCACTCTCCTCTCCTCTGTCTGAACTTCACACTCCTCTCCTCTATCTGATCTTCACTCTCCTCTCCTCTATCTGATCTTCACTCTCCTCTCCTCTATCTGAACTTTACACTCCTCTCCTCTATCTGATCTTCATTCTCCTCTCCTCTATCTGAACTTCACTCTCCTCTCCTCTATCTGAACTTCACACTCCTCTCCTCTATGTGATCTTCACTCTCCTCTCCTCTATCTGAACTTCACTCTCCTCTATCTGATCTTCACTCTCCTCTCCTCTATCTGATCTTCACTCTTCTCTCCTCCATCTGATCTTCACTCTCCTCTATCTGAACTTCACTCTCCTCTCCTCTATCTGAACTTCACTCTCCTCTCCTCTATCTGAACTTCACTCTCCTCTCCTCTATCTGAACTTCACACTCCTCTCCTCTATGTGATCTTCACTCTCCTCTCCTCTATCTGAACTTCACTCTCCTCTATCTGATCTTCACTCTCCTCTCCTCTATCTGATCTTCACTCTTCTCTCCTCCATCTGATCTTCACTCTCCTCTATCTGAACTTCACTCTCCTCTCCTCTATCTGAACTTCACTCTCCTCTCCTCTATCTGATCTTCACTCTCCTCTCCTCTATCTGAACTTCACTCTCCTCTCCTCTATCTGAACTTCACTCTCCTCTCCTTTATATGATCTTCACTCTCCTCTCCTCTATCTGATCTTCACTCTCCTCTCCTCTATCTGATCTTCACTCTCCTCTCCTCTATCTGAACTTCACTCTCCTCTCCTCTATCTGATCTTCACTCTCTTCTCCTCTATCTGATCTTCACTCTCCTCTCCTCTATCTGAACTTCACTCTCCTCTCCTCTATCTGAACTTCACTCTCCTCTCCTCTATCTGATCTTCACTCTCCTCTCCTCTATCTGATCTTCACTCTCCTCTCCTCTATCTGAACTTCACTCTCCTCTCCTCTATCTGAACTTCACTCTCCTCTCCTCTATCTGTTCTTCACTCTCCTCTCCTCTATCTGAACTTCACTCTCCTCTCCTCCATCTGTTCTTCACTCTCCTCTCCTCCATCTGTTCTTCACTCTCCTCTCCTCTATCTGTTCTTCACTCTCCTCTCCGCTATCTGATCTTCACTCTCCTCTCATCTATCTGAACTTCACTCTCCTCTCCTCTATCTGAACTTCACACTCCTCTCCTCTATCTGAACTTCACTCTCCTCTCCTCCATCTGATATTCACTCTCCTCTCCTCTATCTGATCTTCACTCTCCTCTCCTCTATGTGAACTTCACTCTCCTCTCCTCCATCTGTTCTTCACTCTCCTCTCCTCTATCTGTTCTTCACTCTCCTCTCCGCTATCTGATCTTCACTCTCCTCTCATCTATCTGAACTTCACTCTCCTCTCCTCTATCTGAACTTCACACTCCTCTCCTCTATCTGAACTTCACTCTCCTCTCCTCCATCTGATATTCACTCTCCTCTCCTCTATCTGATCTTCACTCTCCTCTCCTCTATCTGATATTCACTCTTCTCTCCTCTATCTGAACTTCACTCTCCTCTCCTCTATCTGATCTTCACTCTCCTCTCATCTATCTGAACTTCACTCTCCTCTCCTCTATCTGATCTTCACTCTCCTCTCCTCTATCTGAACTTCACTCTCCTCTCCTCTATCTGATCTTCACTCTCCTCTATCTGAACTTCACTCTCCTCTCCTCTATCTGAACTTCACTCTCCTCTCCTCTATCTGTTCTTCATTCTCCTGTCCTCCATCTGATATTCACTCTCCTCTCCTCTATCTGAACTTCACTCTCCTCTCCTCTATCTGATCTTCACACTCCTCTCATCTATCTGAACTTCACTCTCCTCTCCTCTATCTGATCTTCACTCTCCTCTCCTCTATCTGAACTTCACTCTCCTCTCCTCTATCTGATCTTCACACTCCTCTCATCTATCTGAACTTCACTCTCCTCTCCTCTATCTGATCTTCACTCTCCTCTCCTCTATCTGAACTTCACTCTCCTCTCCTCAATCTGAACTTCACTCTCCTCTCCTCCATCTGATCTTCACTCTCTTCTCCTCTATCTGAACTTCACTCTCCTCTATCTGATCTTCACTCTCCTCTCCTCTATCTAAACTTCACTCTCCTCTATCTGAACTTCACTCTCCTCTCCTCTATCTGAACTTCACGCTCCTCTCCTCTATCTGATCTTCACTCTCCTCTCCTCTATCTGATCGTCACTCTCCTCTCCTCTATCTGACCTTCACTCTCCTCTGTCTGAACTTCACACTCCTCTCCTCTATCTGAACTTCACACTCCTCTCCTCTATCTGATCTTCGCTCTCCTCTATCTGAACTTCACTCTCCTCTCCTCTATCTGACCTTCACTCTCCTCTCCTCTATCTGAACTTCACACTCCTCTCCTCTATCTGATCTTCACTCTCCTCTCCTCTATCTGATCTTCACTCTCCTCCCCTCTATCTGAACTTCACTCTCCTCTCCTCTGTCTGAACTTCACACTCCTCTCCTCTATCTGATCTTCACTCTCCTCTCCTCTATCTGAACTTTACACTCCTCTCCTCTATCTGATCTTCATTCTCCTCTCCTCTATCTGAACTTCACTCTCCTCTCCTCTATCTGAACTTCACACTCCTCTCCTCTATGTGATCTTCAGTCTCCTCTCCTCTATCTGAACTTCACTCTCCTCTCCTCTATCTGATCTTCACTCTCCTCTCCTCTATCTGATCTTCACTCTTCTCTCCTCCATCTGATCTTCACTCTCCTCTATCTGAACTTCACTCTCCTCTCCTCTATCTGAACTTCACTCTCCTCTCCTCTATCTGATCTTCACACTCCTCTCCTCTATCTGATCTTCACTCTCCTCTATCTGAACTTCACTCTCCTCTCCTCTATCTGAACTTCACTCTCCTCTATCTGATCTTCACTCTCCTCTCCTCTATCTGATCTTCACTCTCCTCTCCTCTATCTGAACTTCACTCTCCTCTCCTCTATCTGATCATCACTCTCCTCTCCTCTATCTGATCATCACTCTCCTCTCCTCTATCTGATCTTCACTCACCTCTCCTCCATCTGACCTTCACACTCCTCTCCTCTATCTGAACTTCACTCTCCTCTCCTCTGTCTGAACTTCACACTCCTCTCCTCTATCTGATCTTCACTCTCCTCTCCTCTATCTGAACTTTACACTCCTCTCCTCTATATGATCTTCATTCTCCTCTCCTCTATCTGAACTTCACTCTCCTCTCCTCTATCTGAACTTCACTCTCCTCTCCTCTATCTGAACTTCACACTCCTCTCCTCTATGTGATCTTCACTCTCCTCTCCTCTATCTGAACTTCACTCTCCTCTCCTCTATCTGATCTTCACTCTCCTCTCCTCTCCTCTATCTGATCTTCACTCTCCTCTCCTCTATCTGAACTTCACTCTCCTCTCCTCTATCTGATCATCACTTTCCTCTCCTCTATCTGATCATCACTCTCCTCTCCTCTATCTGATCTTCACACTCCTCTCATCTATCTGAACTTCACTCTCCTCTCCTCTATCTGATCTTCACTCTCCTCTCCTCTATCTGAACTTCACTCTCCTCTCCTCAATCTGAACTTCACTCTCCTCTCCTCCATCTGATCTTCACTCTCTTCTCCTCTATCTGAACTTCACTCTCCTCTATCTGATCTTCACTCTCCTCTCCTCTATCTAAACTTCACTCTCCTCTATCTGAACTTCACTCTCTTCTCCTCTATCTGAACTTCACGCTCCTCTCCTCTATCTGATCTTCACTCTCCTCTCCTCTATCTGATCGTCACTCTCCTCTATCTGACCTCCACTCTCCTATGTCTGAACTTCACACTCCTCTCCTCTATCTGAACTTCACACTCCTCTCCTCTATCTGATCTTCACTCTCCTCTATCTGAACTTCACTCTCCTCTCCTCTATCTGACCTTCACTCTCCTCTCCTCTATCTGAACTTCACACTCCTCTCCTCTATCTGATCTTCACTCTCCTCTCCTCTATCTGATCTTCACTCTCCTCCCCTCTATCTGAACTTCACTCTCCTCTCCTCTGTCTGAACTTCACACTCCTCTCCTCTATCTGATCTTCACTCTCCTCTCCTCTATCTGATCTTCACTCTCCTCTCCTCTATCTGAACTTTACACTCCTCTCCTCTATCTGATCTTCATTCTCCTCTCCTCTATCTGAACTTCACTCTCCTCTCCTCTATCTGAACTTCACACTCCTCTCCTCTATGTGATCTTCACTCTCCTCTCCTCTATCTCAACTTCACTCTCCTCTATCTGATCTTCACTCTCCTCTCCTCTATCTGATCTTCACTCTTCTCTCCTCCATCTGATCTTCACTCTCCTCTATCTGAACTTCACTCTCCTCTCCTCTATCTGAACTTCACTCTCCTCTCCTCTATCTGATCTTCACACTCCTCTCCTCTATCTGATCTTCACTCTCCTCTATCTGAACTTCACTCTCCTCTCCTCTATCTGAACTTCACTCTCCTCTATCTGATCTTCACTCTCCTCTCCTCTATCTGATCTTCACTCTCCTCTCCTCTATCTGAACTTCACTCTCCTCTCCTCTATCTGATCATCACTCTCCTCTCCTCTATCTGATCATCACTCTCCTCTCCTCTATCTGATCTTCACTCACCTCTCCTCCATCTGACATTCACACTCCTCTCCTCTATCTGAACTTCACTCTCCTCTCCTCTGTCTGAACTTCACACTCCTCTCCTCTATCTGATCTTCACTCTCCTCTCCTCTATCTGAACTTTACACTCCTCTCCTCTATCTGATCTTCATTCTCCTCTCCTCTATCTGAACTTCACTCTCCTCTCCTCTATCTGAACTTCACTCTCCTCTCCTCTATCTGAACTTCACACTCCTCTCCTCTATGTGATCTTCACTCTCCTCTCCTCTATCTGAACTTCACTCTCCTCTCCTCTATCTGATCTTCACTCTCCTCTCCTCTATCTGATCTTCACTCTCCTCTCCTCTATCTGAACTTCACTCTCCTCTCCTCTATCTGATCATCACTCTCCTCTCCTCTATCTGATCATCACTCTCCTCTCCTCTATCTGATCTTCACTCACCTCTCCTCCATCTGACCTTCACACTCCTCTTCTCTATCTGAACTTCACTCTCCTCTCCTCTATCTGAGCTTCACTTTCCTCTCCTCTATCTGATCTTCACTCTCCTCTCCTCTATCTGATATTCACTCTCCTCTCCTCTATCTGATCTTCACTCTCCTCTCCTCTATCTGAACTTCACTCTCCTCTCCTCTATCTGAACTTCACACTCCTCTCCTCAATCTGAACTTCACTCTCCTCTCCTCCATCTGATATTCACTCTCCTCTCCTCTATCTGAACTTCACTCTCCTCTCCTCTATCTGATCTTCACTCTCCTCTCATCTATCTGAACTTCACACTCCTCTCATCTATCTGAACTTCACTCTCCTCTCCTCTATCTGATCTTCACTCTCCTCTCCTCTATCTGAACTTCACTCTCCTCTCCTCAATCTGAACTTCACTCTCCTCTCCTCCATCTGATCTTCACTCTCTTCTCCTCTATCTGAACTTCACTCTCCTCTATCTGATCTTCACTCTCCTCTCCTCTATCTAAACTTCACTCTCCTCTATCTGAACTTCACTACCTTCTCCTCTATCTGAACTTCACGCTCCTCTCCTCTATCTGATCTTCACTCTCCTCTCCTCTATCTGACCTCCACTCTCCTATGTCTGAACTTCACACTCCTCTCCTCTATCTGAACTTCACACTCCTCTCCTCTATCTGATCTTCACTCTCCTCTATCTGAACTTCACTCTCCTCTCCTCTATCTGACCTTCACTCTCCTCTCCTCTATCTGAACTTCACACTCCTCTCCTCTATCTGATCTTCACTCTCCTCTCCTCTATCTGATCTTCACTCTCCTCCCCTCTATCTGAACTTCACTCTCCTCTCCTCTGTCTGAACTCCACACTCCTCTCCTCTATCTGATCTTCACTCTCCTCTCCTCTATCTGATCTTCACTCTCCTCTCCTCTATCTGAACTTTACACTCCTCTCCTCTATCTGATCTTCATTCTCCTCTCCTCTATCTGAACTTCACTCTCCTCTCCTCTATCTGAACTTCACACTCCTCTCCTCTATGTGATCTTCACTCTCCTCTCCTCTATCTGAACTTCACTCTCCTCTATCTGATCTTCACTCTCCTCTCCTCTATCTGATCTTCACTCTTCTCTCCTCCATCTGATCTTCACTCTCCTCTATCTGAACTTCACTCTCCTCTCCTCTATCTGAACTTCACTCTCCTCTCCTCTATCTGATCTTCACACTCCTCTCCTCTATCTGATCTTCACTCTCCTCTATCTGAACTTCACTCTCCTCTCCTCTATCTGAACTTCACTCTCCTCTATCTGATCTTCACTCTCCTCTCCTCTATCTGATCTTCACTCTCCTCTCCTCTATCTGAACTTCACTCTCCTCTCCTCTATCTGATCATCACTCTCCTCTCCTCTATCTGATCATCACTCTCCTCTCCTCTATCTGATCTTCACTCACCTCTCCTCCATCTGACATTCACACTCCTCTCCTCTATCTGAACTTCACTCTCCTCTCCTCTGTCTGAACTTCACACTCCTCTCCTCTATCTGATCTTCACTCTCCTCTCCTCTATCTGAACTTTACACTCCTCTCCTCTATCTGATCTTCATTCTCCTCTCCTCTATCTGAACTTCACTCTCCTCTCCTCTATCTGAACTTCACTCTCCTCTCCTCTATCTGAACTTCACACTCCTCTCCTCTATGTGATCTTCACTCTCCTCTCCTCTATCTGAACTTCACTCTCCTCTCCTCTATCTGATCTTCACTCTCCTCTCCTCTATCTGATCTTCACTCTCCTCTCCTCTATCTGAACTTCACTCTCCTCTCCTCTATCTGATCATCACTCTCCTCTCCTCTATCTGATCATCACTCTCCTCTCCTCTATCTGATCTTCACTCACCTCTCCTCCATCTGACCTTCACACTCCTCTTCTCTATCTGAACTTCACTCTCCTCTCCTCTATCTGAGCTTCACTTTCCTCTCCTCTATCTGATCTTCACTCTCCTCTCCTCTATCTGATATTCACTCTCCTCTCCTCTATCTGATCTTCACTCTCCTCTCCTCTATCTGAACTTCACTCTCCTCTCCTCTATCTGAACTTCACACTCCTCTCCTCAATCTGAACTTCACTCTCCTCTCCTCCATCTGATATTCACTCTCCTCTCCTCTATCTGAACTTCACTCTCCTCTCCTCTATCTGATCTTCACTCTCCTCTCATCTATCTGAACTTCACTCTCCTCTCCTCTATCTGATCTTCACTCTCCTCTCCTCTATCTGAACTTCACTCTCCTCTCCTCTATCTGAACTTCACTCTCCTCTATCTGAACTTCACTCTCCTCTATCTGAACTTCACTCTCCTCTCCTCTATCTGAACTTCACTCTCCTCTCCTCTATCTGAACTTCACTCTCCTCTCCTCTATCTGTTCTTCATTCTCCTGTCCTCCATCTGATATTCACTCTCCTCTCCTCTATCTGATCTTCACTCTCCTCTCCTCTATCTGAACTTCACTCTCCTCTCCTCTATCTGATCTTCACTCTCCTCTCCTCTATCTGAACTTCACACTCCTCTCCTCTATCTGATCTTCACTCTCCTCTCCTCTATCTGATCTTCACTCTCCTCCCCTCTATCTGAACTTCACTCTCCTCTCCTCTGTCTGAACTTCACACTCCTCTCCTCTATCTGATCTTCACTCTCCTCTCCTCTATCTGAACTTTACACTCCTCTCCTCTATCTGATCTTCATTCTCCTCTCCTCTATCTGAACTTCACTCTCCACTCCTCTATCTGAACTTCACACTCCTCTCCTCTATGTGATCTTCACTCTCCTCTCCTCTATTTGAACTTCACTCTCCTCTCCTCTATCTGATCTTCACTCTCCTCTCCTCTATCTGATCTTTACTCTTCTCTCCTCCATCTGATCTTCACTCTCCTCTATCTGAACTTCACTCTCCTCTCCTCTATCTGAACTTCACTCTCCTCTCCTCTATCTGATCTTCACACTCCTCTCCTCTATCTGATCTACACTCTCCTCTCCTCTATCTGATCTTCACTCTCCTCTATCTGAACTTCACTCTCCTCTCCTCTATCTGAACTTCACTCTCCTCTATCTGATCTTCACTCTCCTCTCCTCTATCTGATCTTCACTCTCCTCCCCTCTATCTGACCTTCACTCTCCTCTCCTCTATCTGATCATCACTCTCCTCTCCTCTATCTGATCATCACTCTCCTCTCCTCTATCTGATCTTCACTCACCTCTCCTCCATCTGACCTTCACACTCCTCTCCTCTATCTGAACTTCACTCTCCTCTCCTCTGTCTGAACTTCACACTCCTCTCCTCTATCTGATCTTCACTCTCCTCTCCTCTATCTGAACTTTACACTCCTCTCCTCTATCTGATCTTCATTCTCCTCTCCTCTATCTGAACTTCACTCTCCTCTCCTCTATCTGAACTTCACTCTCCTCTCCTCTATCTGAACTTCACACTCCTCTCCTCTATGTGATCTTCACTCTCCTCTCCTCTATCTGAACTTCACTCTCCTCTCCTCTATCTGATCTTCACTCTCCTCTCCTCTATCTGATCTTCACTCTCCTCTCCTCTATCTGAACTTCACTCTCCTCTCCTCTATCTGATCATCACTCTCCTCTCCTCTATCTGATCTTCACACTCCTCTCATCTATCTGAACTTCACTCTCCTCTCCTCTATCTGATCTTCACTCTCCTCTCCTCTATCTGAACTTCACTCTCCTCTCCTCAATCTGAACTTCACTCTCCTCTCCTCCATCTGATCTTCACTCTCTTCTCCTCTATCTGAACTTCACTCTCCTCTATCTGATCTTCACTCTCCTCTCCTCTATCTAAACTTCACTCTCCTCTATCTGAACTTCACTCTCCTCTCCTCTATCTGAACTTCACGCTCCTCTCCTCTATCTGATCTTCACTCTCCTCTCCTCTATCTGATCGTCACTCTCCTCTCCTCTATCTGACCTTCACTCTCCTCTGTCTGAACTTCACACTCCTCTCCTCTATCTGAACTTCACACTCCTCTCCTCTATCTGACCTTCACTCTCCTCTCCTCTATCTGACCTTCACTCTCCTCTCCTCTATCTGAACTTCACACTCCTCTCCTCTATCTGATCTTCACTCTCCTCTCCTCTATCTGATCTTCACTCTCCTCCCCTCTATCTGAACTTCACTCTCCTCTCCTCTGTCTGAACTTCACACTCCTCTCCTCTATCTGATCTTCACTCTCCTCTCCTCTATCTGATCTTCACTCTCCTCTCCTCTATCTGAACTTTACACTCCTCTCCTCTATCTGATCTTCATTCTCCTCTCCTCTATCTGAACTTCACTCTCCTCTCGTCTATCTGAACTTCACACTCCTCTCCTCTATGTGATCTTCACTCTCCTCTCCTCTATCTGAACCTCACTCTCCTCTCCTCTATCTGATCTTCACTCTCCTCTCCTCTATCTGATCTTCACTCTTCTCTCCTCCATCTGATCTTCACTCTCCTCTATCTGAACTTCACTCTCCTCTCCTCTATCTGAACTTCACTCTCCTCTCCTCTATCTGATCTTCACACTCCTCTCCTCTATCTGATCTTCACTCTCCTCTATCTGAACTTCACTCTCCTCTCCTCTATCTGAACTTCACTCTCCTCTATCTGATCTTCACTCTCCTCTCCTCTATCTGATCTTCACTCTCCTCTCCTCTATCTGATCTTCACTCTTCTCTCCTCCATCTGATCTTCACTCTCCTCTATCTGAACTTCACTCTCCTCTCCTCTATCTGAACTTCACTCTCCTCTCCTCTATCTGATCTTCACTCTCCTCTCCTCTATCTGATCTTCACTCTCCTCTATCTGAACTTCACTCTCCTCTCCTCTATCTGAACTTCACTCTCCTCTATCTGATCTTCACTCTCCTCTCCTCTATCTGATCTTCACTCTCCTCTCCTCTATCTGAACTTCACTCTCCTCTCCTCTATCTGATCATCACTCTCCTCTCCTCTATCTGATCATCACTCTCCTCTCCTCTATCTGATCTTCACTCACCTCTCCTCCATCTGACATTCACACTCCTCTCCTCTATCTGAACTTCACTCTCCTCTCCTCTGTCTGAACTTCACACTCCTCTCCTCTATCTGATCTTCACTCTCCTCTCCTCTATCTGAACTTTACACTCCTCTCCTCTATCTGATCTTCATTCTCCTCTCCTCTATCTGAACTTCACTCTCCTCTCCTCTATCTGAACTTCACTCTCCTCTCCTCTATCTGAACTTCACACTCCTCTCCTCTATGTGATCTTCACTCTCCTCTCCTCTATCTGAACCTCACTCTCCTCTCCTCTATCTGATCTTCACTCTCCTCTCCTCTATCTGATCTTCACTCTTCTCTCCTCCATCTGATCTTCACTCTCCTCTATCTGAACTTCACTCTCCTCTCCTCTATCTGATCTTCACACTCCTCTATCTGATCTTCACTCTCCTCTCCTCTATCTGATCTTCACTCTCCTCTCCTCTATCTGATCTTCACTCTTCTCTCCTCCATCTGATCTTCACTCTCCTCTATCTGAACTTCACTCTCCTCTCCTCTATCTGAACTTCACTCTCCTCTCCTCTATCTGATCTTCACTCTCCTCTCCTCTATCTGATCTTCACTCTCCTCTATCTGAACTTCACTCTCCTCTCCTCTATCTGAACTTCACTCTCCTCTATCTGATCTTCACTCTCCTCTCCTCTATCTGATCTTCACTCTCCTCTCCTCTATCTGAACTTCACTCTCCTCTCCTCTATCTGATCATCACTCTCCTCTCCTCTATCTGATCATCACTCTCCTCTCCTCTATCTGATCTTCACTCACCTCTCCTCCATCTGACATTCACACTCCTCTCCTCTATCTGATCTTCACTCTTCTCTCCTCCATCTGATCTTCACTCTCCTCTATCTGAACTTCACTCTCCTCTCCTCTATCTGAACTTCACTCTCCTCTCCTCTATCTGATCTTCACACTCCTCTCCTCTATCTGATCTTCACTCTCCTCTATCTGAACTTCACTCTCCTCTCCTCTATCTGAACTTCACTCTCCTCTATCTGATCTTCACTCTCCTCTCCTCTATCTGATCTTCACTCTCCTCTCCTCTATCTGATCTTCACTCTTCTCTCCTCCATCTGATCTTCACTCTCCTCTATCTGAACTTCACTCTCCTCTCCTCTATCTGAACTTCACTCTCCTCTCCTCTATCTGATCTTCACTCTCCTCTCCTCTATCTGATCTTCACTCTCCTCTATCTGAACTTCACTCTCCTCTCCTCTATCTGAACTTCACTCTCCTCTATCTGATCTTCACTCTCCTCTCCTCTATCTGATCTTCACTCTCCTCTCCTCTATCTGAACTTCACTCTCCTCTCCTCTATCTGATCATCACTCTCCTCTCCTCTATCTGATCATCACTCTCCTCTCCTCTATCTGATCTTCACTCACCTCTCCTCCATCTGACATTCACACTCCTCTCCTCTATCTGAACTTCACTCTCCTCTCCTCTGTCTGAACTTCACACTCCTCTCCTCTATCTGATCTTCACTCTCCTCTCCTCTATCTGAACTTTACACTCCTCTCCTCTATCTGATCTTCATTCTCCTCTCCTCTATCTGAACTTCACTCTCCTCTCCTCTATCTGAACTTCACTCTCCTCTCCTCTATCTGAACTTCACACTCCTCTCCTCTATGTGATCTTCACTCTCCTCTCCTCTATCTGAACTTCACTCTCCTCTCCTCTATCTGATCTTCACTCTCCTCTCCTCTATCTGATCTTCACTCTCCTCTCCTCTATCTGAACTTCACTCTCCTCTCCTCTATCTGATCATCACTCTCCTCTCCTCTATCTGAACTTCACTCTCCTCTCCTCTATCTGAACTTCACTCTCCTCTCCTCTATCTGATCATCACTCTCCTCTCCTCTATCTGATCATCACTCTCCTCTCCTCTATCTGATCTTCACTCACCTCTCCTCCATCTGACCTTCACACTCCTCTCCTCTATCTGATCTTCACTCTCCTCTCCTCTATCTGAACTTCACTCTCCTCTCCTCTATCTGATCATCACTCTCCTCTCCTCTATCTGATCATCACTCTCCTCTCCTCTATCTGAACTTCACTCTCCTCTCCTCTATCTGATCATCACTCTCCTCTCCTCTATCTGATCATCACTCTCCTCTCCTCTATCTGATCTTCACTCACCTCTCCTCCATCTGACCTTCACACTCCTCTCCTCTATCTGAACTTCACTCTCCTCTCCTCTATCTGAGCTTCACTTTCCTCTCCTCTATCTGATCTTCACTCTCCTCTCCTCTATCTGAACTTCACTCTCCTCTCCTCTATCTGATCTTCACTCTCCTCTCATCTATCTGAACTTCACTCTCCTCTCCTCCATCTGACCTTCACACTCCTCTCCTCTATCTGAACTTCACGCTCCTGTCCTCTATCTGACCTTCACACTCCTCTCCTCTATCTGAACTTCAGTCTCCTCTCCTCTATCTGAACTTCACACTTCTCTCCTCTATCTGAACTGAAACTTGAACTAATTCTCCCGCCCTTTTCTTTTTCCTGTCCCCAAGCAGTACTGCCACTACTACTGCTACTACTATCACTTCTACTGCTACTACCACTACTACTGCTACCACTACTACTACTAACACTATTTCTACTACTACCACCACTACTACTATTACTAGTATTACTAGGGCCTGAATATGTATTTAACAGAGCATAACATAGAGGGCTATGTACGTTAGTAGTGGGATTAATATTTAGTTCGTGCTTGTTGATCCAAGGAGAAATCTGATGGCCATTTGGAATAAAGAAGGAATTTTCCCCCCCATTCAGGGTAGAATTTGAAATTGCTATATTGAGGGTTTTTTTGCCTTCTTTTGGATCAACAATGGTAAACAGGAATAGGAAAAGGGTTGAACAAGATGGACGCAAGTCTTTTTTCAACCTAAATTACTTTGTTACTATGTTACTACTGCTACTACTAAGACGGTCCAGCAGCTACAGACTCAGAGTGTTAGGAGTGAAGGAGGGGAGATCATACTACTAGTGAGGAGAAAGACTCAGGAACTGAAATTGATGTGATTGGTGTTAGTAGTAGTAGTGATAGTAAAACAGCTGGTGGGACTGGCGTTACTACAGTAGAAGAAGGGGATGTAATGCAGAGCGACCATACTAGCATTAAAGGGAGCCCACAACATTCCCCTGACCCTGGGAGTCCCCTTCCCCCCACGGCATTGTCCAGGTGGAACATGATCCTGATGAAGGCAAAATTGTTGCCTAGCAGCAATATCACCACCACAGGAGCAGAGATTGTCTGCCTGTGCCTGCTGCTAATGCTTCCAGTCTGCCTTCTTCAGGTCAACATGGCAGGTGCAATATTAGGGGACCCTCTGTCACATTTCTCATCACCTCCTCCTACCGATGAGATGTTTGTAATAGAGCAGCTGCAGAAAGGTGGGACTAGTGGTGTTGGTGATGATGAAGAAGCTGGGGTGGAAGAGACCTTAAAGGCCTTTTTAGCACAAACTGAGAAGGAGTGGGAGACAGGGATGGGGATGGGCATCACCACCACCACCCCCACCACTAGCAGTGACTTTTTGGAATTTGTAGAGTTTGCTGCTGCTGTAATTCCTGCTGTTGCTGAGTTGCTTGGGAAGCAGAATACTGAGGACCACAGACCACCGTGGACACAGTGGGAATGGGATCCAGTGATGTGGGACTAGGACAGATTCCACTATCCTGCAGCAGAAATACTCCTGGTCCAAGCTGCAGTGCTGACTCTGAGTCAGTAGCAGCAACAGCAGCAACATCATCCTCTGCCCCAACCACTGAAGGGGAATATGGAGGAGACAAAGAAAGAGGCCATTCTTCTCCACCTTTCTCCTCACCCTTGAAGTTCTGCATGTGGGACTATTTTTCTCTTGGGGCAGGCACAGTGCTGTCCTCAGCAACTGCACTGTGTACAGTTTGTGATAAATCAGTGAAAAGGGGATAGGAGGGAACACATCTTGGCTCAACCGCCTGACAACACACGAAACACAGACACAATGACTTTTTTGTGAAACATGTTAAAGCCAAACTCCCACCAAGGAAATTGGGTACCGCTGTTGCTGTAACCCCTGACTCTCCCCAAAAGCAACAAGAGACGAGGTGTAAATCAAAGAGAAGGAAGAATAGAGAAGCCCATTCTGAAAGTTTGATGGTGAGCGGAACACCTGGCTTACCATCATCTTTTTGCTCTAGAGTCTGGACACAGGAAGATCATGTAACTTTCTGGCAGTCCACCTCATTCATCTTTACGTCTCCTACCACCCTATAGCCATTCAGTTGATGTCAAGATGTGGCAGTTTCATGTCCATCCATTGCACACTCTGTGGTGCTCTGACCACACATGGCAGTTTGGTGGAGGATAATCTCAACCAGGGCATCAAGCAGCATCTGAGGAGATTCCATCCAGCAGAATACATTACGCTGGTGGCAGGGAGGTTCATCATTATTATTAAACTGCAAGTTGTCACGTATCCTTAGCGGGAAGAGAACAAGGGGCATAGTGGCAGCAGCAGTACTTGGTTTCTGGTTTTATGACTTCACATTGGGTACCCTAAGCTTTATGGTGTTTGGTTACAATTATGCCAGGTGTTTGATGTGAGTGCAGATGTGCCTATTGTTCCTAATCCTTCCATTATTTACCACAAACACTGTGCACATTGCAGTTGTTGATGAGGCACAGTTCCTGCTTTCAAAGGAAACAATTATATTCTATATACACACCCGTGATTTTGGAGGCGGGGCACGTGGAGAAACATTATTGGCCAATTTCTTTTCTCCACATATACCTGAAGTGGTGGGAGCTAATTGTGATGCTGCTACTGCCTCAAGTGCATCACTGGAGCTAGTAGTAGCAAGTGGAACCATTATCATCCATCACCCATGGATGTTGATCCCATTCCTTTGTGCTGCCTAATCATGTTGCTGCTTAAACAACTCAGCAGCAGCAGCAACAACAGCAGTTGCAAATTCCTCAATTACATCGGTGCATTTGACAATGGCCAATGGCCACCATAACATGACCTTCTGGCACTAGACCAGTAGAGCATATTTTTTTTCTCAGGGCTTGTTCTTTCAAAAAACCCCAGAGGCCTAAAAAACCTCAAAAAAGTTTGGGGGGCTTGTTTCTTACAAGAATAAGTCTTACAAATCACTGATTGCCTCACAGGTCCTGTAGTATTTTATCAGAATAATACAGACACAAGACAGGTTACATATACAGTACATATGCCTACACAGGTCCAGTATAACCATAGAGTCCATAATAAAGTATACTGACACAGGTCAGGCAGAATACGAAAGATTCCCAGGGTATCTGTACTGCATGGGTTAATGGCCTTCAACGAGTATAAACAGTCCCATGTGAAGAGAGGTCTGTGAAGGAGCTCACTTATGATAGAGAGCTTAAAGATGATTAACGCCAAGTAATAGGTTAGCAGGCAAACGTGAACTGCCAGAGCAGTATCAGAGACTGAGCAACATAGAATACTGCCATAGCAGTAACGGAGACCAGGCAACTAGTATTCTGCTGTAGCGGTAAACAGAGATAGCCTACTAGCACTCAGCGCAGTAACGGAGACTAGGCCACTTGCACACTGCTGTAGCAGTAACGGAGACAAGGCCACTTGCACTCTGCAGGAGCAGTAACAGAGACGAGGCCACTTGCACACTGCAGTAGCAGTAATGGAGACTAGGCCACTTGCACACTGCTGTAGCAGTAACTGAGACAAGGCCACTTGCACGCTGCCGTAGCAGTAACGGAGACTAGGCCACTTGCACTCTGCCGTAGCAGTAACGGAGACTAGGCCACTTTCACACTGCCGTAGCAGTAACGGAGACTAGGCCACTTGCACTCTGCAGGAGCAGTAACGGAGACAAGGCCACTTGCACACTGCTGTAGCAGTAACGGAGACTAGGCCACTTGTACTCTGTAGGAGCAGTAACGGAGACTAGGCCACTTGCACACTGCTGTAGCAGTAACGGAGACAAGTCCACTTGCACACTGCCGTAGCAGTAGACAGAGACAAGGCCACTTGCATTCTGCAGGAACAGTAATGGAGACTAGGCCACCTGCACACTGCCATAGCAGTAACAGAGACAAGTCCACTTGCACACTGCCGTAGCAGTAGACAGAGACAAGGCCACTTGCACTCTGCAGGAGCAGTAACGGAGACTAGGCCACTTGCACACTGCTGTAGCAGTAACGGAGACAAGTCCACTTGCACACTGCCGTAGCAGTAGACGGAGACTAGGCCACTTGCACTCTGCAGGAGCAGTAACGGAGACAAGGCCACTTGCACACTGCCGTAGCAGTAGACGGAGACTAGGCCACTTGCACTCTGCAGGAGCAGTAACGGAGACTAGGCCACTTGCACACTGCCGTAGCAGTAACGGAGACACACAACTGAGCACTGCCGTGACAGGAACGGACTGAGCAACTGAGCAACTCGCCCTGAGGTCGCAACCAACCAGGAGCGTCACGATTGTCTAACCAATAGGAATGTCGACAAGGCGACACAGAGGCAGCCAGAGCAGGAACGTCAGCCAAGCCGGGTCAATTCATGGAGCAGGAACGTCAGCCAAGCCGGGTCAGTACATGGAGAAGGAACGTCAGCCAAGCTGGGTTGGTACACAGAGCAGGAACGTCAGCCAAGCTGGGTCGGTGCACAGGAGCAGGAGAAGAAGAATGGTCAGGCGGTACGGGTCGGTTCACAGGCAGGAGACGAGATGCAGAGTAGTCAGGCAGGCCGGGTCGATACACTGGGAATACTGAGAGAAGGAACAAGCACTGGTACAGGAACACCACGAAAGGGCACCGGAGAGGTGCCAGAACCCAGCATATAAAGGCCATACTGGGCGGGACAAGCACAGGACAACCAATGGTAGTGAAGCAGAGTGTAGACTGACAGAATGTAGCAAGAGGAGCACGGGCACCATGATAGCTAACAAGTTGAATTGATTATAATTATTTCTTATTTCTCAAGGCTTGTGATGCTAACAAGCCGAATTTATAAAAATTAGCTTTGATTCCTCAGGGTTTGTGACCTTAAAGGGGAACTTTCACCCCTTAATAACTAAATCTCCCCTTACTGCTGACCTGGCGACTAGCTGCTTAGTAGCGCTAGTCGCCAGAAATCTTACCCTGTTCTCAAGATTTCGCCGTTTGAAAGGATAAGGAAGCACGGACGTCTCTTCACAGTGACGTCCGTGCGCCTGCGCTGTCAGTCCCTTGTCAGTCCCTTGTGCACCGCTACTAAGCAGCTAGTCGCCAGGTCAGCAGTAAGGGGAGATTTAGTTATTAAGGGGTGAAAGTTCCCCTTTAACAAGCCAAAGTCCTACAAATCAATGTTTCCTCAAGTCTTGGATCTCTACCAACAAGTCCTAAAAATCATCCTCTACAAAATACTCTATCCCATCAAGTATCAATCTGCCCCAGTCACAGCTTATGTCAAGGGGTACCTGTCTCTGTCAGGTTACGTACCAATATCTTATTTTATTTTTACAGGGATAGTAATGTCTCTTTAAACATTGTTCAATGAGTCATCTGTATATTAAAAATAACAGATTGTGCTATACCATGTCCTGTTTTTTATTTATTTGTTTTGTAACTGTCCCCCCAATCTCAGTCAACAACCCCCCCATAAAAATTCCCTGTTCAACAGATTCTTTCTCCACAATCCAATCTCATACCCCTTTCATACTATGCCTTTGCGAAATAAAATAACATTTGTTATGTGTTATGTAAATTCACTGTTTCCATTGATTTCGGTGCAATCAGCTAGGTGAAAAAAGCAGGAAAACTGAACTTTCGAGGGAAGAGTCATTATTCGCCGATTTTGGTTTGAGGTAAAAAGTTTAGCTTAACCCTACTTGGGAGGTATGGAGCCCTAATATCTGCTAAAGAGGTGCACTTGGGAGGTATAGATCCCTAATATCTCCTAAAGAGGGACACTTGGGAGGTATAGATCCCTAATATCTCCTAAAGAGGGACACTTGGGAGGTACAGACCCCTAATATCTCCTATAAAGAGGGGACACTTGGGAGGTACGGACCTCTAATATCTCCTAAAGAGGGGACACTTGGGAGGTATGGACCCCTAATATCTCACATAAAGAGGGACACTTGGGAGGTACGGACCTCTAATATCTCCTAAAGAGGGACACTTGAGAGGGACACTTGGGAGGTACAGACCCCTAATATCTCCTAAAGAGGGACACTTGGGAGGTACAGACCACTAATATCTCCTAAAGAGGGACACTTGGGAGGTACAGACCCCTAATATCTCCTAAAGAGGGACACTTGGGAGGTACGGACCCCTGATATCTCCTAAACAGGAACACATGGGAGGTATTGATCCCTGATATCTCATAAAGAGGGACACTTGGGAGGTACAGACCCCTAATATCTCCTATAAAGAGGGACACTTGGGAGGTATGGAGCCCAAATATCTGCTAAAGAGGGACACTTGGGAGGTATAGATCCCTAATATCTCCTAAAGAGGGACACTTGGGAGGTACAGACCCCTAATATCTCCTATAAAGAGGGACACTTGGGAGGTATGGAGCCCAAATATCTGCTAAAGAGGGACACTTGGGAGGTATAGATCCCTAATATCTCCTAAAGAGGGACACTTGGGAGGTATAGATCCCTAATATCTCCTAAAGAGGGACACTTGGGAGGTACTGACCCCTAATATCTCCTAAAGAGGGACACTCGAGCGGTATGGACTCCTAATATCTCTTACGAGGGACGTTTGGGATGTATGGACCTTAATATCTCCTAAAGAGGGACACTTAAGAGGTACAGAGGTACAGGCCCCTAATATCTCCTAAAGAGGGACACTTAAGAGGTATGGAAACAGCATCCCCTGGTGTTCAGATAGCAGTTTTTTTCTGTTGCCTTCTGTGAAAGAGCTGATGTTCCCCTTCTCCATACACAGTGACAGTAACAAGGTTCACCTCCTCCTGATATATTTCATTTAACTTTCACTCAATTCAGGTTTCCCTCATCTCACACAGGGCTCGATCCAAATGTCGTTAAAAATGTTGATAGGGCAAAACGGATACTGGCCGAGAAAAGAAAATGTCTTGGTTGGTATTCAAATGTCCTACCGGCATTAAGCACGACGGACGTTACGCCACAAAAATATTGTTGTGGCCAAATGTCCGTTTTGTGCGTTAAGTTCCGAAAACGCCGCTAAATAAAGTTGGGAACATTACAGTAAAAAAGCCAACGATCGGTGCTGACATACTGCCAAGCGCCAATCCTTAACCCTTTGAGTGCCAGAGGGGTATGGAATGCATTGCTTTGCAATGCATTTCGTACACCTCTGGCACTCAAAGGGTTAACCAAAGTGTCTTATACTTACCTGTCATCCGCTGTCCTTCTCCTTCTGACTTCTCTTCAGTCTTCTATTCCTTCTTCACTTCTGTCTTCTCCTTCTTCTCTTCTCTCTTCTATTCCTTCTTCTCTTCTGTCTTCTCCTTCTTCTCTTCCATCTTCTATTCCTTCTTCTCTTCTGTCTTCTCCTTCTTCTCTTCAGTCTTCTATTCCTTCTTCTCTTCTGTCTTCTTCTCTTCTGTCTTCTCCGTCTTCTCTTCTCTCTTCTATTCCTTCTTCTCTTCTGTCTTCTCCTTCTTCTCTTCAGTCTTCTTCTCTTCTGTCTTCTTCTCTTCTGTCTCCTCCTTCTTCTCTTCTCTCTTCTATTCCTTCTTCTCTTCTGTCTTCTCCTTCTTCTCTTCAGTCTTCTTCTCTTCTGTCTCCTCCTTCTTCTCTTCTCTCTTCTATTCCTTCTTCTCTTCTGTCTTCTCCTTCTTCTCTTCTGTCTTCTTCTCTTCAGTCTTCTCCTTCTTCTCTTCTGTCTTCTATTCCTTCTTCTCTTCCGTCTTCTCCTTCTTCTCTTCTGTCTTCTATTCCTTCTTCTCTTCTGTCTTCTCCTTCTTCCTGTAAAATAAAAAATATAAGTATTACAAATCATTAACAATTATATCATTTAACCCTTTGAGTGGCAGAGGGGTATGCAACCCATTGCAAAGCAATGGGTTGCATACCTCACTGGCACTAAAAGGGTTACAGAATTATTGTGCCGTGAGTATTCTATAACGTAAATACCTCCTTGTATTTCCACAATATGTAAAAATTCCATAGAAATAATATATATATAAACCAGACAAATATTTTACACAGAAATGGTAAGTAAATTCACTTAGTTTCTATTGTCCAGTCTCCTCCCCTTGTTGCAGCCGCAGAGGCGGCGGCAGAGACATAGAGCGCACCAATACCCTCAGTCCTGACGGGGCCGATGTCCGTAGCACACTGAGGGAACTGGAAGTGAACCTGCCTTTATATACGGGCAGTCTCACTTCCATTTCCCTCACAGTCATTGGCTGGGATGTTCTTACGCACATCCCAGCCAATCAGTTTAAAGAACAGCCGCTCCAATCTGATTGACTGGGATGTGAGTAAGAACATCCCAGCCAATGACTGTGAGGGAAATGGAAGTGAGACTGCCCATATATAAAGGCAGGTTCACTTTCAGTTCCCTCAGTGTGCTACGGACATCGGCCCCGTCAGGACTGAGGGTATTGGTGCGCTCTATGTCTCTGCCGCCACCGTCTCCGCAGCCGCAAAATAGGCGAAGACTTGACAATAGAAGGTAAGAGAATTTCTGCATAAAATATTTGTCTGGTTTATATATATTATTTCTATTGAATTTTTACATATTGTGGCAATACATGCGGGCATTTACATTATATATACTCATGGCACAATAATACTGTAACCCTTTGAGTGCTTTGCAATGCGTTGTGTACCCCTCTGCTAATCAAAGGGTTAAATGATATAATTATTAATGCTTTATAATACTAATATTGTTTTATTTTACAGGAAGAAGGAGAAGACTGAAGAGAAGAAGGAATAGAAGAAAGAAGAGAAGGACAGAAGAGAAGAAGGAACAGAAGAAAGAAGAGAAGACAAGAGAAGAAGGAACATAAGAAAGAAGAGAAGAAGGAATAGAAGAAAGAAGAGAAGACTGAAGAGAAGGAGGAAGAGAAGAAAGAAGAGAAGACTGAAGAGAAGACAAGAGAAGAAGGAACAGAAGAAAGAAGAGAAGACAAGAGAAGAAGGAACATAAGAAAGAAGAGAAGAAGGAATAGAAGAAAGAAGAGAAGACTGAAGAGAAGGAGGAAGAGAAGAAAGAAGAGAAGACTGAAGAGAAGACAAGAGAAGAAGGAACAGAAGAAAGAAGAGAAGACAAGAGAAGAAGGAATAGAAGAAAGAAGAGAAGACTGAAGAGAAGGAGGAAGAGAAGAAAGAAGAGAAGACAAGAGAAGAAGGAACAGAAGAAAGAAGAGAAGAAGGAATAGAAGAAAGAAGAGAAGACAAGAGAAGAAGGAATAGAAGAAAGAAGAGAAGACAAGAGAAGGAGGAAGAGAATAAAGAAGAGAAGACAAGAGAAGAAGGAATAGAAGAAAGAAGAGAAGACTGAAGAGAAGGAGGAAGAGAAGAAAGAAGAGAAGATTGAAGAGAAGGAGGAAGAGAAGAAAGAAGAGAAGACTGAAGAGAAGAGAAGAGAAGAAGGAACAGAAGAAAGAAGAGAAGAAGGAATAGAAGAAGGAAGAGAAGACAAGAGAAGAAGGAACATAAGAAAGAAGAGAAGACTGAAGAGAAGACAAGAGAAGAAGGAACAGAAGAAAGAAGAGAAGAAGGAATAGAAGAAAGAAGAGAAGACAAGAGAAGAAGGAACATAAGAAAGAAGAGAAGAAGGAATAGAAGAAAGAAGAGAAGACTGAAGAGAAGGAGGAATAGAAGAAAGAAGAGAAGATTGAAGAGAAGGAGGAAGAGAAGAAAGAAGAGAAGACTGAAGAGAAGACAAGAGAAGAAGGAACAGAAGAAAGAAGAGAAGAAGGAATAGAAGAAAGAAGAGAAGACAAGAGAAGAAGGAACATAAGAAAGAAGAGAAGAAGGAATAGAAGAAAGAAGAGAAGACAAGAGAAGAAGGAACATAAGAAAGAAGAGAAGGAGGAAGAGAAGAAAGAAGAGAAGACAGAGGAGAAGACAGAGGAGAAGAAAGAAGAGAAGACAGAGGAGAAGACAGAGGAGAAGAAAGAAGAGAAGACTGAAGAGAAGACAGAAGAGGAGCAGGAAGCTGAGGACTCTGCTGGATGTCAGGAGTAGTGATAAGTGTTACTTGTAATTTGATGTTTTTTTTAACTTAGTCGGGTTTATTCTATGAATGCCGGTGGGGTAATTACACCCCACTGACACTCATAGGGTTAATTCTACTAACTTTTGACACATTTTTCATACTTTAGATGTATTGATATTGGGGCTTAGAGCTCAATACGTCCGCTGAGGACTCGGTTTTTTCATTCAGGTTTCTGCGTCGCTGTCTAAACAGCCGATAAGGGAATCAAGATAAAAAACAGTGGGTGATAACTTTCCTGCAATAACTTGATTCTCTTATCGGGTTTTCATGGCTAAAACAGACATCTGAATTTATATTTACTGTGTTTTTATCACTTTCTATGGATAAAAACACCTCTTAACTTTAACACACGACGGCTCTTTTTTTGCCGGTATTTTTTTCACAGTTCAGACATGTGAATCGCTTTCTGTTCTGGAAAAAATGCCGTCGGCAGAAAAAGCAGCCGTCTGCAACATTTGGATCGAACCTTTTGGCTTGATCACACTGGACTCTACATATCATGTCCCCCACTGCCATGTGCAATTAATATTTGGTACACATCAGTACATAATAATAATAATAATGATAATAATAAATAATAATAATAGATAACAATAAGTTGGTGCTGTTTTCTCTTTTGTTCATCACTGGGTATAAAATAAATCTGTTAAATTAAGTTTGCAGACTTGTTGCCTGAGAAATGTGACCCCCTCGGCCACTCGATACCGTTAAACTCCCCTGAATCACATGATAAAGAAACATGTTTTTTTCTTCCAGAATAGAATATATTCCAACTATAACACAGCTCTGATGGTGGGAAAAATAATCAGAATAATCCCTTTCTCCCCTAATCTTTTACTCGATGTTCATGTTTGGCACTGACAAGCACGTTATCAATCACAAAAGCTGAAATCTGTTTCCCACTTTCAAAAGCAGAAGCAGCGGTTTTATTGGACTCATTTCATCCACTGAGCGGCTCTGGATGGAGGCCACAGACCAGTGATAAACATGGCTCACTGGCTGTATAGATAGCGGCTGGTAATACAATCAGAACCTCTGTCCCTGCTGACAGTTTGCAGCTTTTTACTTGGCACCAGACACTCACATTCTTCTTAATTATCTCACTGAACTAGGCCGGGACAAAAACACATGTAAAGTGGAAGGGGGGAGAAGAAGGAAACATTTACAAAAGAGGACATGTGCCCCAGGAAGGGCTGGAGATCTGCTGGTGACGGTCTGTTTAGGCAGGGGGAAGAGACAAAGACACTAAATTGTTTCTTGCAGTTGATGTAGCGCAGATAGATGTGCAGTGATCTTAGAGATTAAAGTGGAACCGCTCAAAGTTATTTCTAAGTAAATTGTGGTGTGTAATAGAGCTTCAACCAGTTCGTTTTTTTTAATCATAATGCACATGGAGATATGATAACACTATATAAATATGTTCAGGGCCCATACAAAGGGCTCTCCAAAGACCTGTTCATTAACAGAACAGTACACAGGACAAGGGGCCACCCGCTTAGACTTGAGGAAAGGAGATTTAATCTACAACAGCGGAAGGGTTTCTTTACAGTAAGGACAATAAAGGTATGGAATGCACTTCCGGAGGAGGTGGTGCTATCGAATACATTAGATGCCTTTAAAAGGGGCCTGGATACTTATTTAAAAGCACATAACATACAGGGCTATGTACGTTAGTATTGGGATTAATATTTAGTTGGGGCTTTTTGATCCAGGGAGAAATCTAATTGCCATTTGGAATCAAGAAGGAATTCCCCCCCCCCATTCAAGGCAGAATTTTAAATTGCTAATTGAGGGGGTTTTTTTTGCCTTCTTTTGGATCAACGATGGTAAACTGGAATAGGAAAAGGTTGAACTAGATGGACGCAAGTCTTTTTTCAACCTAAATTACTATAAAAAAAATTACTATAATAGATTACAAAGAATTATCTTCTGATGTGACATAGGCCATTGCTGTGGGGTATCCTTTTCAAATATTGCCCACTATTGCGCGACTAACAAATCAGTGCTTTAAGGACCGGGAAAATCTGAGGTCGTTTTCCTTTAAGGACCGGAGCAATTCTGACCTTTTTGACTATGTCTTTGTTCAACAGTGTTTTCCCTCTTAGGCTTTTATTCCACCCCCATAAATTATATACTGTTTTTTTAAGCATAAATAGGGCTTTCATTTGATACCCTATTTATATGGATAACCCACCATTCACTTTATTAAAATTTAAAAAAAAAGGTAAAAAAATGTAAAAAAAACACCATTTTTGATTTTTCTCTTAGGATCAATTGGCCACAAAGGGTTACATTTTTATGGAGACTGCATGAAAGGTATGACCGGTCAGTCATACCTACAAAATGCGCAGTTTAAAGTGGCCACTGTCCCCCCCGGGTGAAAATCCCTATGTCCCTTTTTCCCACCCTATTTTGACACTTTTTTTGTCCCTGGCATTTGGTGGTGTATATAAGTGTATTACATGGCTCCACAACAATCACACTTGTAATATTGTTTAATTATATATATTTTTTTTAAATAAAAATGTTTTTGTAAAAAAAAAAGTGTGTTGTGTTTTTTTTTTTTTTTTTTAAGTGCAAAATTGCAGGTCAAAAATTGACTTGCATTTAGCCATCCTCCTGCACCAGCAGTGAAGGGGTTAATACCCCCAACTGCTGTATTTTTTTTAACCACTAGGTGTCTCCCGTCTACTTCTGTCTCCCTTACGTTGAGAGCACTATGTCACTATGCCGGTGCATGTGATCGCTGATACGGCGATCGCATGAATCGGAGGAAGAAAGAAGGGCTGAGACTGAATGCCCCGGTCTCGGAGCGCTCAGTCCCAGCCTGGATTTAATGATAGCAGTGTGCACGGAGGCACGCTGCTATCATTTAAGCCATGACGGATCTGGTCCGTCATGGGTCCTTAAGTGGATTGCAACCCATGACGGTCCAGGTCCGTCATGGGTCCTTAAGGTATTAAACATGTCTCCGGAATGAAAAAAGGCAATATGACAATCTCATCACATACATCAGAAGGGCGAGATTGTCATATCGCAGCCTTACGTGTCGCTGATGTGTCTGTATTACCTGTCTGTACTTGAGATCTCCTTCCCGTCCCCTCGCAGTTAATACGATTCTTCAGTGTTGAAAGCGAGAAGACAGACAAGTCTCTGCGTTTTTCACACATTGCTGGCCTATGACACCAATCCCCCTCAGGTGGCCAGCACAGATGTAGTTCCATAAACAAAGGGAGCGTGGCACAGTCCTGCAGTAAGCCATCTTCTCCTTCAATGGGAACCAGGAACAATGGGAAATTAAAGTATGTATATCTTATTCCAGGAACGTACCACACCAACTTCGCAAAAGGGCCAAAGACTGAAGCGGAAGTTAAATATAGTGCAAGCTTCTGCTTCAGTCTTTGGCCGTTTTGTGTAATTGGTATGGTACGTGTGCTTCTCACAGTTATTAATTTCTTTATTATTTCGAGCCGCGGACAGTAAGGGGAAGGAGAGCAGGAGTACACACAGGCAATACAGACACATCAGAGACCCTTAAGCCTGTGACATGACAATCTCACCCTTTTGATCCGGCTCTAACTTTGCCTCCATGACCTGGAAGTATATCGGGAAGAGTGCGCAAGGTCACAGAATATTTGGGATTCACTAAGGGAGGAGGAGCGATCAAGGCAGAAGAGGGGAGGTGATAGACAGCCCTAAGGACTGAGCTGTACCACAGCAATGGCCTCAGACAGATCACCTACAGTTCACCTGGCGTCCAGACAGATCACATACAGTTCACCTGGTGTCCATGCAGATCACCTACAGTTCACCTGGTGTCCAGACAGATCACCTCCAGTTCACCTGGTGTCCAGACAGATCACATACAATTCACCTGGTGTCCATACAGATCACCTACAGTTCACCTGGTGTCCAGACAGATCACCTCCAGTTCACCTGGTGTCCAGGCAGATCCCCTACAGTTCACCTGGTGTCCACACAGGTCACCTCCATTTCACCTGGCGTCCAGACAAATCACCCACAGTTCACCTGGTGTCCAGACAGATCACCCACAGTTCACCTGGTGTCCAGACAGATCACATACAGTTCACCTGGTGTCCATACAGATCACCTACAGTTCACTTGGTGTCCATACAGATCACATACAGTTCACTTGGTGTCCAGACAGATCACATACAGTTCACTTGGTGTCCATACAGATCACATACAGTTCACCTGATGTCCAGACAGATCACGTACAGTTCACCTGGTGTCCAGACAGATCCCCTCCAGTTCACCTGATGTCCATACAGATCACATACAGTTCACTTGGTGTCCAGACAGATCCCCTCCAGTTCACCTGGTGTCCAGACAGATCCCCTCCAGTTCACCTGATGTCCATACAGATCACATACAGTTCACTTGGTGTCCAGACAGATCACATACAGTTCACTTGGTGTCCATACAGATCACATACAGTTCACCTGATGTCCATACAGATCACCTACAGTTCACCTGGTGTCCATACAGATCACATACAGTTCACTTGGTGTCCAGACAGATCACATACAGTTCACTTGGTGTCCATACAGATCACATACAGTTCACCTGATGTCCATACAGATCACATACAGTTCACCTGGTGTCCATACAGATCACATACAGTTCACCTGGTGTCCAGACAGATCACATACAGTTCACCTGGTGTCCATACAGATCACCTACAGTTCACCTGATGTCCATACAGATCACCTACAGTTCACCTGGTGTCCATACAGATCACATACAGTTCACCTGATGTCCATACAGATCACATACAGTTCACCTGATGTCCATACAGATCACATACAGTTCACCTGGTGTCCATACAGATCACATACAGTTCACCTGGTGTCCAGACAGATCACATACAGTTCACCTGGTGTCCATACAGATCACATACAGTTCACCTGGTGTCCATACAGATCACGTACAGTTCACCTGGTGTCCATACAGATCACATACAGTTCACTTGGTGTCCATACAGATCACATACAGTTCACTTGGTGTCCATACAGATCACATACAGTTCACCTGATGTCCATACAGATCACATACAGTTCACCTGGTGTCCATACAGATCACATACAGTTCACCTGGTGTCCAGACAGATCACGTACAGTTCACCTGGTGTCCATACAGATCACCTACAGTTCACCTGATGTCCATACAGATCACCTACAGTTCACCTGGTGTCCATACAGATCACGTACAGTTCACCTGGTGTCCATACAGATCACATACAGTTCACTTGGTGTCCAGACAGATCACATACAGTTCACCTGGTGTCCATACAGATCACATACAGTTCACTTGGTGTCCATACAGATCACATACAGTTCACTTGGTGTCCATACAGATCACGTACAGTTCACCTGGTGTCCATACAGATCACATACAGTTCACTTGGTGTCCAGACAGATCACATACAGTTCACCTGGTGTCCATACAGATCACATACAGTTCACCTGATGTCCAGACAGATCACATACAGTTCACCTGATGTCCATACAGATCACATACAGTTCACCTGATGTCCATACAGATCACATACAGTTCACCTGATGTCCATACAGATCACCTACAGTTCACCTGGTGTCCATACAGATCACATACAGTTCACTTGGTGTCCATACAGATCACATACAGTTCACTTGATGTCCATACAGATCACATACAGGTCACCTGGTGTCCATACAGATCACCTACAGTTCACCTGATGTCCAGACAGATCACGTACAGTTCACCTGGTGTCCATACAGATCACATACAGTTCACTTGGTGTCCATACAGATCACATACAGTTCACTTGGTGTCCATACAGATCACGTACAGTTCACCTGGTGTCCATACAGATCACGTACAGTTCACCTGATGTCCATACAGATCACGTACAGTTCACTTGGTGTCCATACAGATCACATACAGTTCACTTGGTGTCCATACAGGTCACATACAGTTCACCTGGTGTCCATACAGATCACATACAGTTCACTTGGTGTCCATACAGATCACATACAGTTCACCTGATGTCCAGACAGATCAAATACAGTTCACCTGGTGTCCATACAGATCACATACAGTTCACTTGGTGTCCATACAGATCACATACAGTTCACCTGGTGTCCAGACAGATCACATACAGTTCACTTGGTGTCCATACAGGTCACATACAGTTCACTTGGTGTCCATACAGATCACATACAGTTCACCTGGTGTCCAGACAGATCACATACAGTTCACTTGGTGTCCATACAGGTCACATACAGTTCACCTGGTGTCCATACAGATCACATACAGTTCACTTGGTGTCCATACAGATCACATACAGTTCACTTGGTGTCCATACAGGTCACATACAGTTCACCTGGTGTCCATACAGATCACATACAGTTCACTTGGTGTCCATACAGATCACATACAGTTCACTTGGTGTCCATACAGATCACGTACAGTTCACCTGGTGTCCATACAGATCACATACAGTTCACTTGGTGTCCATACAGATCACATACAGTTCACTTGGTGTCCATACAGGTCACATACAGTTCACCTGGTGTCCATACAGATCACATACAGTTCACTTGGTGTCCATACAGATCACATACAGTTCACCTGATGTCCAGACAGATCACATACAGTTCACCTGGTGTCCATACAGATCACATACAGTTCACTTGGTGTCCATACAGATCACATACAGTTCACCTGGTGTCCAGACAGATCACATACAGTTCACTTGGTGTCCATACAGGTCACATACAGTTCACTTGGTGTCCATACAGATCACATACAGTTCACCTGGTGTCCATACAGATCACATACAGTTCACTTGGTGTCCATACAGATCACGTACAGTTCACCTGGTGTCCATACAGATCACATACAGTTCACTTGGTGTCCATACAGATCACATACAGTTCACCTGGTGTCCATACAGATCACATACAGTTCACCTGGTGTCCATACAGATCACATACAGTTCACTTGGTGTCCATACAGATCACATACAGTTCACCTGATGTCCATACAGATCACATACAGTTCACCTGGTGTCCATACAGATCACATACAGTTCACTTGGTGTCCAGACAGATCACATACAGTTCACCTGGTGTCCAGACAGATCACCTACAGTTCACCTGGTGTCCATACAGATCACATACAGTTCACCTGGTGTCCATACAGATCACATACAGGTCACCTGATGTCCATACAGGTCACATACAGTTCACTTGGTGTCCATACAGATCACGTACAGTTCACTTGGTGTCCATACAGATCACATACAGTTCACCTGGTGTCCAGACAGATCACATACAGTTCACCTGGTGTCCATACAGATCACATACAGTTCACCTGGTGTCCATACAGATCACATACAGTTCACTTGGTGTCCAGACAGATCACATACAGTTCACCTGGTGTCCATACAGATCACCTACAGTTCACCTGATGTCCATACAGATCACATACAGTTCACCTGGTGTCCATACAGATCACATACAGTTCACTTGGTGTCCATACAGATCACATACAGTTCACTTGGTGTCCATACAGATCACGTACAGTTCACCTGGTGTCCATACAGATCACGTACAGTTCACCTGATGTCCATACAGATCACGTACAGATCACCTGGTGTCCATACAGATCACGTACAGTTCACCTGGTGTCCATACAGATCACATACAGTTCACCTGGTGTCCATACAGGTCACATACAGTTCACCTGGTGTCCATACAGATCACATACAGTTCACTTGGTGTCCATACAGATCACATACAGTTCACCTGGTGTCCATACAGGTCACATACAGTTCACCTGGTGTCCATACAGATCACATACAGTTCACTTGGTGTCCATACAGGTCACATACAGTTCACTTGGTGTCCATACAGGTCATGTACAGTTCACCTGGTGTCCAGACAGATCACCTACAGTTCACTTGGTGTCCAGACAGATCACATACAGTTCACCTGGTGTCCAGACAGATCACATACAGTTCACCTGGTGTCCATACAGGTCACATACAGTTCACCTGGTGTCCAGACAGATCACATACAGTTCACTTGGTGTCCATACAGATCACATACAGTTCACCTGATGTCCATACAGATCACATACAGTTCACCTGGTGTCCATACAGATCACATACAGGTCACTTGGTGTCCATACAGGTCACATACAGTTCACTTGGTGTCCATACAGGTCACATACAGTTCACCTGGTGTCCAGACAGATCACATACAGTTCACTTGGTGTCCATACAGATCACATACAGTTCACCTGGTGTCCATACAGATCACATACAGTTCACTTGGTGTCCATACAGGTCACATACAGTTCACCTGGTGTCCAGACAGATCACATACAGTTCACTTGGTGTCCATACAGGTCACATACAGTTCACTTGGTGTCCATACAGATCACATACAGTTCACTTGGTGTCCATACAGATCACGTACAGTTCACCTGGTGTCCATACAGGTCACATACAGTTCACTTGGTGTCCATACAGGTCACGTACAGTTCACCTGGTGTCCATACAGATCACATACAGTTCACTTGGTGTCCATACAGATCACATACAGTTCACCTGATGTCCATACAGATCACATACAGTTCACCTGGTGTCCATACAGATCACATACAGTTCACCTGGTGTCCATACAGGTCACATACAGTTCACTTGGTGTCCATACAGATCACATACAGTTCACCTGGTGTCCAGACAGATCACGTACAGTTCACCTGGTGTCCATACAGATCACATACAGTTCACCTGGTGTCCATACAGATCACATACAGTTCACCTGGTGTCCATACAGATCACATACAGTTCACCTGATGTCCATACAGATCACATACAGTTCACCTGGTGTCCATACAGATCACATACAGTTCACCTGGTGTCCATACAGGTCACATACAGTTCACTTGGTGTCCATACAGATCACATACAGTTCACTTGGTGTCCATACAGATCACATACAGTTCACCTGGTGTCCATACAGATCACATACAGTTCACCTGGTGTCCATACAGGTCACATACAGTTCACCTGGTGTCCATACAGATCACATACAGTTCACTTGGTGTCCAGACAGATCACATACAGTTCACCTGGTGTCCAGACAGATCACATACAGTTCACTTGGTGTCCATACAGGTCACATACAGTTCACCTGGTGTCCAGACAGATCACATACAGTTCACTTGGTGTCCATACAGGTCACATACAGTTCACCTGGTGTCCATACAGATCACATACAGTTCACTTGGTGTCCATACAGATCACATACAGTTCACTTGGTGTCCATACAGGTCACATACAGTTCACCTGGTGTCCATACAGATCACATACAGTTCACTTGGTGTCCATACAGATCACATACAGTTCACTTGGTGTCCATACAGGTCACATACAGTTCACCTGGTGTCCATACAGATCACATACAGTTCACTTGGTGTCCATACAGATCACATACAGTTCACCTGATGTCCAGACAGATCACATACAGTTCACCTGGTGTCCATACAGATCACATACAGTTCACTTGGTGTCCATACAGATCACATACAGTTCACCTGGTGTCCAGACAGATCACATACAGTTCACTTGGTGTCCATACAGGTCACATACAGTTCACTTGGTGTCCATACAGATCACATACAGTTCACCTGGTGTCCAGACAGATCACATACAGTTCACTTGGTGTCCATACAGGTCACATACAGTTCACCTGGTGTCCATAGAGATCACATACAGTTCACTTGGTGTCCATACAGATCACATACAGTTCACTTGGTGTCCATACAGGTCACATACAGTTCACCTGGTGTCCATACAGATCACATACAGTTCACTTGGTGTCCATACAGATCACATACAGTTCACTTGGTGTCCATACAGATCACGTACAGTTCACCTGGTGTCCATACAGATCACATACAGTTCACTTGGTGTCCATACAGATCACATACAGTTCACTTGGTGTCCATACAGGTCACATATAGTTCACCTGGTGTCCATACAGATCACATACAGTTCACTTGGTGTCCATACAGATCACATACAGTTCACCTGATGTCCAGACAGATCACATACAGTTCACCTGGTGTCCATACAGATCACATACAGTTCACTTGGTGTCCATACAGATCACATACAGTTCACCTGGTGTCCAGACAGATCACATACAGTTCACTTGGTGTCCATACAGGTCACATACAGTTCACTTGGTGTCCATACAGATCACATACAGTTCACCTGGTGTCCATACAGATCACATACAGTTCACTTGGTGTCCATACAGATCACGTACAGTTCACCTGGTGTCCATACAGATCACATACAGTTCACTTGGTGTCCATACAGATCACATACAGTTCACCTGGTGTCCATACAGATCACATACAGTTCACTTGGTGTCCATACAGATCACATACAGTTCACCTGGTGTCCAGACAGATCACATACAGTTCACTTGGTGTCCATACAGGTCACATACAGTTCACTTGGTGTCCATACAGATCACATACAGTTCACCTGGTGTCCATACAGGTCACGTACAGTTCACCTGGTGTCCATACAGATCACATACAGTTCACCTGATGTCCATACAGATCACATACAGTTCACCTGGTGTCCATACAGATCACATACAGTTCACTTGGTGTCCATACAGATCACGTACAGTTCACCTGGTGTCCATACAGATCACATACAGTTCACTTGGTGTCCATACAGATCACATACAGTTCACCTGGTGTCCATACAGATCACATACAGTTCACCTGGTGTCCATACAGATCACATACAGTTCACTTGGTGTCCATACAGATCACATACAGTTCACCTGATGTCCATACAGATCACATACAGTTCACCTGGTGTCCATACAGATCACATACAGTTCACTTGGTGTCCAGACAGATCACATACAGTTCACCTGGTGTCCAGACAGATCACCTACAGTTCACCTGGTGTCCATACAGATCACATACAGTTCACCTGGTGTCCATACAGATCACATACAGGTCACCTGATGTCCATACAGGTCACATACAGTTCACTTGGTGTCCATACAGATCACGTACAGTTCACTTGGTGTCCATACAGATCACATACAGTTCACCTGGTGTCCAGACAGATCACATACAGTTCACCTGGTGTCCATACAGATCACATACAGTTCACCTGGTGTCCAGACAGATCACATACAGTTCACCTGGTGTCCAGACAGATCACATACAGTTCACTTGGTGTCCATACAGATCACATACAGTTCACTTGGTGTCCATACAGATCACATACAGTTCACCTGGTGTCCATACAGATCACATACAGTTCACCTGGTGTCCAGACAGATCACATACAGTTCACCTGGTGTCCAGACAGATCACATACAGTTCACCTGGTGTCCATACAGATCACATACAGTTCACCTGGTGTCCATACAGATCACGTACAGTTCACCTGGTGTCCAGACAGATCACATACAGTTCACCTGGTGTCCATACAGATCACATACAGTTCACCTGGTGTCCAGACAGATCACATACAGTTCACTTGGTGTCCATACAGATCACCTACAGTTCACCTGGTGTCCAGACAGATCACATACAGTTCACCTGGTGTCCATACAGATCACATACAGTTCACCTGGTGTCCATACAGATCACGTACAGTTCACCTGGTGTCCAGACAGATCACATACAGTTCACCTGGTGTCCAGACAGATCACATACAGTTCACCTGGTGTCCATACAGATCACATACAGTTCACCTGGTGTCCATACAGATCACGTACAGTTCACCTGGTGTCCAGACAGATCACATACAGTTCACCTGGTGTCCATACAGGTCACATACAGTTCACCTGGTGTCCAGACAGATCACATACAGTTCACTTGGTGTCCATACAGATCACATACAGTTCACCTGATGTCCATACAGATCACATACAGTTCACCTGGTGTCCATACAGATCACATACAGGTCACTTGGTGTCCATACAGGTCACATACAGTTCACTTGGTGTCCATACAGGTCACATACAGTTCACCTGGTGTCCAGACAGATCACATACAGTTCACTTGGTGTCCATACAGATCACATACAGTTCACCTGGTGTCCATACAGATCACATACAGTTCACTTGGTGTCCATACAGGTCACATACAGTTCACCTGGTGTCCAGACAGATCACATACAGTTCACTTGGTGTCCATACAGGTCACATACAGTTCACTTGGTGTCCATACAGGTCACATACAGTTCACCTGATGTCCATACAGATCACATACAGTTCACCTGGTGTCCATACAGATCACATACAGTTCACTTGGTGTCCAGACAGATCACATACAGTTCACCTGGTGTCCAGACAGATCACCTACAGTTCACCTGGAGTCCATACAGATCACATACAGTTCACCTGGTGTCCATACAGATCACATACAGGTCACCTGATGTCCATACAGGTCACATACAGTTCACTTGGTGTCCATACAGATCACGTACAGTTCACTTGGTGTCCATACAGATCACATACAGTTCACCTGGTGTCCAGACAGATCACATACAGTTCACCTGGTGTCCATACAGATCACATACAGTTCACCTGGTGTCCAGACAGATCACATACAGTTCACCTGGTGTCCAGACAGATCACATACAGTTCACTTGGTGTCCATACAGATCACATACAGTTCACCTGATGTCCATACAGATCACCTACAGTTCACCTGGTGTCCATACAGATCACGTACAGTTCACCTGGTGTCCATACAGATCACGTACAGTTCACCTGGTGTCCAGACAGATCACGTACAGTTCACCTGGTGTCCATACAGATCACGTACAGTTCACTTGGTGTCCAGACAGATCACCTACAGTTCACCTGGTGTCCATACAGATCACGTACAGTTCACCTGGTGTCCATACAGATCACGTACAGTTCACCTGGTGTCCAGACAGATCACATACAGTTCACCTGGTGTCCATACAGATCACATACAGTTCACTTGGTGTCCATACAGATCACATACAGTTCACCTGGTGTCCAGACTGATCACATACAGTTCACTTGGTGTCCATACAGATCACATACAGTTCACCTGGTGTCCATACAGATCACATACAGTTCACCTGGTGTCCAGACAGATCACATACAGTTCACCTGGTGTCCATACAGATCACATACAGTTCACCTGGTGTCCATACAGATCACGTACAGTTCACTTGGTGTCCATACAGATCACGTACAGTTCACTTGGTGTCCATACAGATCACGTACAGTTCACTTGGTGTCCATACAGATCACATACAGTTCACCTGGTGTCCAGACAGATCACCTACAGTTCACCTGGTGTCCAGACAGATCACATACAGTTCACCTGGTGTCCATACAGATCACATACAGTTCACCTGGTGTCCATACAGATCACATACAGTTCACCTGGTGTCCATACAGATCACGTACAGTTCACCTGGTGTCCAGACAGATCACATACAGTTCACTTGGTGTCCATACAGATCACATACAGTTCACCTGGTGTCCATACAGATCACGTACAGTTCACCTGGTGTCCAGACAGATCACCTACAGTTCACCTGGTGTCCATACAGATCACGTACAGTTCACCTGATGTCCATACAGATCATCTCCAGTTCACCTGGTGTCCATACAGATCACATACAGTTCACCTGATGTCCATACAGATCACCTACAGTTCACCTGGTGTCCATACAGATCACATACAGTTCACTTGGTGTCCATACAGATCACGTACAGTTCACCTGGTGTCCATACAGATCACGTACAGTTCACCTGGTGTCCAGACAGATCACATACAGTTCTCCTGGTGTCCATACAGATCACATACAGTTCACTTGGTGTCCATACAGATCACATACAGTTCACCTGGTGTCCATACAGATCACATACAGTTCACCTGGTGTCCAGACAGATCACATACAGTTCACCTGGTGTCCATACAGATCACATACAGTTCACCTGGTGTCCATACAGATCACGTACAGTTCACTTGGTGTCCATACAGATCACGTACAGTTCACTTGGTGTCCATACAGATCACGTACAGTTCACCTGATGTCCATACAGATCACCTACAGTTCACCTGGTGTCCAGACAGATCACCTACAGTTCACCTGGTGTCCAGACAGATCACATACAGTTCACCTGGTGTCCATACAGATCACATACAGTTCACCTGGTGTCCATACAGATCACATACAGTTCACCTGGTGTCCATACAGATCACATACAGTTCACCTGGTGTCCATACAGATCACATACAGTTCACCTGGTGTCCATACAGATCACCTACAGTTCACTTGGTGTCCATACAGATCACGTACAGTTCACCTGGTGTCCAGACAGATCACATACAGTTCACCTGGTGTCCAGACAGATCACATACAGTTCACCTGGTGTCCATACAGATCACATACAGTTCACCTGGTGTCCATACAGATCACATACAGTTCACCTGGTGTCCATACAGATCACATACAGTTCACCTGGTGTCCAGACAGATCACATACAGTTCACCTGGTGTCCATACAGATCACATACAGTTCACTTGGTGTCCATACAGTTCACATACAGTTCACTTGGTGTCCATACAGATCACATACAGTTCACTTGGTGTCCATACAGATCACCTCCAGTTCACCTGGTGTCGATACAGATCACCTACAGTTCACCTGGTGTCCAGACAGATCACATACAGTTCACCTGGTGTCCATACAGATCACATACAGTTCACCTGGTGTCCATACAGATCACATACAGATCACCTGGTGTCCATACAGATCACATACAGTTCACCTGATGTCCATACAGATCACATACAGTTCACCTGGTGTCCAGACAGATCACATACAGTTCACCTGATGTCCATACAGATCACATACAGTTCACTTGGTGTCCAGACAGATCACCTACAGTTCACTTGGTGTCCATACAGATCACGTACAGTTCACTTGGTGTCCATACAGATCACGTACAGTTCACTTGGTGTCCATACAGATCACATACAGTTCACCTGGTGTCCAGACAGATCACATACAGTACACTTGGTGTCCATACAGATCACATACAGTTCACCTGGTGTCCATACAGATAACATACAGTTCACCTGGTGTCCATACAGATCACATACAGTTCACCTGGTGTCCATACAGATCACATACAGTTCACCTGGTGTCCAGACAGATCACATACAGTTCACTTGGTGTCCATACAGATCACATACAGTTCACCTGGTGTCCATACAGATCACCTCCAGTTCACCTGGTGTCCAGACAGATCACATACAGTTCACCTGATGTCCATACAGATCACATACAGTTCACCTGGTGTCCATACAGATCACATACAGTTCACCTGGTGTCCAGACAGATCACATACAGTTCACCTGGTGTCCATACAGATCACCTACAGTTCACCTGGTGTCCAGACAGATCACATACAGTTCACCTGGTGTCCATACAGATCACGTACAGTTCACCTGGTGTCCAGACAGATCACATACAGTTCACCTGGTGTCCATACAGATCACGTACAGTTCACCTGGTGTCCAGACAGATCACATACAGTTCACCTGGTGTCCATACAGATCACCTACAGTTCACCTGGTGTCCAGACAGATCACATACAGTTCACCTGGTGTCCATACAGATCACATACAGTTCACCTGGTGTCCATACAGATCACATACAGTTCACCTGGTGTCCATACAGATCACATACAGTTCACCCGGTGTCCATACAGATCACATACAGTTCACCTGGTGTCCAGACAGATCACATACAGTTCACCTGGTGTCCATACAGATCACATACAGTTCACCTGATGTCCATACAGATCACGTACAGTTCACTTGGTGTCCAGACAGATCACCTACAGTTCACTTGGTGTCCATACAGATCACGTACAGTTCACTTGGTGTCCATACAGATCACATACAGGTCACCTGGTGTCCAGACAGATCACATACAGTTCACCTGGTGTCCATACAGATCACATACAGTTCACCTGGTGTCCAGACAGATCACATACAGTTCACTTGGTGTCCATACAGATCACCTACAGTTCACCTGGTGTCCATACAGATCACATACAGTTCACCTGGTGTCCATACAGATCACCTACAGTTCACCTGGTGTCCATACAGATCACATACAGTTCACCTGGTGTCCATACAGATCACATACAGTTCACCTGGTGTCCAGACAGATCACATACAGTTCACCTGGTGTCCATACAGATCACATACAGTTCACCTGGTGTCCAGACAGATCACATACAGTTCACTTGGTGTCCATACAGATCACGTACAGTTCACTTGGTGTCCATACAGATCACATACAGTTCACCTGGTGTCCAGACAGATCACATAGAGTTCACTTGGTGTCCATACAGATCACATACAGTTCACCTGATGTCCATACAGATCACATACAGTTAACTTGGTGTCCATACAGGTCACATACAGTTCACCTGGTGTCCATACAGATCACATACAGTTCACCTGGTGTCCAGACAGATCACATACAGTTCACCTGGTGTCCATACAGATCACATACAGTTAACTTGGTGTCCATACAGGTCACATACAGTTCACCTGGTGTCCATACAGATCACATACAGTTCACCTGGTGTCCATACAGATCACATACAGTTCACCTGGTGTCCATACAGATCACATACAGTTCACCTGGTGTCCATACAGATCACCTACAGTTCACCTGGTGTCCAGACAGATCACATACAGTTCACCTGGTGTCCATACAGATCACATACAGTTAACTTGGTGTCCATACAGGTCACATACAGTTCACCTGGTGTCCATACAGGTCACATACAGTTCACTTGGTGTCCATACAGGTCACATACAGTTCACCTGGTGTCCATACAGATCACATACAGTTCACCTGGTGTCCATACAGATCACATACAGTTCACCTGGTGTCCATACAGATCACGTACAGTTCACCTGGTGTCCATACAGATCACATACAGTTCACCTGGTGTCCATACAGGTCACCTACAGTTCACCTGGTGTCCATACAGATCACATACAGTTCACCTGGTGTCCATACAGATCACATACAGTTCACCTGGTGTCCATACAGATCACCTACAGTTCACTTGGTGTCCAGACAGATCACCTACAGTTCACCTGGTGTCCATACAGATCACGTACAGTTCACCTGATGTCCATACAGATCACATACAGTTCACCTGATGTCCATACAGATCACATACAGTTCACCTGGTGTCCATACAGATCACATACAGTTCACCTGATGTCCATACAGATCACCTACAGTTCACCTGGTGTCCATACAGATCACCTACAGTTCACCTGGTGTCCATACAGATCACCTACAGTTCACCTGGTGTCCATACAGATCACATGCAGTTCACCTGATGTCCATACAGATCACGTACAGTTCACCTGATGTCCATACAGATCACATACAGTTCACCTGGTGTCCATACAGATCACATACAGTTCACCTGGTGTCCATACAGATCACATACAGTTCACTTGGTGTCCATACAGATCACATACAGTTCACCTGATGTCCATACAGATCACCTACAGTTCACCTGGTGTCCATACAGATCACGTACAGTTCACCTGATGTCCATACAGATCACATACAGTTCACCTGGTGTCCATACAGATCACGTACAGTTCACCTGATGTCCATACAGATCATCTCCAGTTCACCTGGTGTCCATACAGATCACATACAGTTCACCTGATGTCCATACAGGTCACGTACAGTTCACCTGGCGTCCAGACAGATCACATACAGTTCACTTGGTGTCCATACAGATCACATACAGTTCACCTGATGTCCATACAGATCACCTACAGTTCACCTGGTGTCCATACAGATCACGTACAGTTCACCTGATGTCCATACAGATCACATACAGTTCACCTGGTGTCCATACAGATCACGTACAGTTCACCTGATGTCCATACAGATCATCTCCAGTTCACCTGGTGTCCATACAGATCACATACAGTTCACCTGATGTCCATACAGATCACGTACAGTTCACCTGATGTCCATACAGATCACATACAGTTCACCTGGTGTCCATACAGATCACGTACAGTTCACCTGATGTCCATACAGATCATCTCCAGTTCACCTGGTGTCCATACAGATCACATACAGTTCACCTGGTGTCCAGACAGATCACGTACAGTTCACTTGGTGTCCAGACAGATCACCTACAGTTCACCTGGTGTCCATACAGATCACCTACAGTTCACCTGATGTCCATACAGATCACATACAGTTCACCTGGTGTCCATACAGATCACATACAGTTCACCTGGTGTCCATACAGATCACATACAGTTCACTTGGTGTCCATACAGATCACGTACAGTTCACCTGGTGTCCAGACAGATCCCATACAGTTCACCTGGTGTCCAGACAGATCACATACAGTTCACCTGGTGTCCATACAGATCACATACAGTTCACCTGGTGTCCATACAGATCACGTACAGTTCACCTGATGTCCATACAGATCATCTCCAGTTCACCTGGTGTCCATACAGATCACATACAGTTCACCTGATGTCCATACAGATCACATACAGTTCACCTGGTGTCCATACAGATCACATACAGTTCACCTGGTGTCCAGATAGATCACATACAGTTCACCTGGTGTCCATACAGATCACATACAGTTCACCTGGTGTCCATACAGATCACGTACAGTTCACCTGATGTCCATACAGATCATCTCCAGTTCACCTGGTGTCCATACAGATCACATACAGTTCACCTGATGTCCATACAGATCACATACAGTTCACCTGGTGTCCATACAGATCACGTACAGTTCACCTGGTGTCCATACAGATCACATACAGTTCACCTGGTGTCCATACAGATCACATACAGTTCACCTGATGTCCATACAGATCACATACAGTTCACCTGGCGTCCAGACAGATCACCTACAGTTCACCTGGTGTCCAGACAGATCACGTACAGTTCACTTGGTGTCCATACAGATCACCTACAGTTCACTTGGTGTCCATACAGATCACCTATAGTTCACCTGGTGTCCATACAGATCACATACAGTTCACCTGGTGTCCATACAGATCACATACAGTTCACTTGGTGTCCATACAGATTACATACAGTTCACCTGGTGTCCATACAGATCACATACAGTTCACCTGGTGTCCATACAGATCACATACAGTTCACCTGATGTCCATACAGATCACCTACAGTTCACTTGGTGTCCATACAGATCACATACAGTTCACTTGGTGTCCATACAGATCACATACAGTTCACTTGGTGTCCATACAGATCACATATAGTTCACTTGGTGTCCATACAGATCACATACAGTTCACGTGGTGTCCATACAGATCACCTCCAGTTCACCTGGTGTCCATACAGATCACATACAGTTCACCTGGTGTCCATACAGATCACATACAGTTCACTTGGTGTCCATACAGATCACATACAGTTCACTTGGTGTCCATACAGGTCACATACAGTTCACCTGGTGTCCTGACAGATCACATACAGGTCACCTGGTGTCCATACAGATCACATATAGTTCACTTGGTGTCCATACAGATCACATACAGTTCACCTGGTGTCCATACAGATCACCTCCAGTTCACCTGGTGTCCATACAGATCACATACAGTTCACTTGGTGTCCATACAGATCACATACAGTTCACCTGGTGTCCATACAGATCACATACAGTTCACTTGGTGTCCATACAGATCACATACAGTTCACTTGGTGTCCATACAGATCACATACAGTTCACCTGGTGTCCATACAGATCACATACAGTTCACTTGGTGTCCATACAGATCACATACAGTTCACCTGGTGTCCATACAGATCACCTACAGTTCACCTGGTGTCCATACAGATCACATACAGTTCACCTGGTGTCCATACAGATCACATACAGTTCACTTGGTGTCCAGACAGATCACATACAGTTCACCTGGTGTCCATACAGATCACATACAGTTCACCTGGTGTCCAGACAGATCACATACAGTTCACCTGGTGTCCATACAGATCACCTACAGTTCACCTGGTGTCCATACAGATCACGTACAGTTCACCTGATGTCCATACAGATCACGTACAGTTCACCTGGTGTCCATACAGATCACATACAGTTCACTTGGTGTCCATACAGATCACGTACAGTTCACCTGATGTCCATACAGATCACATACAGTTCACCTGGTGTCCATACAGATCACATACAGTTCACCTGGTGTCCATACAGATCACGTACAGTTCACCTGGTGTCCATACAGATCACGTACAGTTCACCTGGTGTCCATACAGATCACGTACAGTTCACCTGATGTCCATACAGATCACATACAGTTCACCTGGTGTCCAGACAGATCACATACAGTTCACCTGGTGTCCATACAGATCACGTACAGTTCACCTGGTGTCCATACAGATCACGTACAGTTCACCTGATGTCCATACAGATCACATACAGTTCACCTGGTGTCCAGACAGATCACTTACAGTTCACCTGGTGTCCATACAGATCACATACAGTTCACTTGGTGTCCATACAGATCACGTGCAGTTCACCTGGTGTCCATACAGATCACGTACAGTTCACCTGGTGTCCATACAGATCACATACAGGTCACTTGGTGTCCATACAGATCACGTACAGTTCACTTGGTGTCCATACAGATCACCTACAGTTCACCTGGTGTCCATACAGATCACATACAGTTCACCTGGTGTCCAGACAGATCACGTACAGTTCACCTGGTGTCCATACAGATCACATACAGTTCACTTGGTGTCCAGACAGATCACATACAGTTCACCTGGTGTCCATACAGATCACATACAGTTCACCTGGTGTCCATACAGATCACATACAGTTCACCTGGTGTCCATACAGATCACCTCCAGTTCACCTGGTGTCCAGACAGATCACATACAGTTCACCTGGTGTCCAGACAGATCACATACAGTTCACCTGGTGTCCATACAGATCACATACAGTTCACTTGGTGTCCATACAGATCACATACAGTTCACCTGGTGTCCAGACAGATCACATACAGTTCACCTGGTGTCCATACAGATCACATACAGTTCACTTGGTGTCCATACAGATCACATACAGTTCACCTGGTGTCCATACAGATCACATACAGTTCACTTGGTATCCATACAGATCACGTACAGTTCACCTGGTGTCCATACAGATCACATACAGTTCACCTGGTGTCCATACAGATCACATACAGTTCACTTGGTGTCCATACAGATCACATACAGTTCACCTGGTGTCCATACAGATCACATACAGTTCACCTGGTGTCCATACAGATCACGTACAGTTCACCTGGTGTCCATACAGATCACGTACAGTTCACCTGGTGTCCATACAGATCACATACAGTTCACTTGGTGTCCATACAGATCACATACAGTTCACCTGGTGTCCAGACAGATCACATACAGTTCACTTGGTGTCCAGACAGATCACATACAGGTCACCTGGTGTCCAGACAGATCACATACAGGTCACCTGGTGTCCATACAGATCACGTACAGTTCACCTGATGTCCATACAGATCACATACAGTTCACTTGGTGTCCATACAGGTCACATACAGTTCACCTGGTGTCCATACAGATCACGTACAGTTCACCTGGTGTCCAGACAGATCACATACAGGGCACTTGGTATCCATACAGATCACATACAGGTCACTTGGTGTCCATACAGATCACCTATAGTTCACCTGGTGTCCAGACAGATCACATACAGTTCACCTGATGTCCATACAGATCACGTACAGTTCACCTGGTGTCCAGACAGATCACATACAGTTCACCTGGTGTCCAGACAGATCACATACAGGTCACTTGGTGTAAGCAAACTGTCTGCTGTATAATGTATATTTTCACGTTACGTTTGTTGCTTCTTTACCTGCAGAACAGAGAAAAGCTCAGATTCATATTTTATGTTGTTTACAAGTGTTTTTAGCTTTGAGACCAAGCTGTTTATACAACTCATTTATTATCGTTCTCACTGGTTTACAAGCAGAAGCCATGTACTAAGAAGTATTTCTGGGACAAACCAACTGCTTCACAGGAGAATATATATTCCCTAAATCCCCATTTAATAGGTTCACTGTCTGGACAGCTGATTGACTGTAGTCAGTGACTCTCCTCCCCTATAGAAGGTCACAGAATAACTGTCTGGTCACCAGGTGGACTGTAGTCAGTGACTCTCCTCTCCCTTAGACACCAGGGGGCACTGTCAATGTGAAAAACACAGAATTCTGAACACGTCACAGTTCTGGGAGAAGGAAAATATGTACAATGGGATATTTTCATAATAAAGGTTTTCTGTTCCCTTGCGTACCCCTCTGGCACTCAAGGGTAAATCAATGGAAATTTGTGGAAAGCTTTCTCCTATCGTTCGGTTGGTTTAGTCTGGAGTTCATCCACTTCTCCCTAGTTTATCAGCCTCATTATCTCTGTTGAAGATTATTTGGCTCATTAAGTCGGTCACATAGACATGACCTGGTCCCCAGCGGGTCACATGAGGGACATGGGGAGGTTGACTTCACTGGGACATTTAGACAGTGAATGTCAGAGTCCAAGGCCTAGAAAAGCAATGAGTCAGAGACATCTCTGGTATTCTAAGGGTTAAAAGCCCCGTTTATCTGAATGTGGGTGTTCACTGGTCCTCTCCAGGGCAGGTAGTTTGTCCCAGAATTAGTCCGTTCCTCCCTGGTGCATCGTCCTCAGGAAGCGGCTGGAGGATGAGCTGAGACTTATCTCCTCATCTGATGAGACCTTTGTCTCCGGATCCTGGGAATCGGGTCGCTTTCTCTTCACTCCTGGACTGTGGCGGATAAAGAGCAGCCGATGGGGGGGCATTGCTGTATATGTGAGTCTGTGACTACCAGTGGATAGTGGAATGAGGACTGGGAGGCCATTACTGTATATGTGAGTCTGTGACTACCAGTGAATAGTGGAATGAGGACTGGGAGGCCATTACTGTATATGTGAGTCTGTGACTACCAGTGAATAGTGGAATGAGGACTGGGAGGCCATTACTGTATATGTGAGTCTGTGACTACCAGTGAATAGTGGAATGAGGACTGGGAGGCCATTACTGTATACGTGAGTCTGTGACTACCAGTGGATAGTGGAATGAGGACTGGGAGGCCATTACTGTATATGTGAGTCTGTGACTACCAGTGAATAGTGGAATGAGGACTGAGTGGCCATTACTGTATATGTGAGTCTGTGACTACCAGTGAATAGTGGAATGAGGACTGAGTGGCCATTACTGTATATGTGAGTCTGTGACTACCAGTGAATAGTGGAACGAGGCCGGGGAGGAGATTACTGTATATGTGAGTCTGTGACTACCAGTGAATAGTGGAATGAGGACTGAGTGGCCATTATTGTATATGTGAGTCTGTGACTACCAGTGAATAGTGGAATGAGGACTGGGAGGCCATTACTGTATATGTGAGTCTGTGACTACCAGTGAATAGTGGAATGAGGACTGAGTGGCCATTACTGTATATGTGAGTCTGTGACTACCAGTGAATAGTGGAATGAGGACTGAGTGGCCATTACTGTATATGTGAGTCTGTGACTACCAGTGAATAGTGGAATGAGGACTGAGTGGCCATTACTGTATATGTGAGTCTGTGACTACCAGTGAATAGTGGAATGAGGACTGAGTGGCCATTATTGTATATGTGAGTCTGTGACTACCAGTGAATAGTGGAATGAGGACTGAGTGGCCATTACTGTATACGTGAGTCTGTGACTACCAGTGAATAGTGGAATGAGGACTGAGTGGCCATTATTGTATATGTGAGTCTGTGACTACCAGTGAATAGTGGAACGAGGCCGGGGAGGAGATTACTGTATATGTGAGTCTGTGACTACCATTGGATAGTGGAACAAGGCCAGGGTGACCATTACTGTATATGTGGGTCTGTGACTACCAGTGAACAGTTGAACGAGGCCGGTGTGGGCATTACTGTATATGTGAGTCTATGACTTCCAGTGAACAGTGGAACAAGCCTGGGAGGTATAACGGTAACCCTAGCCACCGGTATGGGCTGGGCCGTCGTTCCCGAAATCTTGCCTTCGAGGTCGGCTGAGCTGCGTCGGATGTCCCGGTCCGGTAGTACTTCCAAGAGGTCGGATTCGTTCGATGTCGACGCCTTCGATCTTCGAGTAGTGAATGGGCCAGGCATTCTAATGCAGGCTTGGCCCAGTGACCAATCCAACACAATGGGCATATACAACAGACCAATGGTGACGGGGAACAATGGACCAATGGGAGAGGGTACAAAGGGACCAATAGTAACTAAGGGAAACAGACCAATGGGAGATGGGTTACTGAACACAATATTGACAATGGTATACTTAACATGATTAATCAACGTCTGGACAAAGACAATGGACTGACTAGAGGGAATACACATCTGAGAACTGGGCCAGGGGTTGAATAATTAAGCAACAAGGTTTGGGAGTCTGAAATAATTAACCCCTCCCTGCCTATTCCCTTGGAGTAAACCCTCAAACATACCACATACAATAACTAAAACGTTCGCCATACATTAAACATACGACATTCGACAATATACAAACGTACAATATTCGACATAAAACCTTGTAGCATAGGGCTAGGGGAACCCCTATCATAGTTCAAATAAGGCCACAGGCCCATAGTCTTTCAAACAACTGTTTGAGGTCCAGTCAAGGACCCAAGTAACGGCCTAGGATCCGTTACATCACTCCCCCTTTTTAGTCCACACACACGGGGAAAGGCTGGCCAGTCTATTAGTCCTCTTCCTGGCGGGACAGACCATCAGTGTTCTGGTTTTCCCTTCCAGCACGGTATTTGATTGTAAAATTAAAAGCTTGAAGGCCCAAGCTCCAGCGTAACAACCGTCCATTGTCTCCGGCTACCCGGTTGAGCCACACCAGGGGATTGTGATCGGTGAACACTGTAAACTCACGTCCGAATAGATATGGCTGCAGTTTCTTGAGGGCCCAAACTAATGCCAAACATTCCTTTTCAACAGCAGCATAGGCAGCTTCCCGGGGTAACAGTTTGCGGCTCAAGTAAATGACTGGATGTTCTTCCCCGGCGTCATTGACTTGACTCAGCACTGCCCCTAATCCGTAGTCTGAGGCATCTGTATGGACCAGAAAAGCTCTGTTAAAATCCGGTGCGGCCAACACAGGACCTTTGCCCAAGGCTTCCTTGAGAGCTTGGAAGGCCTTTTCACAGTCCGGGGACCGGTCTACGTTCCGGGGCAGTGCCTTTTTAGTTAAGTCCGTGAGGGGTTTGGCCACGGCACTGTACTGCGGGACAAATTTTCTATAGTATCCGGCTGTGCCCAGGAAGACCAGCACTTGTTTTTTGGTACGTGGGGTGGGCCAGTCAACAATGGCAGCGATCTTAGCGGGTTCAGGCCGTTGCTGTCCACCCACCACCCGGTGACCTAGGTACTGGACTTCCCCCATCCCTATCTGGCATTTGTCAGGCTTCAGAGTTAGCCCTGCTCTCACAATACGCCCCAAGATAGCTTCCAGGTGCAGCAGATGCTCCTCCCAGGAGTCGCTAAAAATGGCAATATCATCTAAATAGGCACAGGCAAAATCCTGTGCCCCTGTTAGTAGACGATCCACTAGCCTCTGAAAAGTAGCCAGCGCATTCTTCATCCCGAATGGCATCACCGTAAACTGGTAGAGGCCAAACGGGGTGATGAAGGCGGATTTGGCCACCGCCTCAGGGGCCAGGGGTATCTGCCAGTACCCCCGACTAAGGTCGAGGGTGGAGACTATGCTAGCGCCTGCGAGCCTGTCTAGGAGTTCGTCCACCCAGGGCATGGGGTAAGCGTCGGTGATGGTTCGGTCGTTGAGCCTCCGGTAGTCCACACAGAACCTAGTGGTTCCATCTTTCTTAGGGACCAGAACTACCGGAGAGGCCCAAGGACTGGTAGAGGGCTCAATAACCCCTAACTCCAACATTTCCTGGATTTCCTGCAACATGCCCTTTCTCACTGACTGGGGGACTCGGTAGGCGAGCAGCCGTAGGGCCTCCTGTCCCGTGGTGAGGACTGGATGCTGGGCTACGTTAGTGCTGCCAGGCCGTGCAGAGAACAGCTGTGGCCACTTCTGGGCCATGTCCCGTATCTGTTGGCGTTGAGCGGAGTTAAGCTGGGACCCTAGACTGGGAAGATAGGGACTGCTGAGTTCCCTAGCGGCGGCCAGGAGATCAGTAATATCCTGTTCTTCCGGGTCGTCCCCAGCCTGTGTACAGATGGCTAACACTACTTCCTCCCGCTGGTGATAGACTTTCAGGGCATTCACGTGGCAGGTCCGGCGGTCCCGTAAGTGAGGCCCTTTGGCAATCACATAAGTGGTCTCTCCCTGTCGATCTACCACCCGGTAGGGGCCTACCCAGGCAGTCTGCAACTTATTCCCTTTCACGGGGCGCAGAGCTAATACCTGCTGCCCCGCAAAAAATTCTCGGGTCTGTGTCCGCCTGTCGTACTGCTGTTTCTGATGCTTTTGGGCCCGACGCAGGTGCTCTTGGGCGAGACCTGTGAGGGCGGCTAGTTTTTCCCTGAGTTCTAGCACATATGTCACTACCGGGGTTTCTTCGGAGTCGCACTTGCCCTCCCAGTATTCCCGGAGGAGGTTCAGGGGTCCCCGGACTCTCCTTCCGAACAGTAACTCGAAAGGGGAGAAGCCCGTGAACTCCTGAGGCACCTCCCGGTAGGCAAACAACAGGTGGGGCAAATAGCGCTCCCAGTCCCGGTGCGTCTCCGTGAAAGCCCGTAACATCTGTTTCAGGGTTCCGTTGAACCGGTCACAGAGGCCATTGGTCTGGGGGTGGTATGCTGTGGTGTGAATAGGCTTCACCCCACACAGCTCCCATAGTTTCTGCATGACTTCTGAGGTGAATTGGGAACCCTGATCGGAAAGAACTTCTGCGGGAAACCCTACCCGTGAGAATACTTTAACCAGGGCGTCCGCCACACTCTCGGCAGTAATGCTCGAGAGGGCCACGGCTTCAGGGTACCGTGTGGCGAAGTCCACAATGGTAAGGATGAACCGCTTACCAGTGCGACTGGGACGTGCTAAGGGCCCTACAATGTCCACAGCTACCCGCTGGAACGGCTCGCCTATCAAGGGTAATGGCTGTAAAGGAGCTGCTGGGTGGTCGCCCCTCTTGCCTACCCGCTGACAAATGTCGCAGGTGCGGCAAAAGTTGCGAACATCCCGAGATAACTTTGGCCAGAAGAAAGCTCCACTCACCCGTTGTTCGGTGCGTCGAACTGCCATGTGGCTGGCTAAGGGAATCTCATGGGCCAGGGACAATAAGGCAGCCCTATGCGGATAGGGAACTATGAGTTGGGTCCGCACTAACTGGGTGGCGCCCTGGCAGTGGGATGGGGTGCTGCGATATAGGAGCCCATTCTCCCAAAGGAACTTTTCCCCCCCTGGGCCTGCCTCCCCAGAGTCTGCAAGTCGCCTGTATCCTGCTAACGTGGGGTCATCTAAGAGGGCTGCGCGGAATTCCGCAGGGGGTAACCAGTGGAGAGGATGGTCAGCGTCAGGGTCTACGGGTGGGGGTGTCGGGGGGCTTACCATCTGACGCTGGGCAGCCGCTCGGGTGATCACCTGACAGTTTTCCGGAGGCGGGGTGGAGGCAAACCAGCTTTGCATATGGCCCAAGTCGTTCCCCAGCAGTACTTCAGCGGGTAATCCTGGCATCACTCCCACGCACCGATCGCCCTGACCGGAACCCCAGTTGAGGTGCACTTTGGCCGTGAGTAATTGGTAGACGCTACCCCCGGCTACGCGTACATCCACGTTCCGATTGGTCTTATAATGCGGGGACAAGCAGTCAGGCTGGACCAAGGTTAGTGTGGCTCCTGAGTCTCGTAGTCCAGAGACTGGATTCCCGTTGAGGTATACCGTTTGTCGGTGATGTTGTCGGTTATCCTCCACAAGATCCTGGGTGAGGGCAATTTCTTGTGATAACTCCCACTTGGGGGGTCCCCCCGGCGAAGCGGGAACCTCCACTGGCTGGGGCCATTCCTGGACGTAAGATCGGGTGCAGGTCCCATAGGGGCCAGTGTCTTGGATGCAATGAGAGTCCTTGGGGGGCATCCTGGTCATTTGAGGTACAGTGCTAAACCGGGGGCCTGCGGGGTACCGGTTAGACTGTTCCCTAGGAACTACATTCCTGTTAGTGGTCTTGCGGCCCAGGGGACAAGTATATTGGGTGTGGCCCAGCTGGTTGCAGGAGAAGCAGCGAGGGCCGGGGTTGGGGTCCCCCTTTGAGAGGTAGGAGCGGGACCCTGTGGAAGTCCGTGCCGGGTGGACAGGTTCCTGGGAGTTGCTGTCCTAGGCCCTCCCCCGCTTGCCAGCCGCTGGGATCGGCTACCCATTTTCCTAGTGTCCTCAAAGTGATCTGCCAGTTGCGCTGCCTCCGTAAGGGTAGAGGGTTCGCGGTCCCGGACCCAATCCCTAATGTGATCCGGTATGTTTAAGTAAAACTGTTCAAGCATCAGCTGCTGACAGCAGTCCTCAAAAGACTGGGCCCCGCATCCGTGCAGCCAGTTGCGAGCGGCCCTTTCCAACCCATAAGCCCACTCCGTGTGGGACTCCTGGCTTTTCTTTAGTGTCTCCCTGAACTGCCGGCGGTACGTGTCTGGAGTAATGGCGTACCGGGCCAGGAGCCCCTTCTTGACCTCCTCATAGTCCAATATGTCCGTCTCCGGTACAGCCCGGTAAGCTTCCATAGCCCGCCCCGTGAGCTTCCCTGCGAGAATGGCAGTCCATTGGGTTTCATCTACCCGCGTCAACTGGTACATCCTCTCGAAGTCGAGCAAAAATCCATCAATATCCCCTTTCCGATCATCAAAGGTAGGGAAAGCTTGAAAACTAATAGATAAAAGTCACCTTTCCTGAGTCGGAGCCGGTCTCTGGGGTTGTAGCAGATCGAGAGACCCCAGGTAGGGTCTTCGCCCAGTCCACCCTGGCTTCCGCCATCAACCTATCGATGACTTCTGTTGACGGGTTCGGACCATACAAGGCCAACCTCTGAGCTACTATGCTGGTGACCGGATCTTCGCCGTCGATCCATCTACGTGCTCCGACACTTCCCCCTTGCAAGCGGTCTGCCATCGGATCGAGCACCCGCTGTGTCAAACCGGCCGGTTCGGATAGACCGGTGAACGCTGCAAAATTGTCCTCAGACGGTAACTCCGTTCGCCTAGCCAAGTCCGCTGCCTCCGTATCAGTTTCCAGCAGTATTTGGATCAAGTCCTGTTTTCGTAGGTTAGCTGCGTTGCGGCCTCGTTGTTCCACCAGCTTTTGTAGGGCCGCCAGCGGAGCATATTTATACAAATCCGCCATTTGTTGGGAACTCGGACACTTCCTGCTACTCTGGGACCTCTTTTGGCAAGATTCGTTCGTTGCTGAAACCGGGGTCAAGCCAGCGGCTGTATCTCCCCCTGGATTTAGGCTCCAGTCTCTTCGGGGGCGTGGGTTCGAATCCCACCACTGCCACCAGTATAACGGTAACCCTAGCCACCGGTATGGGCTGGGCCGTCGTTCCCGAAATCTCGCCTTCGAGGTCGGCTGAGCTGCGTCGGATGTCCCGGTCTGGTAGTACTTCCAAGAGGTCGGATTAGTTCGACGTCGACGCCTTCGATCTTCGAGTAGTGAATGGCTCAATTGCGAGGGAGGGATGGGAGTCAAAGAGGACTCTTTAGACCACCCCAGTCAGAAAGTAAACTCAGAGACCGTTTGCTCCCAACAAGAACACTTTATTGAACACATCACACATCTTTTATACAGTTACACATGGTTATCACAATAGGGAGGGGAAGGGCCAGGCATTCTAATGCAGGCTTGGCCCAGTGACCAATCCAACACAATGGGCATACACAACAGACCAATGGTGACGGGGAAAAATGGACCAATGGCAGAGGGTACAAAGGGACCAATAGTAACTAAGGGAAACAGACCAATGGGAGATGGATTACTGAACACAATATTGACAATGGTATACTTAACATGATTAATCAACGTCTGGACAAAGACAATGGACTGACTAGAGGGAATACACATCTGAGAACTGGGCCAGGGGTTGAATAATTAAGCAACAAGGTTTGGGAGTCTGAAATAATTAACCCCTCCCTGCCTATTCCCTTGGAGTAAACCCTCAAACATACCACATACAATAACTAAAACGTTCGCCATACATTAAACATACGACATTCGACAATATACAAACGTACAATATTCGACATAAAACCTTGTAGCATAGGGCTAGGGGAACCCCTATCATAGTTCAAATAAGGCCACAGGCCCATAGTCTTTCAAACAACTGTTTGAGGTCCAGTCAAGGACCCAAGTAACGGCCTAGGATCCGTTACAGGAGGCCATTACTGTATATGTGAGTCTGTGACTACCAGTGAACAGTGGAACGAGACCTGGGAAGATATTAATATATATGTGAGTCTATAACCAGCAGTAACATAGTTGACAAGGTTGAAAAAGCTTTACGTCCATGAAGTCCACCCCATACCAAATCACCCCAATTGACCCAGAGGAAGGAAGAAAAACCCAAAACATTGAGTTGGTAAAAACATTCCTTCCCGACTCCAAATGGCAGTCAGATATTTCCCTGGATCAACATCCTATCTGCACTGAAGCCAACTGCCATAATTCTCAATATTGTTCTGTGCTAGGTAGGCATCCATTGTTTTTTTGAAAGCAGTTACATTATCTGCAAGTGCAACATCCCGCGGCAAAGAATTCCATAGCTTTACCGCCCTTACTGTAAAAATCCCTGCCTATGCTTATTCAAAAGACCATTAATAGATGACCTATTGTTCTTAACTCTCTAAGTCAATAATCCCTTGGATAGTTATTTGTATTCACATTGAATATAAGTGTAAATGGTAATTATATCACCACTTAGATGTCTCAACTCTAATATATGTGTGAATGGTAATCATATCGCCCCTTACACGTCTCTTCTCTAATATATGTGTAAATGGTAATCATATCCCCCTTACATGTCTCTTCTCTAATATAAGTGTAAATGGTAATCAGATCACTCCTTACACCTCTCTTCTGTAATATAAGTGTAAATAGTAATCATATCGCCCCTTACACATCTCTTCTCTAATATATGTGTAAATGGTAATCATATCCCCCTTACATGTCTCTTCTCTAATATAAGTGTAAATGGTAATCATATCACCCCTTACACCTCTCTTCTGTAATATAAGTGTAAATGGTATCATATCACCCTTACACGTCTCTTCTTTAATATATGTGTAAATGGTAATCATATCGCCCCTTACACCTCTCTTCTAAAATATATGTCTCTTCTCTAATATATGTGTAAATGGTATCATATCACTCCTTACACCTCTCTTCTCTAATATATGTGTAAATAGTAATCATATCACCCCTTACACGTCTCTTCTCTAATATATGTGTAAATGGTAATCATATCACCCCTTAGATGTCTCTTCTCTAATATAAGTGTAAATAGTAATCATATCACCCCTTACACGTCTCTTCTCTAATATAAGTGTAAATGGTAATCATATCCCCCTTACACATCTCTTCTCTAATATAAGTGTAAATGGTAATCATATCACCCCTTACACCTCTCTTCTCTAATATATGTGTAAATGGTAATCATATCACCCCTTACACGTCTCTTCTCTAATATATGTGTAAATGGTAATCATATCACCCCTTAGATGTCTCTTCTCTAATATAAGTGTAAATGGTAATCATATCACCCCTTACACGTCTCTTCTCTAATATAAATGTAAATGGTAATCATATCCCCCTTACATGTCTCTTCTCTAATATATGTGTAAATGGTAATCATATCACCCGTTACACGTCTCTTCTCTAATATAAGTGTAAAGGGTAATCAATCATATCAACCCTTACACGTCTCTTCTCTAATATAAGTGTAAATGGTAATAATATCACCCCTTACACATCTCTTCTAAAATATATGTGTAAATGGTAATCATATCACCCCTTACACGTCTCTTCTCTAAGCGTAAATGGTATCATATCACCCCTTACACCTCTCTTCTCTAATATATGTGTAAATGGTAATCATATCCCCCTTACATGTCTCTTCTCTAATATAAATGTAAATGGTATCATATCACCCCTTACACGTCTCTTCTCTAATATAAGTGTAAATGGTAATCATATCCCCCTTACACGTCTCTTCTCTAATATATGTGTAAATGGTAATCATATCGCCCCTTATACATCTCTTCTCTAATATAAGTGTAAATGGTATCATATCGCCCCTTAGATGTCTCTTCTCTAATATATGTGTAAATGGTAATCATATCCCCCTTACACGTCTCTTCTCTAATATAAGTGTAAATGGTATCATATCGCCCCTTAGATGTCTCTTCTCTAATATATGTGTAAATGGTAATCATATTACCCCTTACACGTCTCTTCTCTAATATAAGTGTAAATGGTAATCCTATCACCCCTTACACGTATCTTCTCTAATATAAGTGTAAATGGTAATCATATCCCCCTTACACGTCTCTTCTCTAATATATGTGTAAATGGTAATCATATCCCCCTTACACGTCTCTTCTCTAATATATGTGTAAATGGTAATCCTATCACCCCTTACACGTCTCTTCTCTAATATAAGTGTAAATGGTAATCATATCCCCCTTACACGTCTCTTCTCTAATATATGTGTAAATGGTAATCATATCGCCCCTTACATGTCTCTTCTCTAATATAAGTGTAAATGGTAATCATATCCCCCTTAGATGTCTCTTCTCTAATATAAGTGTAAATAGTAATCATATCACCCCTTACACATCTCTTCTCTAATATATGTGTAAATGGTAATCATATCACCCTTACACGTCTCTTCTCTAATATATGTGTAAATGGTAATCATATCCCCCTTACATGTCTCTTCTCTAATATAAGTGTAAATGGTAATCATATCCCCCTTACACGTCTCTTCTCTAATATAAGTGTAAATAGTAATCATATCACCCCTTACACCTCTCTTCTCTAATATAAGTGTAAATAGTAATCATATCGCCCCTTATACATCTCTTGTCTAATATATGTGTAAATGGTAATCATATCACCCCTTACACGTCTCTTCTCTAATATAAGTGTAAATAGTAATCATATCACCCCTTACACATCTCTTCTCTAATATATGTGTAAATGGTAATCATATCACCCTTACACGTCTCTTCTCTAATATATGTGTAAATGGTAATCATATCCCCCTTACATGTCTCTTCTCTAATATAAGTGTAAATGGTAATCATATCCCCCTTACACGTCTCTTCTCTAATATAAGTGTAAATAGTAATCATATCACCCCTTACACGTCTCTTCTCTAATATAAGTGTAAATGGTAATCATATCCCCCTTACACGTCTCTTCTCTAATATAAGTGTAAATAGTAATCATATCACCCCTTACACCTCTCTTCTCTAATATAAGTGTAAATAGTAATCATATCGCCCCTTATACATCTCTTGTCTAATATAAGTGTAAATGGTAATCATATCACCCCTTACACGTCTCTTCTCTAATATATGTGTAAATGGTAATCATATCCCCCTTACACGTCTCTTCTCTAATATATGTGTAAATGGTAATCATATCCCCCTTACACGTCTCTTCTCTAATATATGTGTAAATGGTAATCATATCCCCCTTACACGTCTCTTCTCTAATATATGTGTAAATGGTAATCATATCACCCCTTACACCTCTCTTCTCTAATATATGTGTAAATGGTAATCATATCCCCCTTACACGTCTCTTCTCTAATATATGTGTAAATGGTAATCATATCCCCCTTACACGTCTCTTCTCTAATATATGTGTAAATGGTAATCATATCCCCCTTACACATCTCTTCTCTAATATAAGTGTAAATGGTAATCATATCCCCCTTACACGTCTCTTCTCTAATATATGTGTAAATGGTATCATATCCCCCTTACACGTCTCTTCTCTAATATATGTGTAAATGGTAATCATATCCCCCTTACACGTCTCTTCTCTAATATAAGTGTAAATGGTAATCATATCCCCCCTTACACATCTCTTCTCTAATATATGTGTAAATGGTAATCATATCCCCCTTACACGTCTCTTCTCTAATATATGTGTAAATGGTAATCATATCCCCCTTACACGTCTCTTCTCTAATATATGTGTAAATGGTAATCATATCCCCCTTACACGTCTCTTCTCTAATATATGTGTAAATGGTAATCATATCCCCCTTACACGTCTCTTCTCTAATATATGTGTAAATGGTAATCATATCCCCCTTACACGTCTCTTCTCTAATATATGTGTAAATGGTAATCATATCACCCCTTACACGTCTCTTCTCTAATATATGTGTAAATGGTAATCATATCCCCCTTACACGTCTCTTCTCTAATATATGTGTAAATGGTAATCATATCCCCCTTACACGTCTCTTCTCTAATATATGTGTAAATGGTAATCATATCCCCCTTACACGTCTCTTCTCTAATATATGTGTAAATGGTAATCATATCCCCCTTACACGTCTCTTCTCTAATATATGTGTAAATGGTAATCATATCACCCCTTACACGTCTCTTCTCTAATATATGTGTAAATGGTAATCATATCCCCCTTACACGTCTCTTCTCTAATATATGTGTAAATGGTAATCATATCCCCCTTACACGTCTCTTCTCTAATATATGTGTAAATGGTAATCATATCCCCCTTACACGTCTCTTCTCTAATATAAGTGTAAATGGTAATCATATCCCCCTTATACATCTCTTCTCTAATATAAGTGTAAATGGTAATCATATCCCCCTTACATGTCTCTTCTCTAATATATGTGTAAATGGTAATCATATCTCCCCTTAGATGTCTCTTCTCTAATATAAGTGTAAATAGTAATCATATCACCCCTTACACATCTCTTCTCTAATATAAGTGTAAATAGTAATCATATCACCCCTTACACCTCTCTTCTCTAATATAAGTGTAAATGGTAATCATATCACCCCTTACACGTCTCTTCTCTAATATATGTGTAAATGGTAATCATATCGCCCCTTATACATCTCTTCTCTAATATAAGTGTAAATGGTATCATATCGCCCCTTATACATCTCTTCTCTAATATAAGTGTAAATGGTAATCATATCTCCCTTACATGTCTCTTCTCTAATATATGTGTAAATGGTAATCATATCTCCCCTTAGATGTCTCTTCTCTAATATAAGTGTAAATAGTAATCATATCCCCCTTACACGTCTCTTCTCTAATATAAGTGTAAATGGTATCATATCACCCCTTACACGTCTCTTCTCTAATATAAGTGTAAATGGTAATCGTATCACCCCTTACATGTCTCTTCTCTAATATAAGTGTAAATGGTAATCATATCACCCCTTACACCTCTCTTCTCTAATATAAGTGTAAATGGTAATCATATCACCCCTTACACATCTCTTCTCTAATATAAGTGTAAATGGTAATCATATCCCCCTTACATGTCTCTTCTCTAATATATGTGTAAATGGTAATCATATCCCCCTTACATGTCTCTTCTCTAATATAAGTGTAAATGGTAATCATATCCCCCTTACATGTCTCTTCTCTAATATAAGTGTAAATGGTAATCATATCCCCCTTACATGTCTCTTCTCTAATATAAGTGTAAATGGTAATCATATCCCCCTTACATGTCTCTTCTCTAATATAAGTGTAAATGGTAATCATATCCCCCTTACATGTCTCTTCTCTAATATAAGTGTAAATGGTATTCATATCCCCCTTACATGTCTCTTCTCTAATATATGTGTAAATGGTAATCATATCACCCCTTAGACGTCTCTTCTCTAATATAAGTGTAAATGGTAATCATATCACCCTTACACGTCTCTTCTCTAATATATGTGTAAATGGTAATCATATCACCCCTTAGATGTCTCTTCTCTAATATAAGTGTAAATGGTATCATATCACCCCTTACACGTCTCTTCTCTAATATATATGTAAATAGTAATCATATCGCCCCTTATATATCTCTTGTCTAATATATGTGTAAATGGTAATCATATCCCCCTTACACGTCTCTTCTCTAATATATGTGTAAATGGTAATCATATCACCCCTTACACGTCTCTTCTCTAATATATGTGTAAATGGTAATCATATCCCCCCTTACACGTCTCTTCTCTAATATATGTGTAAATGGTAATCATATCCCCCTTACACATCTCTTCTCTAATATAAGTGTAAATGGTAATCATATCCCCCCTTACACATCTCTTCTCTAATATAAGTGTAAATGGTAATCATATCCCCCCTTACACGTCTCTTCTCTAATATAAGTGTAAATAGTAATCATATCACCCTTACACGTCTCTTCTCTAATATATGTGTAAATAGTAATCATATCCCCCTTACACATCTCTTCTCTAATATAAGTGTAAATGGTAATCATATCCCCCCTTACACGTCTCTTCTCTAATATATGTGTAAATGGTAATCATATCCCCCTTAGATGTCTCATCTGTAATACATGTGTAAATGGTAATTTTATGGAAGAACGGAGGCTTCATATTATGCAATATATCTCTCTACTGCTTCCCTCAGCAGTAAAGAATTCTTTATTCCAAATACAAAAGAAAAACTTTCCATCACCCATAGCAACCCCATAGCCAATCACATTGAATCCCCAGTCATAAAAGGGGTTGCACTCTCCAATAACTCCCTCTTTCTTTGCTGCTTCCTGGAAAGATAAGTACCCTCTGTTTTTCTTATATACACTGTATTACAATTCTATTGCTAGAATTTATGGGTTCTTACCTTTAGTTTGCTCTTTCACTCTATGTGTTTGGGCTTCTTTAGGTGCACCTGGAGTTCCTGTTTGCCCTGATTGGCTGCGTTCTCTGTGGGACTCGTATGGGCACCCTGTTAGTGTTGGACTTGGGGGGAATTTTCTCCTATCACTTCTGTTTGCTTTTTACCTATCTTCGTCTTGCTTTAGGATTTTGGGGCAGTGGTTTTCTCCTGCCCGTTTGTCTTGGTCCGTTTGCTTTTCCTGTCCGTTTTGTTTGTTCTCAGTGGGGAGCAGGCCTCTTTACCTCGCTGCCCGCCGCGGTTGTACTGACTCTCGCACCGCTTGGCCATTTATTTCCATGTATGCGGCCACGCATGCGTGGATTACGTCAGGGGGACGGCATGTTGTGCTGACTAGCGCCATTTTGTTTAATAGCTGTGTCATTCTTCAAGTTACTGTTTGTGGTGTTGGCAAGTGCTCATATTTTCCCCAAATAGTGCATTTTTTGTTTAGTGGTACACCTTTTATTTTTCTTGTCCTCTGCAGTTATGTCTTCTTCTGAGGGTGAGGGCTCTGGGTTTGATGGACCTGTATTCCAATCTGCACAATTCCCAAGGGCTCTGGACCCCTCCCCTGTTCGAGGGGAGGTTCAACCTGGGGATTCACATTCCTTTTTTCCTGGTTCTGCTCAGTTTACTAAGTGTGTAGAACTATCTATGCAGTCTGCCTACAGAAGTTATCCTCTTCTCTAGTTGAATCCTTTTCATTAGCTATTAAAGGGCTAGGACCCCTTGAGTCCCTTAACCTTGAGCCTGCTAATATGGTGCCCATAGGTATTGCTGATAATAATCCTGTGCCCACTAAACCTGCTAGTTCCCATTCTAGTCCACATGAAGATACGGCTCACAGTGGCGGCAAATGTAGCCGCAAGCAGCGCCATGTCTCCATTAATAGTCCTATTAGGACTGATGCAAACATGTCATTGGCTGTCAGTGCTCCTGAACAGTGTGGCTTAGTTCCACACACCAGATCCTCCCCCCAGAGGATACCAAAGGGGTGAAAAGAACCTGAGGAGGTTACCACCTAATAAGAACCTACGGAGGTTAAAACCCGATTCCTACAATTCTCCTCTACTGAAGAGTCTTCAGACGAAGATTGGGCACCATCCAATGGGGAAGACGGTGACTCAGATGGATCTCCGCCAAAGAAACACAAGGCTCTAATAACAGACCCTGCTGATACTCCTTCCACATCCACGACTCCTCTGCTCCTTGATGCTACAGGGGATCCTATGTTTGATCCTGATGGTATTAAGCGCCCCCGATCCTCAGAGTGGACACCTAGACCTCATGTAGCTCAATACCTCAAAAATTGGGTTTGTAAACCTATCAGTAGGGTTACTAAATCCAAACTACAGGTGGAATGTCCCCGACCCGTGATTGCTAATAAGGTATGCGAGACCCCTGAGTTAGACCCAAAAATGGTCCAATTTACTGCCAAATCTGGCAAAGATCCCCGGAAAGGGGTAGATCAGGCACTTAAATCATGTCAGGACAAACTCCTTGACTCCTTGGGACCCCTTACCAAGATTTTTGAGCTATCGGAGGAAGCACTGCAAACTAAATCCCCTGTGGATGTCCACGTTCTTCGTGGGTGGGTCCAACGAGCAATTTGTATGATTGGCAATGCCAATTCGGCGATTGCCTCAGAAAGACGACTGGTGCTCCTATTGCGCATAGATCCTAAACTCGCAGAGATGGCAAATACTGAACCTGGCCCATCCGCCAAAGGTCAGTTGTTTGGGGATATTTTCATTAAAGACTTAGGGAAGTTCGTATCTTCATTCACGGCCCTAGATAAGGCTCAGGCCTCTTTGCGGAAGGTTTTCCGGCCAAATTTTTTGACAGAGCCGGGAGAGGCAGGGGCCACTCTCCCGGCAAAGCCCGCCAACGCCAACAACAGCAACAATTTTAGGCCCCCACCTTTTCCAACTACCGGGGACAGACCCCGCCAGTTTCAAGAAACCAGGAACCTTTTTTCCCGACCCGCGGCAGACCATGGAGAGCAAGGTTGGGAAGAGGATACTCATGTGGACGTCCTTTTTCGGGTGAGTATGTTTCCTCACACCCTTTCTTCCCCGGTTCAGGTGGGAAGCAGATTAGCTCATTTTTTTCCACCATTGGTGCGATCTGACTGGGGATCCTTGGATCCTTCAGACAGTACAAGGGTTTCAGATCGAATTTTTCAGTCACCCTTGTCAACTGAAGTTACCTCTCCCTCTTCATTTTTCCAGGGTAGATGCCGCTCTAGTAGACGACGAGATCTCCTCTTTGCGGGAGAAAGGAGCGATCGCGCCCTCTTCCCGGTCTCACTACTTTTTCGTCAGCAACATCTTTCTGGTTCAGAAAAAGGATGCTGGTCTCCGACCAGTGATCAACCTACGGACCCTCAACGAGTGTGTCCTATATCGCCATTTCAAGATGGAGGGCATCCATCTTCTTCAGGACCTTCTCCTTCCAGTGGACTGGATGGTGAAAATCGACCTACAAGATGCATATCTGACAGTCCCCATGGCTCCTTCGTGTCAGGTTTATCTTAGTTTTATCTGGCGAACCAAGATTTGGCAATTCACCTGCCTTCCTTTTGGGTTGTCGTCTGTGCCCTGGTGCTTCACGAAGCTCATGAAGCCGGTTGTCGCCCATTTACTCAGTCGAGGCTTCCGTCTTATCATTTATCTGGATGACATGTTGATCATGTCGCAGGATCCCAACGTCTTACGCGATCACTCGGATTACACAATTCGGTTGCTCTCCAATCTGGGGTTTTTGATCAACTGGAAAAAATCTCAGTTGATCCCGTCCCAACGTTTGGAGTTCTTAGGCTTCATGGTGGACTCCAGGGAAGCCTCCCTGAGCCTCCCAAGAACAAAGATCAAGAACATTCGCAAGGAGATTCGGTACATTCTTCGCCAAGATCGAATTTCCTTACGACTCCTGGCTCGGGTGGTGGGCCTTCTGGCCGCGTCCATCCAAGCCATATTTCCAGGACCCCTACATTATCGAGCCCTACAACGTCTCAAGGCTCGTCATTTGCGCCGGGGATTAAGTTATACCGACGTTATCGCCCTTTCCCCCAACGCTCGAGAGGAACTAGTCTGGTGGCTCAAACATCTCGATGCCTGGAATGGCAGGGCCATTTTTGGTGTCACCCCAGACCTTGTTATAGAATCAGACGCCAGCCTTTTAGGTTGGGGTGCTCGTTTGGGAGATCTATCGACTGGAGACAAATGGTCCCCAGTGGAAGCTTCTCTTCACATCAACTGTCTAGAGCTTCTGGTGGGATCCTTTGCCCTAAAGAGTCTAGCCAAGGACCGCGTGCATTGCTGCGTACTGATGAAGATGGACAACGTCTCGGCAGTACGATACATCAACAAAATGGGGGGAACGAAATCCAAACCATTGGCAGATTTGGCCTAGGAATTTTGGCATTTTTGCCTGGATCGGGATATCACGGTATTGGCAGAACACTTACCTGGTCTTTCCAACGCTGTGGCGGATTGGAATTTTAAGATATCTGACTGATCACATCGATTGGATGCTCCATCCCAGTGTCTTTGCAGCCTTACAACGAGTTTGGGGTCCGTTTGGCATAGATCTTTTCGCTTCCCGTCTAAATCGTCAAGTTCTTCATTTCTTCAGTTGGCGTCCGGACCCGGAAGCTTTGGCAACGGACGCTTTTCTTCAATCTTGGATGCTGGGGATAAACTATGCGTTTCCCCCATTCGCAATGATACCTCGGACTCTTTTGGGGATTCGTCGGCAAAAGGTGTCGGTAGTGATTGTGACGCCCTTTTGGCCGATGCAACCATGGTTTTCGTCTCTTCTGGAACTTAAGGCGGATTTTCCCCGCCTTGTACCAGTGTTTCCCCACCTGTAATTCGATCCTTCATGCACTCCTCACAATCTATTAGTATCCAGGGAACTACAGCTCATCGCATGGTCCCTCTCCAGGTTACCTCAGATGACAGCGGATTTTCAGATTCGGCTCAAACTCTTTTGGCAGAATCTTGGGCTCCAGGAACACGAATCATGTATAGATCCACATGGTCGGCCTGGAGTCGTTGGTGCATGGAACGGGATTTGGATCCCGTTTCAGCATCTCCGGTAAGTGTAGTAAATTTTTTATCCTCTTTGTTTGACTCAGGTAAGGCATATCGTGCTATTAATTCCTATCGTTTCCGCGGGTCATGCTCCAGTAGATGGCATTCCGATCGGACAATCAGTCATTGTTTGTTGACTCATTCGGTTTTCGAGACCCCCTCAATCTCGTTATCAATCCCTCTGGAATGTGAACGTTGTGCTTCATTTCCTAGAGGTTTGACATTCCAATAATCAATTGTTGTTAAAACAGTTATCGGCAAAACGTACCATGTTATTATGTTTGATATCTTTCAAACCTGTTTCAGATGTGAGAGCTCTCGATTTTCATTCTCGTTCTTTTACACCGCAAGGTGTGCAGTTTCGAGTTTCTTGTCGTACGAAAACGGCGGTTAGAATGATATTTTATCCAGCCTTTCCTTCCCAACCCCAGTTGTGCGTCATCTGGTGTTTGCAGGAATATGAACTGCGCACAAACTCCTCATCTCTTTTCACAGTCCTCACCTTCCAGTTTCAGCGCTACTCTTGCCTGTTGGGTCTGGTGGGTGATGCAATTAGCGGGTCTTGATATATCTTTATTTGGAACGCACTCCACTAGGGGGGCTATGGCTTCTAAAGCGATACAGACTGGTGGTCGCTCAAAAGATGTCCTTCGGGCCGCTGATTGGTCCAGTGAATCTACTTTTAGGGATTTTTACCATAAACCTATTGATCATGTTGCTCATACTGTTTTTTCTCATATGTGATGGGTTTCTGTATTTGTGATGCTTTAAACTTGCATAATATGAAGCCTCCATTCTGCCATTAAATTTGTGGCTTTTCCTAACAAAGTGTGAAGGAAAGTCAGAATTTTATTAAGACACGGAGGCGAATATTATCCCTTCCATTATTTCCCCCCCTTTTTCATGTTTTTTCTCTCTTTTCAGGTTGAAGGCCGGTGGAACAAGTTGGTGTCCACGTAGTTTGCTGGATTTGCGGTGAATGGTTCATCTGTTTTCACTAGTGTCCTGGCTGTTGACGTTTTCTTCAGTCATTTTGTTTCCAGTTCCGGCGTTCATATCAAAGTTCAAGATAGAGGTCAGCAAGCAAGAAAGAGGGAATTATGGGAGAGTGCAACCCCTTTTATGACTAGGGATTTTATGTGATTGGCTGTGGGGTTGCTATGGGTGATGGAAAGTTTTTCTTTTGTATTTGGAATAAAGAATCCTTTGCTGCTGAGGGAAGCAGTGAAGAGAGATATATTGCATAATATTCGCCTCCGTGTCTTAATAAAATTCTGACTTTCCGTCACACTCTGTTAGGAAGATCCATGAATTATATCCCCCTTACACGTCTCTTCTCTAATATAAGTGTAAATGGTAATCATATCCCCCTTAGATGTCTCATCTCAAATACATGTGTAAATGGTAATCATATCCCCCTTAGATGTCTCATCTCAAATACATGTGTAAATGGTAATTATATCCCCCTTACACATCTCTTCTCTAATATATGTGTAAATGGTAATCATATCTCCCCTTACACGTCTCTTCTCTAATATAAGTGTAAATGGTAATCATATCACCCCTTACACGTCTCTTCTCTAATATATGTGTAAATGGTAATCATATCCCCCTTACACGTCTCTTCTCTAATATAAGTGTAAATGGTAATTATATCCCCCTTACACATCTCTTCTCTAATATATGTGTAAATGGTAATCATATCACCCCTTACACCTCTCTTCTCTAATATAAGTGTAAATGGTAATCATATCACCCCTTACACGTCTCTTCTCTAATATAAGTGTAAATGGTAATCATATCACCCCTTACACCTCTCTTCTCTAATATAAGTGTAAATGGTAATCATATCACCCCTTACACCTCTCTTCTCTAATATATGTGTAAATGGTAATCATATCACCCCTTACACCTCTCTTCTCTAATATAAGTGTAAATGGTAATTATATCCCCCTTACACATCTCTTCTCTAATATATGTGTAAATGGTAATCATATCACCCCTTACACGTCTCTTCTCTAATATATGTGTAAATGGTAATCATATCCCCCTTACACCTCTCTTCTCTAATATAAGTGTAAATGGTAATTATATCCCCCTTACACATCTCTTCTCTAATATATGTGTAAATGGTAATCATATCACCCCTTACACGTCTCTTCTCTAATATAAGTGTAAATGGTAATCATATCGCCCCTTACATGTCTCTTCTCTAATATATGTGTAACTGGTATCATATCACCCCTTACACGTCTCTTCTCTAATATAAGTGTAAATGGTAATCATATCACCCCTTACATGTCTCTTCTCTAATATAAGTGTAAATAGTAATCATATCACCCCTTACACGTCTCTTCTCTAATATATGTGTAAATGGTACCATATCCCCCTTACACGTCTCTTCTCTAATATAAGTGTAAATAGTAATCATATCCCCCTTAGATGTCTCATCTCTAATACATGTGTAAATGGTAATTATATCCTCCTTACACATCTCTTCTCTAATTTATGTGTAAATGGCAATCATATCACCCCTTACATGTCTCTTCTCTAATATACGTGTAAATGGTAATCACATCACCCCTTACACGTCTCTTCTATAATATAAGTGTGAATGGTAATCATATCCCCCCTTACATGTCTCTTCTCTAATATAAGTGTAAATGGTAATCATATCCCCCTTACAAGTCTCTTCTCTAATATAAGTGTAAATGGTAATCATATCACCCCTTACACGTCTCTTCTCTAATATAAGTGTAAATGGTAATCATATCCCCCTTACACGTGTTGTCTCTAATATATGTGTAAATGGTAATCATATCGCCCTTACACGTCTCGTCTCTAATATATGTGTAAATAGTGATCATATCCCCCTTACACGTCTCTTCTGTAATATAAGTGTAAATGGTAATCATATCTCCCCTTACACATCTCTTCTCTAATATAAGTGTAAATGGTAATCATATCCCCCTTACACGTCTCTTCTCTAATATATGTGTAAATAGTAATCATATCCCCCTTACATGTCTCTTCTCTAATATAAGTGTAAATGGTAATCATATTCCCCTTACACATCTCTTCTGTAATATAAGTGTAAATGGTAATCATATCCCCCTTACATGTCTCTTCTCTAATATAAGTGTAAAAGGTAATCACTTATAAATTTAGACCAAGTTGAAAAAGTTCCATTTAAAACAACTCTCTGCCATCTATCATTTAACCAGTTCTCTATCTATGTACAGATAACACCACCCAAGCCTTTTAATTTATGCAGTAACCTGTTGTGAGGCACTGTATCAAAGGCTTTTGCAAAATCTAAGTATACTACATCAACAGCAATTCCCCTATCCAAATTACTAGTCACTCTTTCAGAAAATGCAAGTAAATTAGTCTGACATGATCTATTCATCCTAAAACCATGCTGATTCCTACTAATAATATTGTCTTCACATAGTTATGAATACTGTCAGTTAGCATACTTTCTAGTATCTTACCCACTATGGAAGTCACATAGATCTGAATAGTGTCAGTTAGTAACCCTTCTAGTATCTTACCCACTATGGAAGTCACATAGTACTGTATACTGTCAGTAACCCTTCTAGTATCTTACCCACTATGAAAGTCACATAGTACTGTATACTGTCAGTTAGTAACCCTTCTAGTATCTTACCCACTATGGAAGTCACATAGTTCGGAATACTGTCAGTTAGTAACCCTTCTAGTATCTTACCCACTATGAAAGTCACCTAGTTCTGAATACTGTCAGTTGGTAACCCTTCTAGTATCCTACCCACTATGGAAGTCACATAGTTCGGAATACTGTCAGTTAGTAACCCTTCTAATAATAATAATTCTTTATTTTTATATAGCGCACACAGATTACGCAGCGCTTTACACTCATATTGGTTCCTGTCCCCATTGGGGCTCACAATCTAAATTCACCAATCAGTATGTTTTTTGGAGTGTGAGAGGAAACCCACACAAACATGGTGAGAACATACAAACTCATTGAAGATGTTGTCCTTGGAGGGAATTGAACCCAGGACCCCAGTACTGCAAGGCAACAGTGCTAACCACTGAGCCACCGTGCTGCCTAGCATCTTACCCACTATGGAAGTCACATAGTTCTGAATACTATCAGTTAGTAACCCTTCTAGTGTCTTACCCACTATGGAAGTCACATGGTCCTGAATAGTGTCAGTTAGTAACCCTTCTAGTGTCTTACCCACTATGGAAGTCACATAGTCCTGAATAGTGTCAGTTAGTAACTCTTCTAGTATCTTACCCACTATGGAAGTCACATAATCCTGATTACTGTCAGTTAGTAACCCTTCTAGTATCTTACCCACTATGGAAGTCACATAGTACTGAATAGTGTCAGTCAGTAACCCTTCTAGTATCTTACCCACTATGGAAGTCACATAGTACTGATTACTGTCAGTTAGTAACCCTTCTGGTATCTAACCCACTATGGAAGTCACATAGTACTGAATAGTGTCAGTCAGTAACCCTTCTAGTATCTTACCCACTATGGAAGTCACATAGTTCTGAATACTGTCAGTTAGTAACCCTTCTAGTATCTTACCCACTATGGAAGTCACATAGTACTGAATACTGTCAGTTAGTAACCCTTCTAGTATCTTACCCACTATGGAAGTCACATAGTTCTGAATACTGTCAGTTAGTAACCCTTCTAGTATCTTACCCACTATGGAAGTCACATAGTTCTGAATAGTGTCAGTTAGTAACCCTTCTAGTATCTTACCCACTATGGAAGTCACATAGTTCTGAATACTCAGTTAGTAACCCTTCTAGTACCTTACCCACTATGGAAGTCACATAGTTCTGAACACTGTCAGTTAGTAATGTATCTAATATCTTACCCACTATGGAAGTCACATAGGTGTGAATAGTGTCAGTTAGTAACCCTTCTAGTATCTTACCCACTATGGAAGTCACATAGATCTGAATAGTGTCAGTTAGTAACCCTTCTAGTATCTTACCCACTGTAGAAGTCAAGCTCACAAGTCTATAATGTCCTGGTTTGGCAGTGAACGGTTGAACCAGGCCGCAGTGGCCATTACTGTTAATGTGAGTCTTTGACTACCAGTATACTGTATATTAATAGATACAATCATAACGCAAGCTTGGCAGTGTGATGGACACTACTCTAGCGCCCAAGGGGTTAAAATCTCCTTTAACCCTTTGAGTTCCAGAGAGGTAGCCAATGCAGCGCAATATCCTGTACACTCTCTGACACTCTAATGGTTAAATAGATGGACATTTTATTTCTTTCCTCTAATGCAGCTGGTTTACTGCAGAATTGCTCCACTTTTCTCCTTACCCATATGGCCCATAGATTGCTTTGCAATACATCGTAGACCTTTCCAGCATCAAAGAGGTTAAATGGGCTGATTGTTTGGGCATCATGCGGATTTCATGTGAAATAAAAGGTTCCACATCTCTACCCACCGCTCCCTCGATTCTCACATTCCTACCCAACACTCCCACAATTCTCACATCTCTACCCACCGCTCCCACAATTCTCACATCTCTACCCGCCGCTCCCACAATTCTCACATCTCTATCCACCGCTCCCACAATTCTCACATTCCTATCCACTGCTCCCACAATTCTCACATTCCTATCCACCGCTCCCACAATTCTCACATCTCTACCCACCACTCCCACAATTCTCACATCTCTACCCACCGCTCCCTCGATTCTCACATTCCTACCCACCGCTCCCACAATTCTCACATCTCTACCCACCGCTCCCACAATTCTCACATCTCTACCCACCGCTCCCTCGATTCTCACATCTCTACCCACCGCTCCCACAATTCTCACATCTCTATCCACCGCTCCCTCGATTCTCACATTCCTACCCACCGCTCCCTCGATTCTCACATTCCTATCCGCCGCTCCCACAATTCTCACATCTCTACCCACCGCTCCCACAATTCTCACATCTCTACCCACCGCTCCCTCGATTCTCACATTCCTACCCAACACTCCCACAATTCTCACATCTCTACCCACCGCTCCCACGATTCTCACATCTCTATCCACCTCTCCCACGATTCTCACATCTCTATCCACCTCTCCCACAATTCTCACATCTCTACCCACCAGTCTCACGATTCTCACATCTCTACCCACCACTCCCACAATCCTCACATCTCTACCCACCGCTCCCACGATTCTCACATCTCTATCCACCGCTCCCACGATTCTCACATCTCTACCCACCGCTCCCAAAATTCTCACATCTCTACTCACCGCTCCCACAATTCTCACATCTCTAACCACCGCTCCCACAATCCTCACATCTCTACCCACCGCTCCCACTATTCTCACATCTCTATCCACTGCTCCCACGATTCTCACATCTCTATCTACTGCTCCCAAAACTCTCACATCTCTACCCACCGCTCCCAAAATTCTCACATCTCTACCGACCGCTCCCACAATATTCACATATCTGTAACCACCGCTTCCACAATTCTTACATCTCTACCCACCGCTCCCACAATTCTCACATCTCTACCCACCGCTCCCACAATTCTCACATCTCTACCCACCACTCCCACAATTCTCACATCTCTACCCACCGCTCCCACAATTCTCACATCTCTACCCACTGCTCCCACAATTCTCACATCTCTACTCACCGCTCCCACAATTCTCACATCTCTATCCACCGCTCCCACAATTCTCACATCTCTACCCACCGCTCCCATGATTCTCACATCTCTACCCACTGCTTCCACAATTCTCACATCTCTACTCACCGCTCCCACAATTCGCACATCTCTATCCACCGCTCCCACAATTCTCACATCTCTATCCACCGCTCCCACAATTCTCACATCTCTACCCACCGCTCCCACAATTCTCACATCTCTACCCACCACTCCCACAATTCTCACATCTCTACTCACCGCTCCCACAATTCTCACATCTCTACCCACCGCTCCCACGATTCTCACATCTCTACCCACCAGTCCCACAATTCTCACATCTCTACCCACCGCTCCCACAATTCTCACATCTCTACCCACCACTCCCACAATTCTCACATCTCTACTCACCGCTTCCACAATTCTCACATCTCTACCCACCGCTCCCACGATTCTCACATCTCTATCCACCGCTCCCACAAATCTCACATCTCTAACCACCGCTCCCACAATCCTCACATCTCTACCCACCGCTCCCACAATTCTCACATCTCTATCCACCGCTCCCACGATTCTCACATCTCTATCTACTACTCCCAAAATTCTCACATCTCTACCCACCGCTCCCAAAATTCACACATCTCTACCCACCGCTCCCACAATATTCACATATCTGTAACCACAGCTCCCACAATTCTCACATCTCTACCCACCGCTCCCACAATTCTCACATCTCTACCCACCACTCCCACAATTCTCACATCTCTAACCACCGCTCCCACAATTCTCACATCTCTACCCACCGCTCCCACAATTCTCACATCTCTACTCACCGCTCCCACAATTCTCACATCTCTATCCACCGCTCCCACAATTCTCACATCTCTACCCACCGCTCCCATGATTCTCACATCTCTACCCACTGCTCCCACAATTCTCACATCTCTACTCACCGCTCCCACAATTCTCACATCTCTATCCTCCGCTCCCACAATTCTCACATCTCTATCCACCGCTCCCACAATTCTCACATCTCTATCCACCGCTCCCATGATTCTCACATCTCTATCCACCGCTCCCACAATTCTCACATCTCTACCCACCGCTCCCTCGATTCTCACATCTCTACCCACCGCTCCCACAATTCTCACATCTCTATCCACCGCTCCCTCGATTCTCACATTCCTACCCACCGCTCCCTCGATTCTCACATTCCTACCCGCCGCTCCCACAATTCTCACATCTCTACCCACCGCTCCCACAATTCTCACATCTCTACCCACCGCTCCCTCGATTCTCACATTCCTACCCAACACTCCCACAATTCTCACATCTCTACCCACCGCTCCCACAATTCTCACATCTCTATCCACCTCTCCCACGATTCTCACATCTCTATCCACCTCTCCCACAATTCTCACATCTCTACCCACCAGTCTCACGATTCTCACATCTCTACCCACCACTCCCACAATCCTCACATCTCTACCCACCGCTCCCACGATTCTCACATCTCTATCCACCGCTCCCACGATTCTCACATCTCTACCCACCGCTCCCAAAATTCTCACATCTCTACTCACCGCTCCCACAATTCTCACATCTCTAACCACCGCTCCCACAATCCTCACATCTCTACCCACCGCTCCCACGATTCTCACATCTCTATCCACCGCTCCCACGATTCTCACATCTCTATCTACTGCTCCCAAAACTCTCACATCTCTACCCACCGCTCCCAAAATTCTCACATCTCTACCCACCGCTCCCACAATATTCACATATCTGTAACCACCGCTTCCACAATTCTCACATCTCTAACCATCGCTCCCACAATTCTCACATCTCTACCCACCGCTCCCACAATTCTCACATCTCTACCCACCGCTCCCACAATTCTCACATCTCTACCCACCACTCCCACAATTCTCACATCTCTACCCACCGCTCCCACAATTCTCACATCTCTACCCACTGCTCCCACAATTCTCACATCTCTACTCACCGCTCCCACAATTCTCACATCTCTATCCACCGCTCCCACAATTCTCACATCTCTACCCACCGCTCCCATGATTCTCACATCTCTACCCACTGCTCCCACAATTTTCACATCTCTACTCACCGCTCCCACAATTCTCACATCTCTATCCACCGCTCCCACAATTCTCACATCTCTATCCACCGCTCCCACAATTCTCACATCTCTACCCACCGCTCCCACAATTCTCACATCTCTACCCACCACTCCCACAATTCTCACATCTCTACTCACCGCTCCCACAATTCTCACATCTCTACCCACCGCTCCCACGATTCTCACATCTCTACCCACCAGTCCCACTATTCTCACATCTCTACCCACCGTTCCCACAATTCTCACATCTCTACCCACCACTCACACAATTCTCACATCTCTACTCACCGCTCCCACAATTCTCACATCTCTACCCACCGCTCCCACGATTCTCACATCTCTATCCACCGCTCCCACAATTCTCACATCTCTAACCACCGCTCCCACAATCCTCACATCTCTACCCACCACTCCCACGATTCTCACATCTCTATCCACCGCTCCCACGATTCTCACATCTCTATCTACTGCTCCCAAAATTCTCACATCTCTACCCACTGCTCCCACAATTCTCACATCTCTACCCACCGCTCCCACAATTCTCACATGTCTATCCACCGCTCCCACTATTCTCACATTCCTACCCACCGCTCCCACAATTCTCAGATTCTACGATTCTCACATCTCTACCCACCACTCCCACAATTCTCACATCTCTACCCACCGCTCCCATGATTCTCACATCTCTACCCACCGCTCCCATGATTCTCACATCTCTACCCACCGCTCCCACAATTCTCACATCTCTACCCACTGCTCCCACAATTCTCACATCTCTATCCACCGCTCCCACTATTCTCACATTCCTACCCACCGCTCCCACAATTCTCAGATCCTACGATTCTCACATCTCTACCCACCACTCCCACAATTCTCACATTTCTACCCACTGCTCCCACAATTCTCACATCTCTAGCCACCGCTCCCACGATTCTCACATCTCTACCCACCGCTCCCACGATTCTCACATCCTACGATTCTCACATCTCTATCCACCTCTTCCACAATTCTCACATTTCTATTCATCGCTCCCACATCTCTATCCATCGCTCTCACGATTCTCCCATCTCTATCCACCACTCCCACAATTCTCACATCTCTACCCACCGCTCCCACGGTACTCACATCTCTACTCACCGCTCCCACAATTCTCACATCTCTATCCACTGCTCCCACAATTCTCACATCTCTACCTACCGCTCCCACAATTCTCACATCTCTACCCACCGCTCCCACGGTACTCACATCTCTACTCACTACTCCCACAATTCTCACATCTCTATCCACCGCTCCCACGATTCTCACATCTCTACTCACCGCTACCACAATTCTCACATCTCTATCCACTGCTCCCACAATTCTCACATCTCTACTCACCGCTCCCACAATTCTCACATCTCTATCCACTGCTCCCACAATTCTCACATCTCTACTCACCGCTCCCACAATTCTCACATTTCTACCCACTGCTCCCACAATTCTCACATCTCTACCCACCGCTCCCACGATTCTCACATTCCTACCCACTGCTCCCACAATTCTCACATCTTTACCCACCAGTCCCACGATTCTCACATCGCTACCCCCCGCTCCCACGATTCCCACATCTCTACCCACCGCTCCCACGATTCTCACATCTCTACCCACCGCTCGCATGATTCCCACATCTCTATCCACCACTCTCACGAGTCCCTCATCTCTATCCACTGCTCCCACAATTCTCACATCTCTACCCACTACTCCCAGGATTCTCACATTGCTACCCACCGCTTCCATGATTCTCACATCCCACAATTCTCACATTTCTATGCTCCGCTCCCACATCTCTATTAGTGATGATCGAGCACCCCAATGCTCGGGTGTTCGGGTGCTCTGACCGAGCGCCCCCGGAGGCTCGAGTGCTCTGCCGAGCACCCGAGCCCCATTGAAGTCAATGGGAGGACTCGAGCATTACACCAGGCACCCCCTGCTCTGATGAGGGGAGGGTGCCTGGTCCATAGGAAAAGGGCAGAAAATGATGGAAACACCACAGAAATGGTTCAGGGACAGCATAGGGAGGATGTCTGGATGCATCTTGTACTCCAACATCGCTGCTGGGAACGATCTTTCGCCCGTAGTACGCCATTTTTACAGACTGACCGTAAAACACACAAAAAGGAAGATAAAAACGACTTTAGGCGAAAAATTGTTACCAAACAGTATTTGCTGTATATTTACTTGTATATCATCTGCAAATTCTGCCAAAAATTTCCTCGATTTTTCTGAACTGGGGCCATGATTAAGAGGGAAACGTGCGCAGAGGCAAATTCTCCCAAAAATTTCCTCGATTTTTCTGAACTGGGGCCATGATTAAGAGGGAAACGTGCGCTGAGCCGACCATCTAAAACATTATGGGTGTGGGTCTGCTGCGGAGCTGACCATCCTAAACATTATATGCGAAGGCCCGCTAGTGAGCTGACGCTATAAAACATTATATGAGAGGGCCCGCTAGAGAGCTGACCCAATAAAACATTATATGAGAAGGCCCGCTGGTGAGCTGACCTATACAAAAATTGTCAAACTGCGCCCGCTGGTGAGCTGGCCCTATATAAAAATTATATCACAGGGCCCGCTGGTGAGCTGGCCCTATATAAAAATTATATCACTGGGCCCGCTGGTGAGCTGGCCCTATATAAAAATTATATCACTGGGCATATGGAAGAGAGTCAACCATATACCCATTTTTTGGGTGGAAGGGGTGAATGGGAATACAGAGTATTCCCATCATTGTAAATAACATATATAAAGTGACTTTATGTTCCCCCGGGGCTTTCCTCCAGTGGAGTGGAGAAGTCAGGGGAAATCCAGGCCTTGTTCATTTTTATAAGTGTCAACCTATCAGCATTTTCGGTGGAAAGGCGGATACGCTTATCTGTTATGATGCCACCAGCAGCACTAAATACCCGCTCAGATAGAACGCTGGCGGTAGGGCAGGCCAGCACCTCCAAGGCGTAGAGTGCCAGTTCATACCACGTGTCCAGCTTGGACACCCAGTAGTTGTAAGGCACAGAGGGATCATTGAGGACGCTGACACGGTCTGCTACGTACTCCTTCACCATCTTCCAAAACTTTTCCCTCCTTGTGACACTAGGCTGCGCATCAGGGTGAGGGTGCTGGCGGGGTGTCATGAAGGTGTCCCACGCCTTGGAGAGTGTTGCCCTGCCTTTGTCGGAACTGCTGTGTGCTCCTCTTTTCTCCCCTTCTCGGTTGGCCAAGGTAGCACGTACTCTGCCGCCAGCGTTGTCAGATGGAAAATTTTGGAGCAATTTTTCGACAAGAACCTTCTGGTATTGCACCATTTTGCTTGTCCTCTCCACCGGAGGAATGAGAGATGAGAAATTCTCTTTGTAGCGGGGGTCCAGAAGGGTGAACACCCAGTAATCCGTGTTGTCTAAAATGCGTATAACGCGTGGGTCACGGGAAAGGCAGCCTAACATAAAGTCAGCCATGTGTGCCAGAGTACCAACAGGCAAGATTTCGCTGTCCTCACCAGGAGGATGACTCTCAATCTCCTCACCCTCTTCCTCCTCTTCTGCCCACCCACGCTGAAGAGATGGAACTAAAGTTCCATGGCTACCCTCTGTAGCGGAGGCAACCGTGTCTTCCTCCTCCTCCTCCTCCTCCTTCGCCTCCTCCAATTGTCGCTGAGAAGACGAAGTGAGGGTGCTCTGGCTATCACCTTGTGTAAGCTCTTCCTCCCCCATTTCCACCTCTTCCACATGCAAAGCGTCGGTTTTAATTGTGAGCAGCGAGCGTTTCAGTAGACACAGAAGTGGGATGGTTTCACTGATAATAGCGTTATCGCCACTCACCATCTGTGTCGATTCCTCAAAATTGCGTAAAACCTCACAGAGGTCTGACATCCATTCCCACTCCTCACTTCTGATTACAGGAAGTTGAACAGAGAGGCGACGACCGTGTAACAGCTGGTACTCCACTACTGCCCTCTGCTGCTCACAAAGCCGGGCCAACATGTGGAAGGTGGAGTTCCAGCGCGTGCTCACGTCACACAGCAGCCGGTGAGCTGGCAATTGTAAACGCTGCTGCAGCTTCAACAGGCCGGCTGAAGCTGTAGATGACTTACGGAAATGTGCACACACGCGGCGCACCTTCGTCAAGAGATCATGCAAATTGGGGTAGGTTTTTAGAAATCGCTGAACCACTAAATTAAATACATGCGCTAGGCATGGTACGTGTGTGAGCTTGCCGAGCTCCAAAGCCGCCACCAAGTTACGCCCATTATCACACACAACCATGCCTGGTTGCAGGTTGAGTGGCGAGAGCCACTGCTCGGTCTGGTGACTAATCCCCTGCAACAGCTCTGAGGCCGTGTGCTGTTTGTCCCCAAGGCAGATCAGCTTCAGCACGGCCTGTTGACGCTTCCCCACTGCAGTGCTACACTGCTTCCAGCTACCGGCTGATGGGTGAGTGGCGCTGCGCGCAGAGAATTCGGAGGTGGAAACAGAGGAGGAGGAGCCAATAACGTAGGTGCTGGCGGAAGCCCTGATGGAGGTAGGGCCCGCAATCCTCGGCGTGGATAGCACCTGTGCCATCCCAGGGTCCGAGTCGCTCCCAGCCTCCACGACATTCACCCAGTGTGCCGTCAGTGAAATGTAGCGTCCCTGGCCACAAGCACTTGTCCATGTGTCAGTCGTTAAGTGGACCTTCCCAGTAACTGCGTTGGTCAGGGCACGGGTGATGTTACGGGACACATGGTGGTGTAAGGCGGGGACGGCACACCGGGAAAAGTAGTGGCGGCTGGGGACTGCGTACCGAGAGACAGCTGCTGCCATCAGGCTGCAGAAGGACTCAGTCTCCACTAGCCTAAATGGCAGCATTTCGATGGCCAGTAATTTGGAAAGGTGTGAGGTTAGTGCTATGGCCTGTGGGTGGGTGGCTGGGTATTTTCGCTTGCGCTCAAATGCCTGGGGTAACGACATTTGGACGCTGCGCTGGGACAGGGAAGTGGATGTGGTCGCTGATGGTGCTTCAGATGGTACAGGTGCAGGGCGGGAGGTATGCGGGCCTGCGCCTTCGACAGGCGATTGGCCGGCACCGAAAACAGGGGAAGAGGAGGCAGTGGTGTGGCCTGCAGACACAGATTGGCGATTCGGGCATTCCTCCCACTTATTATGGTGCTTGGATGCCATGTGTCGGATCATGCTGGTGGTGGTGAGGTTTCTAGTGTTCATGCCTCGGCTCATTCTGGTGTGGCACAGGTTGCAAACTACAATTCTTTTGTCGTCCGCACTTTCCTTAAAAAAACGCCATACCGCGGAACACCTACCCCTTGGCAAGGGAGATTTACGCAAGGAGGTGCTCCGTGGAACATTTGCGGGCCGGTTTGGTGCGGTCCGCCTTCTTTCTGTAGCCACACCACTGCCTCTTCCAGCCTGTTGCGGTGCTGCAGATGGCTCACCCTCAGGACTGCTGTCATCGCTCTGCTCTCCACCTTCCCAGGTGGGGTCAGTCACCTCATCGTCCACCAAGTCCTCCTCCACTTCCTCACTCTGATCATCCTCCTCATGTCTTGATCCCACCACATACTCAGTCATTGACAACTGTATATCATCCTCCTCATCAAGATCTTGAGACAGTAAAAGTGGTTGATTTGATGGCAACTGTGTCTCATCATCATCATCATCCACTTCCTTTGACCTTAAATGCCGTTCACCTCTGTCATCTTCTTGTGATTGGGTACCCTCTAGAGGTTGTGAATCAGGGCACAAGATGTCATGTTCCTCTGCAAGCGTGCTTGGAGAGAGGTTCAAATTAAGGATTGGTGATGAGACGAGCTCCTCACTATATCCCAGTGTGGGATCATTTCTTTGACCAGACCCTCTATGGTGGGAGGAAGGATGATCAGGGTGAGGATTATGTTGACCAGACTCTTGGCTACTGAGAGTGGACTTGGTGGAAGACAGGGTGGTGCTTAACCGACTGGAAGCAGTATGAGCTGAAATCCAACCGACCACCTGTTCGCAGTGGTCTGACCTCGAGAGTGATGTCCTGCGACGCCCTGTAAACTGAGACATGAAGCTAGGTATGGTGGATGTCTTTCTTGTGCTCTGGCACCAGGCACAGTTTGTACGCGTCCTGACCCGCGCCCTGAACTATCAGGATCACGTCCACTTCCCCGTCCCTTTTTACCCGCCTTCTTCATATTACACGGAATATGTGCTGCAAATCTGCAACTTTGCACACTAAACAGAATGTTCTCCTAATCTGCAACTTTGCACACTAAACAGAATGTGCTGCTTATCTGCGGCTTGGCACAGTGAATGGAATATGTGACTTTGATATTTTACACTTTGCACAGTAAACTGAATGTTCTCCTAATATGCAACTTTGCACACTAAACAGAATGTGCTTCTTATCTGCGGTTAGACACAGTGAATGGAATATGTGACTTTGATATTTTACACTTTGCACAGTAAACAGAATGTTCTCCTAATCTGCAACTTTGCACACTAAACAGAATGTGCTGCTTATCTGCGGCTAGACACAGTGAATGGAATATGTGACTTTGATATTTTACACTTTGCACAGTAAACAGAATGTTCTCCTAATCTGCAACTTTGCACACTAAACAGAATGTGCTGCTTATCTGCGGCTAGGCACAGTGAATGGAATATGTGACTTTGATATTTTACAATTTGCACACTAAACAGAATGTTCTCCTAATCTGCAACTTTGCACACTAAACAGAATGTGCTGCTTATCTGCGGCTAGACACAGTGAATGGAATATGTGACTTTGATATTTTACACTTTGCACACTAAACAGAATGTTCTCCTAATATGCAACTTTGCACACTAAACAGAATGTGCTGCTTATCTGCGGCTAGACACAGTGAATGGAATATGTGACTTTGATATTTTACACTTTGCACAGTAAACAGAATGTTCTCCTAATATGCAACTTTGCACACTAAACAGAATGTGCTGCTTATCTGCGGCTCGGCACAGTGAATGGAATATGTGACTTTGATATTTTACACTTTGCACAGTAAACAGAATGTTCTCCTAATCTGCAACTTTGCACACTAAACAGAATGTGCTGCTTATCTGCGGCTAGGCACGGTGAATGGAATATGTGACTTTTATATTTTACACTTTGCACACTAAACAGAATGTTCTGCTAATCTGAAACTTTGCACACTAAACAGAATGTGCTGCTTATCTGCGGCTCGGCACAGTGAATGGAATATGTGACTTTGATATTTAACACTTTGCACACTAAACAGAATGTTCTGCTAATCTGAAAATGTGCACACTAAACAGAATGTGCTGCTAATCTGCAACTTTGCACACTAAAAAGAATGTGCTGCTAATCTGCAACTTTGCACACTGAACAGAATGTGCTGCTAATCTGCAACTTTGCACACTAAACAGAATGTGCTGCTAATCTGCAACTTTGCACACTACAAAGAATGTGCTGCTAATCTGCAACTTTGCACACTAAACAGAATGTGCTGCTAATCTGCAACTTTGCACACTAAACAGAATGTGCTGCTAATCTGCAGCTAGGCACAGTGAACGGAATATGTGACGTTTTTTTTTTTTTTTTTAAATCTCTGCCCCCCCCAAACAAAATAAACTGCTGCCCCCACACACAGTAGTCCTAAAAAGGACTTTTGGGTCTTTTTTTTTTACAAACTCGCTTTTCTTCTCCCTACACTGACTTTCCCTTCCTATCCTCATCTCTCCCTGGCTAAGACTGAGCCGAACTCGCTGGTCAGGTGCTACACAGCACCCGATCACGGGTTCTGGCCAGCCAATCAGTGTAATGCCAGGAGCCAACATGGCTGCTGGCATTACACTGATGTCAGAGCCTCCCTGCACGTTTATTGGCTGCGCAGCAGCCGCGAAACGTGCGGGGAGGAGACCCGAACATGGCGGGCGAGCACATGCGGTACTCGTACGAGTACCGCCATGTGCCGAGCAGAGCGATGCTTGAGCCGAACCGAGCTTCGGCCGAGCATGCTCGCTCATCACTAATCTCTATCCATCGCTCTCACGATTCTCCCATCTCTACCCACCACTCTGACAATTCTCACATTTCTTCCCACCACTCCCACATCTCTACCCACGGCTCCCACAATTCTCATATCCCACGATTCCCACATCTCTACCCACGGCTCCCACAATTCTCATATCCCACGATTCTCATATCTCTATCCACCGCTCCCACGATTCCACATCTCTACCCACCGCTCCCACGATTCTCACATCCCACAATTCCCACATCTCTACCCACTGCTCCCACGATTCCCACATCTCTGTCCACCACTCCCACGATTCCACATCTCTATCCACCGCTCCCACAATCTCCGCATCTCTACACACCGCTCCCACAATCTCCGCATCTCTACACACCGCTCCCACAATCCCTGCATCTCTACCCGCCACTCCCATGATTCCCACATTTCTATCCACCGCTCCCACGATTCTAACAGGTAGGTTCCTTTTAAATCAGAGATTCTCCCCCTGGAACAGGACATCTACCGGGGGCCCCGGTGTATAAAAACTATGAGAGAAATGGGATTGTTTCAGATACATAACTGTACATCTCCAGACATTGTTATCCACAATACATTTTTGTTGCTGTGAGACGTTATCCTGCAGAACACCCCCGAATAATGACAAAAAATGTTAAGGGTGCCCCAAAAAGTTTACATTCCTTGTTATTGGTGCCCTGAGCAAAAAAGAGGAGACTGGTAGAATAAAAGAGACACCTTCATTGGAAAGCTTTAGAGTGCAAGCTTTCAAGACAATTTAGTTATTTTCTGTAGGCATGTGAGGATGAACGCTGAATTTTTTACCTTTTCTACTGAGATGAAAACCACTGCTTTAACTACTGACATTTCAACAGCAGAGGGAGACAGAGAGCAATGCATGGGCTCACTCCTTGGATTACGCCTGTTCCCTTCTCTGCTGGACTCAGGTCTCTTATATTCACTCAAATACAAGTTTTCAGGTCTTTCAGAAAATTCATTTGCTCCACTCTGCAAACCAGAGACATGAAAAAACAAAATAACTAAATAATCTAATGCACCGACATAAAACGTATATATAATTACTGTGTGTAACAGAAGCACTTACCTAGGTAGGAGTCCATCACACAGCAGTCAGGTGTATCTACATAATTACTGTGTGTAACAGAAGCACTTACCTAGGTAGGGGTCCATCATACAGCAGTCAGGTGTATCTACATAATTACTGTGTGTAACAGAAGCACTTCCCTAGGTAGGAGTCAATCACAAAGCAGTCAGGTGTATCTACATAATTACTGTGTGTAACAGAAGCACTTACCTAGGTAGGAGTCCATCATACAGCAGTCAGGTGTATCTACATAATTACTGTGTGTAACAGAAGCACTTACCTAGGTAGGAGTACATCACAAAGCAGTCAGGTGTATCTACATAATTACTGTGTGTAACAGAAGCACTTACCTAGGTAGGAGTCCATCATACAGCAGTCAGGTGTATCTATATAATTACTGTGTGTAGCAGAAGGACTTACCTAGGTAGGAGTCCATCACACAGCTGTCAGGTGTATATCTATATAATTACTGTGTGTAACAGAAGCACTTACCTAGGTAGGAGTCCTTCATACAGCGGTCAGGTGTATCTATATAATTACTGTGTGTGACAGAAGCACTTACCTAGGTAGGAGTCCATCACACAGCAGTCAGGCGTTTCTGTATAATTACTGTGTGTAACAGAAGCACTTACCTAGGTAGGAGTCCATCACACAGCAGTCAGGCGTTTCTGTATAATTACTGTGTTTAACAGAAGCACTTACCTAGGTAGGAGTCCATCACACAGCGGTCAGGTGTATCTATATAATTACTGTGTGTAGCAGAAGCACTTACCTAGGTAGGAGTCCATCACACAGCAGTCAGGTGTATATCTATATAATTACTGTGTGTGTAACAGAAGTACTTACCTAGGTAGGAGTCCATCACACAGCAGTCAGATGTATCTATATAATTACTGTGTGTAACAGAAGCATTTACCTAGGTAGGAGTCCATTACACAGCAGTCAGGCGTTTCTGTATAATTACTGTGTGTAGCAGAAGCACTTACCTAGGTAGGAGTCCATCACACAGCAGTCAGGTGTATATCTATATAATTACTGTGTGTAACAGAAGGAGTTACCTAGGTAGGAGTCCATCACACAGCAGTCAGGCGTATCTATATAATTACTGTGTGTAACAGAAGCACTTACCTAGGTAGGAGTCCATCACACAGCAGTCAGGTGTATCTATATAATTACTGTGTGTAACAGAAGGACTTACCTAGGTAGGAGTCCATCACACATCAGTCAGGTGTATGTATAGAATTACTGTGTGTAACAGAAGCACTTACCTAGGTAGGAGTCCATCACACAGCAGTCAGGTGTATCTATATAATTACTGTGTGTAACAGAAGCACTTACCTAGGTAGGAATCCATCATACAGCAGTCAGGTGTATCTATATAATTACTGTGTGCAACAGAAGGACTTACCTAGGTAGGAGTCCATCACACATCAGTCAGGTGTATGTATATAATTACTGTGTGTAACAGAAGTACTTACCTAGGTAGGAGTCCATCACACAGCAGTCAGGCGTTTCTGTATAATTACTGTGTGTAACAGAAGCACTTACCTAGGTAGGAGTCCATCACACAGCAGTCAGGCGTTTCTGTATAATTACTGTGTGTAACAGAAGCACTTACCTAGGTAGGAGTCCATCACACAGCGGTCAGGTGTATCTATATAATTACTGTGTGTAGCAGAAGCACTTACCTAGGTAGGAGTACATCACACAGCAGTCAGGTGTATATCTATATAATTACTGTGTGTGTAACAGAAGTACTTACCTAGGTAGGAGTCCATCACACAGCAGTCAGATGTATCTATATAATTACTGTGTGTAACAGAAGCATTTACCTAGTTAGGAGTCCATTACACAGCAGTCAGGCGTTTCTGTATAATTACTGTGTGTAGCAGAAGCACTTACCTAGGTAGGAGTCCATCACACAGCAGTCAGGTGTATATCTATATAATTACTGTGTGTAACAGAAGGAGTTACCTAGGTAGGAGTCCATCACACAGCAGTCAGGCGTATCTATATAATTACTGTGTGTAACAGAAGCACTTACCTAGGTAGGAGTCCATCACACAGCAGTCAGGTGTATCTATATAATTACTGTGTGTAACAGAAGGACTTACCTAGGTAGGAGTCCATCACACATCAGTCAGGTGTATGTATATAATTACAGTGTGTAACAGAAGCACTTACCTAGGTAGGAGTCCATCACACAGCAGTCAGGTGTATCTATATAATTACTGTGTGTAACAGAAGGACTTACCTAGGTAGGAGTCCATCATACAGCAGTCAGGTGTATCTATATAATTACTGTGTGTAACAGAAGGACTTACCTAGGTAGGAGTCCATCATACAGCAGTCAGGTGTATCTATATAATTACTGTGTGTAACAGAAGGACTTACCTAGGTAAGAGTCCATCACACATCAGTCAGGTGTATGTATATAATTACTATGTGTAACAGAAGTACTTACCTAGGTAGGAGTCCATCGTACAGCAGTCAGGTGTATCTCTATAATTACTGTGTGTAACAGAAGCACTTACCTAGGTAGGAGTCCATCACACAGCAGTCAGGTGTATATCTATATAATTACTGTGTGTAACAGAAGCACTTACCTAGGTAGGAGTCCATCACACAGCAGTCAGGTGTATCTGTATAATTACTGTGTGTAGAAGAAGCACTTACCTAGGTAGGAGTCCATCACACAGCAGTCAGGTGTATCTATATAATTACTGTGTGTAACAGAAGCACTTACCTAGGTAGGAGTCCATCATACAGCAGTCAGGTGTATCTATATAATTACTATGTGTAACAGAAGGACTTACCTAGGTAGGAGTCCATCACACAGCAGTCAGGTGTATATCTATATAATTACTGTGTGTAACAGAAGGACTTACCTAGGTAGGAGTCCATCATACAGCGGTCAGGTGTATCTATATAATTACTGTGTGTAACATAAGTACTTACCTAGGTAGGAGTCTATCATACAGAAGTCAGGTGTATCTATATAATTACTGTGTGTAACACAAGCACTTACCTAGGTAGGAGTCCATCGTACAGCAGTCAGGCATATCTATGTAGTGTAACAGAAGCACTTACCTAGGTAGGAGTCCATCGTACAGCGGTCAGGTGTATCTATATAATTACTGTGTGTAACAGAAGTACTTACCTAGGTAGGAGTCCATCACACAGCGGTCAGGTGTATCTATATAATTACTGTGTGTAACAGAAGCACTTACCTAGGTAGGAGTCCATCAGACAGCGGTCAGGTGTATCTATATAATTACTGTGTGTAACAGAAGCACTTACCTAGGTAGGAGTCCATCACACAGCAGTCAGGCATATCTATGTAGTGTAACAGAAGCACTTACCTAGGTAGGAGTCCATCACACAGTGGTCAGGTGTATCTGTATAATTACTGTGTGTAACAGAAGGACTTACCTAGGTAGGAGTCCATCACACAGCGATCAGGTGTATCTGTATAATTACTGTGTGTAACAGAAGCACTTACCTTGGTAGGAGTCCATCACACAGCGGTCAGGTGTATCTGTATAATTACTGTGTGTAACAGAAGCACTTACCTAGGAAGGAGTCCATCACACAGCGGTCAGGTTTATCTGTATAATTACTGTGTGTAACAGAAGTCCTTACCTAGGTAGGAGTCCATCACACAGCAGTCAGGCGTATCTGTACAATTACTGTGTGTAACAGAATCACTTACCTAGGTAGGAGTCCATCACACAGCAGTCAGGCGTGTCTGTATAATTACGGTGTGTAACAGAAGCACTTACCTAGGTAGGAGTCCATCATACAGCAGTCAGGCGTATGTATATAATTATTGTGTGTAACAGAAGCACTTACCTAGGTAGGAGTCCATCACACAACAGTCAGGTGTATCTATATAATTACTGTGTGTAACAGAAGCACTTACCAAGGTAGGAGTCCATCATACATCGGTCAGGTGTATGTATATAATTACTGTGTGTGTAACAGAAGTACTTACCTAGGTAGGAGTCCATCACACAGCAGTCAGATGTATCTATATAATTACTGTGTGTAACAGAAGCACTTACCTAGGTAGGAGTGCATTACACAGCAGTCAGGCGTTTCTGTATAATTACTGTTTGTAACAGAAGGACTTACCTAGGTAGGAGTCCATCACATAGCAGTCAGGTGTATCTGTATAATTACTGTGTGTAACAGAAGGACTTACCTAGGTTGGAGTCCATCACACAGCAGTCAGGTGTATCTATATAATTACTGTGTGTAACAGAAGCACTTACCTAGGTAGGACTCCATCACACAGCAGTCAGGTGTATATATACAATTACTGTGTGTAACCGAAGCACTTACCTAGGTAGGAGTCCATCACACAGCATCCAGGTGTATCTATATAAATTGTGGATTTCCTAAGTATTTTGATGGAATTTTATTAACCCTTTGAGTGCCAGAGGGGTACGCAATGCATTGCAAATCAATGCGTTCTGCACCCCTCAGGCACTCAAAGGTTAAAGACATTGAGGTAAGTATTATGCCATAACTTTCTCCACTGCATTCCACAGCAGCAAATAAAAACTTTGCTTGAACATTACAAAAAAGGAAGAAAACTTGCTAGTTCCCCATATCCCACAGTCCACCAATCATGTAACATATAGTACATCAAAATGAGGTGTAGCTACTGTCTCTTCGTTTTTCTTAAGCTGTGACCAGAAATCCACACAATAGCTGTATATAATTTATAAAATGAACAATTCATTGAAACTCCACCAGAACCATCAACATGTCATCCTGGAATCAACCTGCAACTAAAGTAGAAACATTTAACAGGGTGAGTTACATGGGAGGGATAATACTCTCCTCCGTGTCTTTAATAAAATTCTGACTTTACATCACAATAGTTAGGAAAATCCACAAATTTTATGGCAAGACTGGAGGCTTCGTATTATGCTAGTTTAAAGCTGATTAACCACATGCAACAAAACATGATCAACAGGTTCATGATAAAAATCTCTAAACATGGATTCCCTAGACCAATCTGCTGCTCTCAAAATATCTTCCAATCTACCTCCTGCCTGCAGAACTTTAGATGCCATCGCACCTCTAGACGAGTGAACTCCGAACAGACTAACATGAATATCGACTAGTTGCATAATCCATCTAACCCATCTCGCCAAAGGGGCCGCAGACACTGGAAAATGAGGCTCACGAAAAAGAAATCAACAACTGATTCCATCCCAATTTCCTCGAAGTAGCCGGTCTGGATTCATAAACCTGTAAACAAGACACTACACAGAGTTGTGGTCTATCATGGAAAGCCGGATATACCACCGTCCACATTCGCGTCTTAGTCCACCTATGAATCGTAAACTGAAAACCCAATGGAGTAAAAGAACGAAAAGTTAAATCCAATGCTCTAACATCCAACACAAGTTTGAAAGAAACCAAACATAATAAAATTGTTAACTTAGCCGATAACCGCTTCAAAGATAGTTCCTCATTGCAATGCCAGTTTAAAAAAAATGTAAAACCTTGTTTACCTTGTGAACTATGAGGTCTAGAAAATCTAATACCCCGTAAGAGCCTACATACCACTGTATGTTGACCCACCGGATGACCATCCACATTAATATGTCCTGTCGAAATGGCTGATCGACACATATTAATGGTCCTGTATGCTTTCCCCCAAATCAAACAGATGGGAAAGGAAATTCACTACCATCACCAGATCAGCCGATACGGGATCCACACTCCATTCCAAGCACCAATTATTCCATAATGACCATGCAGATTTATACATGGTTCTGGTACCTGGTGCCCATGATTCCTCCAAAAGGATCTGAGCTGACACTGAAATTGAAGGAAACGTTGTAATTCCCTGGAAACAAGCCAAGACACTAGTTGAAGATTCCTATCTATGATCAAATCGTGCAGACTGCCTGAGGGATCTGTCAATACAAGAGGAAAAGTTTGGATTACTTGTGGATAATCCACTGATAATTCCAGTACTGGACTCGACCAAAGTGGAGTGACCAAGACCACCATCGCCAGATGCCTCCTGATCTGTAAGATAGTTCTGGGAATCAGCGAGAAAGGAAGGAAAGCATAATTCCTTCCGTTTCACCAAGATTGGAGAAAAAGCATCCATCACTAAAACCTCCAGATGTGGTCTCCAACTGTAAAACCAAACTGTCATGCCAAGGCATGAGCTGTATAATTTGTTTGTTTGTTAACCTGTATGTTATTCAAAGTGCACCAGTCCTAGGCCATAAGATTAGCTGAGTAGATAACATCACCAGAAACTGAATGAGTAGATCACTGGAGCAGAACAGAGTGTCATAAAATATATTGGACCCTCTGCTCTGATGGGGTTCATCCAGGGGACAGTCAAATATTATGAAATAGGGAGAAGATGTATATATAGTGTAAAATGATTCAATACAAATATATATTCAGAATGCCCAGGTTTTACCCTTGTGGTGGGTATCAAGCATGCCAAGGGGAGGTGTTCCTGCTATGATTTACAAGAATAGCCACTTTGCAACCAGTTAGACCCAGCATGTTTGGTGTCCAGATATTAACACAGATATGAGGAATATGAATATTATAACATTATAGAGGTGTGCTGTGGGTTGCATGTTTTGGGAAGCCTTATGATTTTTCAGATAGAACTCTGCAGTAACATCTCTGACAGGTCTGATTGAGTGGGCTGTAAACTGTCAGGCCAAACCTCCCCCAGGCAACACCCAGGAGGTTTTGCCTCTTAGAAGGAACTGTGGAAAGTATTTAATATGGGTTTTTTGGATAAAAACAGTGAATTTCTTTGTAACAACTGTAGGAGAAAATACCATCTGAAGTTCCCACAAGGACTCTTAAAATATCGGTAATTGATTTCTTGTGTTTCTCCCATTTTATTTTATGGACTGTTTTGCTAATGTGTAATCTTTATTTGTGTATGTCCTTTATTTCTGTATTCTTGTAACCAGCACTGTGAAGCCTTTTTCAGATTAAATGTTCAATTAATCAGCTCTTGTCTTTGTTCTCTAATATGAACTCACTACTCTGAAGGAAGCTCAGGTAGCACATGTTACTAAAGGGTTAATTATATATGTATGATTATTAAGGTGATTTTATACCTTATTCTGTTGTGTTTGGGGTAACCTAAGACCCCCAGATATAAAGTCTTGGTGGTGGCAGCAAATTGTAGTACTGGGGTGAATTTAATTGAAGATCCAACTCCTGATGAGACCCTTTCCCTTCGGAAGAAACATCTCCCTCTCTTGCCCTCCATCTTAGCCAACTGGCGTCTGACTGTATCTATATCTGGGGCCATACTGAAAATGGTTTTGCCATTCCAGGCATCTAGATACTTTAACGACCAAACAAATTCCTCTTTTGCTTCTGATGAGAGTAGCACCAGATCTGTGTACCTTAGACCTTTGCGTAGATGTAAAGCTTTCAGTCATTGCAGAGCCCTGTAATGCAGAGGAGCCTGAAAAATCGCTTGTAATGAAGCCCATAAAAACCCCGCTATGTGAGCCAGCATCCTCAAAGAGATCCATTCCTTCTGAATGACCGATCAAATCTACTTGTGAATCAATTTTACCTTTGTGTTCAGTAGACTGAGCGATTCATGCCCTGAATTGACTACAAAATGTAAGAATTTTATGTTCTTTGTTGGGCTGAGCGCCGACTTTTCCCAATTTATAAGGAAACCTAACTCCATCAACAACTGAATGGCCCATTCTACTTGTAACCGAAGAGTCTACCAGTCCTGAGACACGATTAACATGTCGTTCACATAAATAATTATCCGAATGCTTTGTCTCCATAGATAACCTACAATGGCTTTCATAAGCTTTCTGAAGCACCAAGGAGCTGAAGACAGTCCAAAAGGAAGGCAAGTGAACTGCCATTTCTCCCCTTTCCACAAGAACTGGAGGTACCCCTGTGACAGGGGTGACATCGGGACTGTTAGATGCACATCTTTCTAATCTATCTTGACCATCCAGTTGGATGGAAACAACAGATCCCTGAGAAAACGAGGGTCCTCCATTTTGAAATGGTGATACAACACAAAGTTGTTCAGACTCTGTAGATTTATGACCGGACGAAGACCTGATCCTTTTCTTTCTTACCAGAAAAATATTGCTGATAAATCCTGGACAATCTACTGGAAACCAAACAACAGCGCCTTTTTGAAATAACTCTATTACCTCTGAGTTTAACACACTTTCGACCTCCCTTGCATAATTGAATGGGGTTGGTAAGATCAACTGAAAGGGTTGATACACTTGAACAGTCTGTAAGACCCACTGATATGAAGTAATCTGAGCCCGTTGTTGGGAAAAATGGGAGAGTTTGCCCCCACTTTTCCCTGAAAAGAACGGGTTAACTGAAACACACTTACCTGTGTAACCATGGAATTTGACCTCTGTGGCTCTTTGCTCTCCATGGTCTCCACCTCTGGGGAAAGAAAGGACTCTGGATCCTGGTCTCCTGATACGATTGGCCCCTATACATGGGGATATTGGGGCCTTGAAATCTATGGCCTGTCTGACCTGGGCGGCCAGAAGAACGACCCCTTCCTCTCTCGGCCCTGCCAAGAACTCTTCCATAAAACACCCTCTTCATGGAGGTTTGTGCCTTTTCCAAAGCAGTAAATGAATTCACTGCATCTGTCACTTAACCCTCTGTCTGCCAACCTATTTCTTCAAATGTACTGCAGTATCCACTGCTGTAATCTAAATTATTCCTTCACTCATAAACATCTTCTCACTGTGACCTTCACCAAATAACACAGCACACTGACTTCAACTGTAAGGATACAGGGCCTTATTCACCAAGTAACACAGCATATTCACTTCAACTGTAAGGATACAGGGCCTTATTCACCAAATAACACAGCACACTCATATCAACTGTAAGTATACAGGGTCTTATTCATCAAGTAACACAGCACACTCACTTCAACTGTAAGGATACATGGCCTTATTCACCAAGTAACACAGCACACTAACTTCAACTGTAATTTACAGGGTCTTATTCACCAAGTAACACAGCACACTCACTTCAACTGTAATTTACAGGGTCTTATTCACCAAGTAACACAGCACACTCTCTTCAACTGTAAGGATACAGGGCTTTATTCACCAAGTAACACAGCACACTCACATCAACTGTAAGGATACAGGGCCTTACTCATCAAGTAGCACAGCACACTCACTTCAACTGTAAGGATACAGGGCCTTATTCACCAAGTAACACAGTGCACTCACTTCAGCTGTAAGGATACAGGATCTTATTCATCAAGTAACACAGCGCACTCACTTCAACTGTAAGGATACAGGGCCTTATTCACCAAGTAACACAGCGCACTCACTTCAACTGTAAGGATACAGGGCCTTATTCACCTAGTAACACAGCTCACTCACTTCAACTGTAAGGATACAGGGCCTTATTCATCAAGTAACATAGCGCACTCACTTCAACTGTAAGGATACAGGGCCTTATTCACCAAGTAACACAGCGCACTCACTTCAACTGTAAGGATACAGGGCCTTATTCACCAAGTAACACAGCACACTCACTTCAACTGTAAGGATACAGGGCCTTATTCACCAAGTAACACAGCACACTCACTTCAACTGTAATTTACAGGGCCTTATTCAGCAAGTAACACAGCACACTCACTTCAACTGTAAGGATACAGGGCCTTATTCACCAAGTAACACAGCACACTCACATCAACTGTAAGGATACAGGGCCTTATTCATCAAGTAGCACAGCGCACTCACTTCAACTGTAAGGACACAGGGCCTTATTCATCAAGTAACACAGCGCACTCACTTCAGCTGTAAGGATACAGGGTCTTATTCATCAAGTAACACAGCGCACTCACTTCAACTGTAAGAATACAAGGCCTTATTCACCAAGTAACGCAGCACACTCACTTCAACTGTAAGGATACAGGGCCTTATTCACCTAGTAACACAGCGCACTCACTTCAACTGTAAGGATACAGGGCCTTATTCGCCAAGTAACACAGCGCATTCACTTCAACTGTAAGGATACAGGGCCTTATTCGCCAAGTAACAAAGCGCACTCACTTCAACTGTAAGGATACAGGGCCTTATTCATCAAGTAACACAGCACACTCACTTCAACTGTAAGGATACAGGGCCTTATTCACCAAGTAACACAGTGCACTCACTTAAACTGTAAGGATACAGGGCCTTATTCACCAAGTAACATAGCACACTCACTTCAACTGTAAGGATACAGGGTCTTATTCATCAAGTAACATAGCACACTCACTTCAACTGTAAGGATACATGGCCTTATTCATCAAGTAACACAGCGCACTCACTTCAACTGTAAGGATACAGGGCCTTATTCACCAAGTAACACAGCACATTCACTTCAACTGTAAGGATACAGGGCCTTATTCACCAAGTAACACAGCACACTCACATCAACTGTAAGGATACAGGGTCTTATTCATCAAGTAACAGCACACTCACATCAACTGTAATTTACAGGGCCTTATTCACCAAGTAACACAGCACACTCACTTCAACTGTAAGGATACAGGGCCTTATTCACCAAGTAACACAGCACACTCACTTCAACTGTAAGGATACAGGGCCTTATTCATCAAGTAGCACAGCGCACTCACTTCAACTGTAAGGATACAGGGCCTTATTCATCAAGTAACACAGCGCACTCACTTCAGCTGTAAGTATACAGGATCTTATTCATTAAGTAACACAGCGCACTCACTTCAACTGTAAGGATACAGGGCCTTATTCACCAAGTAACACAGCACACTCACTTCAACTGTAAGGACACAGGGCCTTATTCACCAAGTAACACAGCACACTCACTTCAAATGTAAGGATACAGGGCCTTTTTCACCAAGTAACACAGCACACTGACTTCAACTGTAATTTACAGGGCCTTATTCAGCACGTAACACAGCACACTCACTTCAACTGTAAGGATACAGGGCCTTATTCACCAAGTAACACAGCACACTCACATCAACTGTAAGGACACAGGGCCTTATTCGCCAAGTAACACAGCGCATTCACTTCAACTGTAAGGATACAGGGCCTTATTCGCCAAGTAACAAAGCGCACTCACTTCAACTGTAAGGATACAGGGCCTTATTCATCAAGTAACACAGCACACTCACTTCAACTGTAAGGATACAGGGCCTTATTCACCAAGTAACACAGCGCACTCACTTAAACTGTAAGGATACAGGGCCTTATTCACCAAGTAACATAGCACACTCACTTCAACTGTAAGGATACAGGGTCTTATTCATCAAGTAACATAGCACACTCACTTCAACTGTAAGGATACATGGCCTTATTCATCAAGTAACACAGCGCACTCACTTCAACTGTAAGGATACAGGGCCTTATTCACCAAGTAACACAGCACATTCACTTCAACTGTAAGGATACAGGGCCTTATTCACCAAGTAACACAGCACACTCACATCAACTGTAAGGATACAGGGTCTTATTCATCAAGTAACAGCACACTCACTTCAACTGTAATTTACAGGGCCTTATTCACCAAGTAACACAGCACACTCACTTCAACTGTAAGGATACAGGGCCTTATTCACCAAGTAACACAGCACACTCACTTCAACTGTAAGGATACAGGGCCTTATTCATCAAGTAACACAGCGCACTCACTTCAGCTGTAAGTATACAGGATCTTATTCATCAAGTAACACAGCGCACTCACTTCAACTGTAAGGATACAGGGCCTTATTCACCAAGTAACACAGCGCACTCACTTCAACTGTAAGGATACAGGGCCTTATTCACCAAGTAACACAGCACACTCACTTCAAATGTAAGGATACAGGGCCTTTTTCACCAAGTAACACAGCACACTGACTTCAACTGTAATTTACAGGGCCTTATTCAGCACGTAACACAGCACACTCACTTCAACTGTAAGGATACAGGGCCTTATTCACCAAGTAACACAGCACACTCACATCAACTGTAAGGACACAGGGCCTTATTCATCAAGTAACACAGCGCACTCACTTCAGCTGTAAGGATACAGGGTCTTATTGATCAAGTAACACAGCGCACTCACTTCAACTGTAAGGATATAGGGCCTTATTCACCAAGTAACACAGCGCACTCACTTCAAATGTAAGGATACAGGGCCTTTTTCACCAAGTAACACAGCACACTGACTTCAACTGTAATTTTCAGGGCCTTATTCAGCACGTAACACAGCACACTCACTTCAACTGTAAGGATACAGGGCCTTATTCACCAAGTAACACAGCACACTCACATCAACTGTAAGGACACAGGGCCTTATTCGCCAAGTAACACAGCGCATTCACTTCAACTGTAAGGATACAGGGCCTTATTCGCCAAGTAACAAAGCGCACTCACTTCAACTGTAAGGATACAGGGCCTTATTCATCAAGTAACACAGCACACTCACTTCAACTGTAAGGATACAGGGCCTTATTCACCAAGTAACACAGCGCACTCACTTAAACTGTAAGGATACAGGGCCTTATTCACCAAGTAACATAGCACACTCACTTCAACTGTAAGGATACAGGGTCTTATTCATCAAGTAACATAGCACACTCACTTCAACTGTAAGGATACATGGCCTTATTCATCAAGTAACACAGCGCACTCACTTCAACTGTAAGGATACAGGGCCTTATTCACCAAGTAACACAGCACATTCACTTCAACTGTAAGGATACAGGGCCTTATTCACCAAGTAACACAGCACACTCACATCAACTGTAAGGATACAGGGTCTTATTCATCAAGTAACAGCACACTCACTTCAACTGTAATTTACAGGGCCTTATTCACCAAGTAACACAGCACACTCACTTCAACTGTAAGGATACAGGGCCTTATTCACCAAGTAACACAGCACACTCACTTCAACTGTAAGGATACAGGGCCTTATTCATCAAGTAACACAGCGCACTCACTTCAGCTGTAAGTATACAGGATCTTATTCATCAAGTAACACAGCGCACTCACTTCAACTGTAAGGATACAGGGCCTTATTCACCAAGTAACACAGCGCACTCACTTCAACTGTAAGGATACAGGGCCTTATTCACCAAGTAACACAGCACACTCACTTCAAATGTAAGGATACAGGGCCTTTTTCACCAAGTAACACAGCACACTGACTTCAACTGTAATTTACAGGGCCTTATTCAGCACGTAACACAGCACACTCACTTCAACTGTAAGGATACAGGGCCTTATTCACCAAGTAACACAGCACACTCACATCAACTGTAAGGACACAGGGCCTTATTCATCAAGTAACACAGCGCACTCACTTCAGCTGTAAGGATACAGGGTCTTATTGATCAAGTAACACAGCGCACTCACTTCAACTGTAAGGATATAGGGCCTTATTCACCAAGTAACACAGCGCACTCACTTCAACTGTAAGGATACAGGGCCTTTTTCACCTAGTAACACATCGCACTCACTTCAACTGTAAGGATACAGGGCCTTATTCACCTAGTAACACATCGCACTCACTTCAACTGTAAGGATACAGGGCCTTATTCATCAAGTAACACAGCGCACTCACTTCAACTGTAAGGATACAGGGCCTTATTCGCCAAGTAACACAGCGCACTCACTTCAACTGTAAGGATACAGGGCCTTATTCGCCAAGTAACACAGCGCACTCACTTCAACTGTAAGGATACAGGGCCTTATTCATCAAGTAACACAGCACACACACTTCAACTGTAAGGATACAGGGCCTTATTCAGCAAGTAACACAGCACACTCACTTCAACTGTAAGGATACAGGGCCTTATTCAGCAAGTAACACAGCACACTCACTTCAACTGTAAGGATACAGGGACTTATTCACCAACTAGCACAGCACACTCACTTCAACTGTAATTTACAGGGCCTTATTCACCAAGTAACACAGCACACTCACATCAACTGTAAGGATACAGGGCCTTATTCACCAAGTAAAACAGCACACTCACTTCAACTGTAATTTACAGGGCCTTATTCACCAAGTAACACAGCACACTCACTTCAACTGTAAGGATACAGGGCCTTATTCACCAAGTAACACAGCACACTCACATCAACTGTAAGGATACAGGGCCGCCTTATTCATCAAGTAGCACAGCGCACTCACTTCAACTGTAAGGATACAGGGCCTTATTCATCAAGTAACACAGCGCACTCACTTCAGCTGTAAGGATACAGGGTCTTATTCATCAAGTAACACAGCGCACTCACTTCAACTGTAAGGATACAGGGCCTTATTCACCAAGTAACACAGCGCACTCACTTCAACTGTAAGGATACAGGGCCTTATTCACCTAGTAACACAGCGCACTCACTTCAGCTGTAAGGATACAGGGTCTTATTCACCAAGTAACACAGCGCACTCACTTCAACTGTAAGGATACAGGGACTTATGCACCAAGTAACACAGCGCACTCACTTCAACTGTAAAGATACAGGGCCTTATTCATCAAGTAACACAGCACACTCACTTCAACTGTAAGGATACAGGGCCTTATTCACCAAGTAACACAGCACACTCACTTCAGCTGTAAGGATACAGGGCCTTATTCACCAAGTAACACAGCAAACTCACTTCAACTGTAATTTACAGGGCCTTATTCATCAAGTAACACAGCGCACTCACTTCAACTGTAAGGATACAGGGCCTTATTCACCAAGTAACACAGCGCACTCACTTCAACTGTAAGGATACAGTGCCTTATTCATCAAGTAACACAGCGCATTCACTTCATCTGTAAGGATACAGGGTCTTATTCATCAAGTAACACAGCTCACTCACTTCAACTGTAAGGATACAGGGCCTTATTCATCAAGTAACACAGCGCACTCACTTCAACTGTAAGGATACAGGGCCTTATTCACCAAGTAACACAGCACACTCAATTGAACTGTAATTTACAGGGCCTTATTCACCAAGTAACACAGCACACTCACTTCAACTGTAAGGATACAGGGCCTTATTCACCAAGTAACACAGCACACTCACATCAACTCTAAGGATACAGTGCCTTATTCATCAAGTAACACAGCACACTCACTTCATCTGTAAGGATACAGGGTCTTATTCATCAAGTAACACAGCGCACTCACTTCAACTGTAAGGATACAGGGTCTTATTCATCAAGTAACACAGCGCACTCACTTCAACTGTAAGGATACAGGGCCTTATTCATCAAGTAACACAGCGCACTCACTTCATCTGTAAGGATACAGGGTCTTATTCATCAAGTAACACAGCACACTCACTTCAACTGTAAGGATACAGGGTCTTATTCATCAAGTAACAGAGCTCACCCACTACAACTATAGGCTTTTCAAGTACAAAAGGATACAGGGCCTTAGTCATCAAGCTGAAGAGCTGCAATTAAAACCTTTTTTACAACTCTTATCAGTGTATCTACATCACCACTGCGTCTGTCACACACTGTCTACATATGTGACATACGTCCATGTATGTGTGTGTCTTTCTGTATATTTGCGTTTCACAGTGTGTGACACTCTCTGTCTCTTTAAGTGCGTGTCTGTAACACTGCATATTTCTGTTTCACACAATGTCTTTCTGTGTAAATAATATGACGGGCAACGCCGTCCCACAATGCTAGTTTTTAATAAAATTGTTCTCTGTCTTTCAGAAGCCAGAGCTGTATTTGCGTTACCCAATAGGCATACTGTCCTCTGGACCCGTCCTTGCAAAACCTGCACATCTATAGGAGAATCATGAGATAAGGCATCCTCAGTTAACTCAAATATCTTTGTCAAGGGTCCCAGGACATCTAATAATTTATCCTGACAAGCCTTTAAAGACTTGTCAATCCCCTTTCTTGGGTTCTTCCCAGATTTTGCCAACTGGGTCAATTTCTGATCTAATCTGGGGTTCTTGTACACTCTATTAGCATTTGTGGGTCTAGGACATTCCACCCTCCATTTACTCCTGGCATCTTTAGTCAATGACTTTCTCACCCACAGTCCCATATATTTTCCCACATAATCAATGGGGGACCATGCAGACAACCTCGGATGCTTAATGTCATCTAGATCAAATAAAATATTGCCTTGGGTGTCAAAATTTTTTGACTGATCTGTTAAAGAAACGGCCTCAACAATTTGTCTGCTTTTAGATGTCTCAGAATCCTCAGTACAAGATTCTTCCTCAGAGGATGACTGGACCCAATCCTCATCATCACTGTCATCAGAGTCAGAGGAACAGTATGAATTGGATTTGGCCTGTTTAGCCCTTCTATGTCTCAATTTATCATCCCCTTGAGACTGGGGTCTTATGTGTGGGGCTGTGCCACACAAGTTAAGATTACTCTTAGATGACAAAGTCATATTTACTGTATTAACTACATTATTTTTACATTCCACAGCCTCTGGAGTCACATGATTTAATTTGTGCGAATGTTTACCCTCTATTTTCTCCCTGTACACCTTCCAAGCCAACTGAGACGCCTCAGTGGACCAAACAGGATCATTAGAATCAATCTTTCCACCAAAGGAGTCAAAGCCATGGTATTATTCCCCATACCAGGGGGCTTATTTTGCATGGCTAGTGCAATTGACTCCATATAGGACTCCATTTTTTAAAAGCGGAGGACATAACCATATTCATTGTATTGGAAAACAAGGTTTACTTTTGAAATGTCGCACGAATAAGAGCGTGCAAAATACAAGCACTATAAGTAGGTCGCCGGCTTCCAGACCACTATATCATAATCTCGCAGGAATCAAATGGGCGGGATTTTTATGACACCTCATAAATCGTTGTCACTGCCTTCAATAATGAATGCCCCATACCTTCATTAATTAATAGCCATATAACTTACTTTAGGACAGTCTTTTTTAGCTTGTTCATGCTGTTCAACCAGCACTCCGGCTGTCTGTCCTGGGCAACGAATGTTTTAACCCTTTGAGTGCCAGAGGGGTACACAAGGCATTGCTTTGCAATGTGTTGCGCACCCCTCTGGCTCTCAAATGGTTAAAGAAGATCATGAAGTAATCCCACACAGCGCCTTTCATTGCCCAGGAGAGAAAACCGGAATGTGGGTTGTACTGCATAAACAAGCAATGAAAGACTGTCCGAAAGTAAGTTATAAGGCCGTGTGGGAGCTGACACTATTAATGAAGGTATGGGGCATTAATTATTGGAGGCAGTGGCAATGCTTTACAAGGCAACATAAAAGTCTCTCCTATTTGATTCCTGTCAGATTATGATATGGCGCTATGGAAGCCAGTGACATTATGATATGGCGCTATGGAAACCGGTGACATTATGACATGTCGCTATGGAAGCCAGTGACATTATGATATGGCGCTATGGAAACTGGCAACATTATGACATGTCGCTCTGGAAGCCGGTGACATTATGATATGGCGCTATGGAAACTGGCAACATTATGATATGGCGCTATGGAAGCAGGTGAGATTATGATATGACTCTCTGGAAACCAGCGACCTATTTATTGTATTAAAATGTTGCACGTTCTTATTCATGCGACATTTCAAAAGGGTACTGGAAACCAAAGCTTTCATAATTTTAGACGATTGTAATACTTGGGCAATGACGGGGATATCCCCAGACACAGATCTCAGGTCTCTGTCTATTTCATCTCCATCAAGTCTAGGGTCTGACATATTAGGGCTGTCACTTTTTCCCCTGACAAAGACATGGTACGTGACAGTACACAAGTAAACTAACTTGGGGGATAATAGGAAGTAACATTTCAAAATACTGATTAAAAAAGTAATACAGACCTTAATCCTCAGACACCAATTGATCTAAGCACAATCCCAAAAGATGTTATAATAGAAATATACCAATACACATGATCAAATCCAAAATAAAGGGCTAAATCATGTAATAATGGAATATCAGCAAATTTAAACAGGAGAATATCAGCAGAAGAGATACAGAGAACAGTGACAGATATAATGTATACTATACACTATCACAATGAGGAGGAGAGAGGCAGAGAACAGTGACAGATATACTGTATACTATGCACTATCACAGTGAGGAGGAGAGAGGCAGAGAACAGTGACAGATATAATGTATACTATACACTATCACAGTGAGGAGGAGAGGGGCAGAGAACAGTGACAGATGTAATGTATACTATACACGACCACAGTGAGGAGGAGAGAGGCAGAGAACAGTGACAGATATAATGTATACTATACACTATCACAGTGAGGAGGAGAGAGGCAGAGAACAGTGACAGATATAATGTATAGTATACAGTATCACAGTGAGGAGGAGAGAGGCAGAGAACAGTGACAGATCTAATGTATACTATACACTATCACAGTGAGGAGGAGAGAGGCAGAGAACAGTGACAGGTATAATGTATACTATACACTATCACAGTGAGGAGGAGAGAGGCAGAGTACAGTGACAGATATAATGTATACTATATACTATCACAGTGAGGAGGAGAGAGGCAGAGAACAGTGACAGATATAATGTATACTATATACTATCACAGTGAGGAGGAGAGAGGCAGAGTACAGTGATAGATATAATGTATACTATACACTATCACAGTGAGGAGGAGAGAGGCAGAGAACAGTGACAGATATAATGTATACTATACACTATCACACTGAGGAGGAGAGAGGCAGAGTACAGTGATAGATATAATGTATACTATACACTATCACAGTGAGGAGGAGAGAGGCAGAGAACAGTGACAGATATAATGTATACTATACACTATCACACTGAGGAGAAGGGCAGAGAACAGTGACAGATATAATGTATACTATACACTATCACAGTGAGGAGGAGAGAGGCAGAGAACAGTGACAGATATAATGTATACTATATACTATCACAGTGAGGAGGAGAGAGGCAGAGAACAGTGACAGATATAATGTATACTATACACTATCACAGTGAGGAGGAGAGAGGCAGAGAACAGTGACAGATATAATGTATACTATATACTATCACAGTGAGGAGGAGAGAGGCAGAGAACAGTGACAGATATAATGTATACTATACACTATCACAGTGAGGAGGAGAGAGGCAGAGAACAGTGACAGATGTAATGTATACTATACACTATCACAGTGAGGAGGAGAGAGGTAGAGAACAGTGACAGATATAATGTATACTATACACTATCACAGTGAGGAGGAGAGAGGCAGAGAACAGTGACAGATATAATGTATACTAAACACTATCACAGTGAGGAGGAGAGGCAGAGAACAGTGACAGATATAATGTATACTATACACTATCACAGTGAGGAGGAGAGAGGCAGAGAACAGTGACAGATATAATGTATACTATACACTATCACAGTGAGGAGGAGAGAGGTAGAGAACAGTGACAGATATAATGTATACTATACACTATCACAGTGAGGAGGAGAGAGGCAGAGAACAGTGACAGATATAATGTATACTATACACTATAACAGTGAGGAGGAGAGGGGCAGAGAACAGTGACAGATGTAATGTATACTATACACTATCACAGTGAGGAGGAGAGGGGCAGAGAACAGTGACAGATATAATGTATACTATACACTAGCACAGTGAGGAGAAGAGAGGCAGAGTACAGTGACAGATATAATGTATACTACTATCACGGTGCCCATGATTGCTGCAGTTCCTTGTCTGTCACCAGTAGGGGGCTGCTATTGGCTGTCTGCAGATAGCCCGCCTTTCTTTGCCTATTTAAACCTGGATTGGGCACCCTTTGAGTGCCCTTTCGTGTTGTTTCTGACCTTCTTGCTATCATTATGACAGTGATAGCTGGGCCTCTGTTCCAGTGTTCCTGAGTTCCTGATCTCATGTGTTCCTGAGTTCCTGATCTCTATTGTTCCAGTGTTTCCTGCATGCTGAAGTACTTCCAGTCCTGGTTCCGGCCTAGTCTCTGGTGTTGCAGTTCCTGCTGAACTTCTTCTCTGCTGTTTCCTGACCTGACTGATCGTTGCTGGTTCCTGTCATCGCATCGCCTGTCTCCTGTATCCTGGCGACCTCCTGCCTGGTCGTGTCGGCGACATTGCTTGTTACTCCAGTGTGCGGTCACTGGTTTGCTACACAGCCTATCGGCTATACAATTCTGTGTTGGTCCCAGCGTGCGGACGCTGGTTTGCTCCTAAGCCTTGCGGCTAGGCAAACTCGCTTGTTACACCAGTGTGCGGTCACTGGTTTGCTCCAAAGCCTATCGGCTATACAATCCTGTGTTGGTCCTAGCGTGCGGACGCTGGTTTGCTCCAAAGCCTTGCGGCTAGACAAACTCGCTTGTTACACCAGTGTGCGGTCACTGGTTTGCTCCAAGCCTATCGGCTATACAATCCTGTGTTAGTCCCAGCGTGCGGACGTTGGTTTGCTCCAAAGCCTTGCGGCTAGACAAACTCGCTTATTACACCAGTGTGCGGTCACTGGTTTGCTCCAAAGCCTATCGGCTGTACTATCCTGTGTTGGTCCCAGCGTGCGGACGCTGGTTTGCTCCAAAGCCTTGCGGCTATACAAACTCGCTTGTTACACCAGTGTGCGGTCACTGGTTTGCTCCAAAGCCTATCAGCTATACAATTCTGTGTTGGTCCCAGCGTGCGGACGCTGGTTTGATCCAAAGCCTTGCAGCTATACAGACTCACTTGTTACACCAGTGTGCGGTCACTGGTTTGCTCCAAAGCCTATCAGCTATACAATTCTGTGTTGGTCCCAGCGTGCGGACGCTGGTTTGCTCCAAAGCCTTGCGGCTATACAAGCTCGCTTGTTACACCAGTGTGCGGTCACTGGTTTGCTCCAAAGCCTATCAGCTATACAATTCTGTGTTGGTCCCAGCGTGTGGACGCTGGTTTGCTCCTAAGCCTTACAGCTATACTAACTTGCTTGTTACACCAGTGTGCGGTCACTGGTTTGCTCCTAAGCCTATCGGCTATACAATTCAGTGTTGGTCCCAGAGTGCGGACGCTGGTTTGCTCCAAAGTTTCCCCTGTTAGTCTCAGTGTGTGTACACTGGGTTGTTTACGATCCTGTCAATTTGCCATTACCATCTGACTGCTGCTACTATCTCTGGGCTGCCCTGCCCGGTATTGGTAAGGCCGGTAGAACCTTTTGCCACATTCCATCTGAGGTTGCCTTCCCCGTTATTGGCAGGGCCGGTAGAGCCTACATTATGAATCTATTGAGGCTGTCTTGCCCGGTAATTTGGTAAGGCCGGTAGAACCGTTGTGCGATTCCATCTGCAGGTTGCCTTACCCGGTATTGGCAAGGCCGGTAGAGCCTAACATTCTATTACTTCAGACTGTCCTGTCCGGTATATTGACAGGACCGGTAGAGTCTGCCTTCTGTCTTGTTATATTCTGAATATATCTGTATGTATGTGATTGTCATCCTACGTTATCAATTTATTATTTCAATAAAATTGATTTTTACCTAAAACTTGTGTCTGAGAGTCATAATAAACCGAGACAGTACGAAAGGGCCATGACCTCAGACAGCAAAGGTGAAGGTAATGCACAGAATATCCATTGGAGGATGGATGTGCACGAGCAACGTTTGGATCAGTTGGCAGTTGCAATTCAAACGATCCTTGAATGCACGGTACTTGCTGACAAATCTAGCTCTAGCCCGGTGGTCTCGCCAAGTCAGACACCGGAGAGTGATACCAGACCCCTAGGGGGCACTGTTAAAGGGTTAACGGCTTCTGCACCCTTGCCGCTAAGATACGATGGTGACCCTAGTCTCTGCAGAGGGTTCATCAACCAACTCGAGATTTTTATGGAATTGACAGCACACGCATTTCCCAATGATCGTAGTAAGATGGGGTTTACAATATCTTTGCTCACTGGCAGAGCTTTGGCTTGGGCTAACCCCTTGTGGGAGAATGCTAAACCTTGTACTAAAAACTTTAGAGAATTTGTGCAATCCTTTCGAAGAGTGTTTGAGCCTCCTGGTAGAACCACCTCTGCTGCCAAACGCCTTATGGAGATACATCAGGGCAGGCGTACAGTAGGCGACTACGCCATCGAATTCCGCACATTGGCAGCAGAGGTAGGTTGGAATAACGAGGCATTATTGGCAGCTTTTTCTCAAGGCCTGAATGACCACATTAAGGACGAAATCGCTGCTAAAGATCTACCTATTGATCTAGATGACTACATTGAATATGTTATGATAATTGACTCCAGAATACGTGAGAGATCAATTGCCAGAGATCGTAAGTTACGGTCAAAGAATAATGAGCCTAGTGGCATGTTTTGCCCACCCATCCCTCCCCTGGCATTGAAGTCTAGTGAACCTGTACGGGAGACAAGTGAACCTATGCAAATAGGCTTCACTAGACTAACCAAGGCTGAGAGACTTTATTGCAGAAGACAAGGGTTGTGTTTATACTGCGGTAAAAAAGGGCATTTGTTAAATTCCTGTCCGGTACGTCCGGGAAACGCACACACCTAGGGTACCTTGGGGGACAGGCCCTAGGTGGTGTACAATCATCCCCAGTATCGGGCACAATGAAACCCACCATACAGGTGGTATTATCTTGGGCACAACGCTCTGTGGAGGTTTTGGCCTTGGTTGACTCTGGTGCAGCAGGGTATTTTATGGATAATACCTTTGCTGAATTGCACGGAGTTCCACGCATTGAAAGAGAAAATCCCTTGACTATTGAAGCGATTGATGGCAGACCCTTAGAACCGCCTCAGGTTATGTTTGAAACTATGCCACTGTCTATGACTATTGGGGCACTTCACAGAGAAGAGCAGCAGTTTCAACTGATTAATTCTCCGCACCATGCGGTAATATTGGGCTTTCCGTGGTTACAGTTACATAACCCACAATTTGATTGGAAAAAGTGTGAAATTGCTGCTTGGTCCCAGTTTTGTATGGACAAGTGCGTCATCCAGCCTATTAAGGTCCTGTGCACCTCCTCGGCTATACCGGATGTGTACCAACAGTTTGGCGATGTTTTTAGCAAAGGAGAGGCCAGTTTGCTACCTCAGCATAGACCTTATGATTGTTGCATCGAATTGCAGCCTGGGGCAGTACCTCCGAAAGGACGCACTTATCCATTATCTTGTGAGGAAAATAAGGCTATGGAGGATTACATTTCTGATGCCCTTGCTAGAGGGATCATACGAAATTCTACTTCTCCAGCTGGGGCTGGGTTCTTTTTTGTAAAAAAGAAAAATGGCGAATTAAGACCATGCATTGACTACCGGGGCTTGAATAAACTAATGGCAAAAAACGCATACCCAATACCACTCATCACCGAGCTTTTTGACAGGCTTAAGGGCGCTTCGATTTTTACCAAATTGGACCTACGGGCCGCTTACAATCTGGTGCGCATTCGAGCAGGTGATGAGTGGAAAACTGCCTTTAATACTCGAGCTGGGCACTACGAGTATCTTGTAATGCCATTTGGGCTCTGTAATGCCCCCGCAGTTTTCCAGGAACTGATAAACGATGTTCTGAGAGATATGTTACAGACATGTGTTTTGGTTTATCTGGACGATATATTGATTTACTCTCAAGACATGGCACAGCACATGAAAGATGTATCCGCAGTATTGCTACGACTCCGTGAGAACAAATTATTTTGTAAACTGGAAAAATGTGACTTTCATAGAACCAGTGTGCCATTCTTGGGGTTCATAATTGGCAATGATGGCATTGCCATGGACAAGGATAAGTTGTCAGCTGTCTTACAATGGCCAAAACCCAAGGGGCTTAAAGCCATACAGCGTTTCCTGGGTTTCGCTAATTATTATAGGCGGTTTATTAAGAACTTTTCTTCCATTGTTAAACCTTTGTCCGATCTTACGCACAAGGGCGCTAATCCTTCTTGTTGGCCGGTATCTGCTGAGAATGCCTTTGAGAATTTGAAGCTGGCATTTGCTGCGGCTCCTGTGTTATCCCACCCCAATCCTCTACTTCCATTTACGTTAGAGGTGGATGCCTCAGATATTGGGGTTGGGGCAGTACCTTCGCAACGACACGAGAAAGGTGGTACTCTCAGACCTTGTGGGTTTTTCTCTAAGAAGTTGACTGTCACTCAAGGCCACTATGAGATAGGTGACAAAGAATTATTGGCCATTATCCTCGCTCTTAAGGAGTGGCGTCATTTGCTTGAAGGTACCAAGACTCCCGTATTAATCCTAACAGATCATAAAAATCTGACTTATCTCTCGGAGGCCAAGAGATTGTCCTCCTGTCAGGCCAGGTGGGCACTGTTCCTGTCTCGATTTAATTTCATGGTATCATACTTACCGGGGTCAAAGAATATCAGGGCGGATGCACTGTCAAGACAATTTGAGGCCGACAGTGACAGAGTGGAAGCACCAGCACCCATCATCCAACCTGATAGAATACTGGCTACTATACGCACGAGTATCACTTCTCCTTTAGGGGAGGAGATCCTGGCCTCTCAGGGGTCCGCTCCCCATGAAACTCCAGTGGGCAAATGTTTTGTCGATGAACCATTTCGTACTAGGCTGCTTGAAACCTACCATTCCTCTAAGGCTGCGGGACATATTGGTAGAGACCAATTGTTATGGTCCCTTTCTCAGCTATTTTGGTGGACCTCCATGAGAAACGATTGTGCCGAATTTACGAATGCCTGTGCCACCTGTGCCCGCGCTAAGACCCCGAGACATCTCCCTGTGGGCTTGCTTCAACCGGTGCCTAATGGCGAACGCCCCTGGTCTCATGTTTTCCATTGATTTTATGGGAGAGTTGCCTATGTCCAAGGGGTACTCCTTTATATTCATGGTGGTGGACAGGTTTTCTAAAATGGCTCATTTCGTGCCCCTCCGTGGTCTTCCTTCAGCGAAGGAATTGGCAATGGTGTTCGCCAGAGAAGTATTCCGGTTGCATGGAGTGCCTAGGGTACTGGTGTCTGACAGGGGGAGCCATTTTGTGTCTAGATTTTGGAGGGCATTTTGCCAACAGATGGGCATACAGCTGTCCTTCTCCTCTGCCTACCATCCCCAGACCAATGGAGCCGCTGAACGAGCTAATCAGGGCTTGGAACAATTTCTCCGTTGTTTCGTTACTGACCATCATGATAATTGGTCCGACTTGTTGCCTTGGGCAGAGTTCGCCAGGAACTGTGCGGTCAATTCTTCATCTGGGAACTCTCCATTTCTGATTAATTATGGGTTCCAGCCCTGTTTGCTTCCAGACTCATTTCAGACGCAACAGATTCCAGCTCTGGATGAGCATATCGAACAACTCCGTTCCACATGGGCACAAGTTCAGAGGGCACTTGGTCAGTCATTTCAGCGTCATCAGCGCCATGCTAATCGCAGAAGGCTTCCAGCGGTTTCCTTTCAGGTTGGGGATAGAGTATGGCTTTCCTCCAGAAATCTCAAGCTGCAGGTTCCGTCTAATAAGTTGGCTCCCCGGTTTATTGGTCCATACAGAGTTATTCGCAAAATTAACCCTGTCTCCTATGCACTAGACCTACCTGCATCCATGCGTATCCATAATGTGTTCCATGTGTCCCTTCTTAAGCCTCTGGTTTGCAATCGCTATACTACCACACCTGTGGTGCCAAGACCTGTTGAGGTCGAGGGCCAGGAGGAGTACGAGGTTCAGAGCATTATTGATTCCTGTAGGCTTAGAGGAAGGGTACAGTACCTGGTACATTGGAAAGGGTATGGTCCTGAGGATCGATCATGGGTGGATAGTACGGACCTTCATGCACCTAGGCTAACTAGGGTCTTTCATGCCAATTACCCACAGAAACCTAGACCCTATTCTAGGAGAGGGGGTCTTTGAAGGGGGGGTACTATCACGGTGCCCGTGATTGCTGCAGTTCCTTGTCTGTCACCAGTAGGGGGCTGCTATTGGCTGTCTGCAGATAGCCCGCCTTTCTTTGCCTATTTAAACCTAGATTGGGCACCCTTTGGTTGCCCTTTCGTGTTGTTTCTGACCTTCTTGCTATCATTATGACAGTGATAGCTGGGCCTCTGTTCCAGTGTTCCTGAGTTCCTGATCTCATGTGTTCCTGAGTTCCTGATCTCTACTGTTCCAGTGTTTCCTGCATGCTGAAGTACTTCCAGTCCTGGTTCCGGCCTAGTCTCTGGTGTTGCAGTTCCTGCTGAACTTCTTCCCTGCTGTTTCCTGAAATGACTGATCGTTGCTGGTTCCTGTCATCGCATCGCCTGTCTCCTGTATCCTGGCGACCTCCTGCCTGGTCGCGTCGGCGACATTGCTTGTTACTCCAGTGTGCGGTCACTGGTTTGCTCCACAGCCTATTGGCTATACAATTCTGTGTTGGTCCCAGCGTGCGGACGCTGGTTTGCTCCTAAACCTTGCGGCTAGGCAAACTCGCTTGTTACACCAGTGTGCGGTCACTGGTTTGCTCCAATGCCTATCGGCTATACAATCCTGTGTTGGTCCCAGCGTGCGGACGCTGGTTTGCTCCAAAGCCTTGCGGCTAGACAAACTCGCTTGTTACACCAGTGTGCAGTCACTGGTTTGCTCCAAGCCTATCGGCTATACAATCCTGTGTTAGTCCCAGCGTGCGGACGTTGGTTTGCTCCAAAGCCTTGCGGCTAGACAAACTCGCTTATTACACCAGTGTGCGGTCACTGGTTTGCTCCAAGCCTATCGGCTGTACTATCCTGTGTTGGTCCCAGCGTGCGGACGCTGGTTTGCTCCAAAGCCTTACGGCTATACAAACTCGCTTTTTACACCAGTGTGCGGTCACTGGTTTGCTCCAAAGCCTATCAGCTATACAATTCTGTGTTGGTCCCAGCGTGCGACGCTGGTGTGATCCAAAGCCTTGCAGCTATACAGACTCGCTTGTTACACCAGTGTGCGGTCACTGGTTTGCTCCAAAGCCTATCAGCTATACAATTCTGTGTTGGTCCCAGCGTGCGGACGCTGGTTTGCTCCAAAGCCTTACGGCTATACAGACTCGCTTGTTACACCAGTGTGCGGTCACTGGTTTGCTCCAAAGCCTATCAGCTATACAATTCTGTGTTGGTCCCAGCGTGCGGACGCTGGTTTGCTCCTAAGCCTTACAGCTATACTAACTCGCTTGTTACACCAGTGTGCGGTCACTGGTTTGCTACTAAGCCTATCGGCTATACAATTCAGTGTTGGTACCAGCGTGCGGACGCTGGTTTGCTCCAAAGCCTTGCGGCTTTAAGTTTCCCCTTTTAGTCTCAGTGTGTGTACACTGGGTTGCTTACGATCCTGTCAATTTGCCATTACCATCTGACTGCTGCTACTATCTCTGGGCTGCCCTGCCCGGTATTGGTAAGGCCGGTAGAACCTTTTGCCACATTCCATCTGAGGTTGCCTTCCCCGGTATTGGCAGGGCCGGTAGAGCCTACATTATGAATCTATTGAGGCTGTCTTGCCCGGTAATTTGGTAAGGCCGGTAGAACCGTTGTGCGATTCCATCTGCAGGTTGCCTTACCCGGTATTGGCAAGGCCGGTAGAGCCTAACATTCTATTACTTCAGACTGTCCTGTCCGGTATATTGACAGGACCGGTAGAGTCTGCCTTCTGTCTTGTTATATTCTGAATATATCTGTATGTATGTGATTGCCATCCTACGTTATCAATTTATTATTTCAATAAAATTGATTTTTACCTAAAACTTGTGTCTGAGAGTCATAATAAACCGTGACAACTACACACTATCACAGTGAGGAGGAGAGAGGCAGAGAACAGTGACAGATATAATGTATACTATACACTATCACAGTGAGGAGGAGAGAGGCAGAGAACAGTGACAGATATAATGTGTGCTATACACTATCACAGTGAGGAGAAGAGAGGCAGAGTACAGTGACAGATGTAATGTATACTATACACTATCACAGTGAGGAGGAGAGAGGCAGAGAACAGTGACAGATATAATGTATACTGTACACTATCACAGTGAGGAGGAGAGAGGCAGAGAACAGTGACAGATGTAATGTATACTATACACTATCACAGTGAGGAGGAGACAGGCAGAGAACAGTGACAGATATAATGTATACTATACACTATCACAGTGAGGAGGAGAGAGGCAGAGAACAGTGACAGATATAATGTATACTATACACTATCACAGTGAGGAGAAGAGAGGCAGAGTACAGTGACATATATAATGTATACTATACACTATCACAGTGAGGAGGAGAGAGGCAGAGAACAGTGACAGATATAATATATACTATACACTATCACAGTGAGGAGGAGAGAGGCAGAGTACAGTGACAGATGTAATGTATACTATACACTATCACAGTGAGGAGGAGAGAGGCAGAGAACAGTGACATATATAATGTATACTATACACTATCACCGTGAGGAGGAGAGAGGCAGAGAACAGTGACAGATGTAATGTATACTATAGACTATCACAGTGAGGAGAGAGGCAGAGAACAGTGACAGATATAATGTATACTATACACTATCACAGTGAGGAGAAGAGAGGCAGAGAACAGTGACAGATATAATGTATACTACACACTATCACAGTGAGGAGAAGAGAGGCAGAGTACAGTGACAGATGTAATGTATACTATAGACTATCACAGTGAGGAGAGAGGCAGAGAACAGTGACATATATAATGTATACTATACACTATCACAGTGAGGAGAAGATAGGCAGAGTACAGTGATAGATATAATGTATACTACACACTATCACAGTGAGGAGGAGAGAGGCAGAGAACAGTGACAGATATAATGTGTACTATACACTATCACAGTGAGGAGGAGAGAGGCAGAGAACAGTGACAGATGTAATGTATACTACACACTATCACAGTGAGGAGGAGAGAGGCAGGGAACAGTGACAGATATAATGTATACTATACACTATCACAGTGAGGAGGAGAGGGGCAGAGAACAGTGACAGATATAATGCATACTATACACTATCACAGTGAGGAGGAGAGAGGCAGAGAACAGTGACAGGTATAATGTATACTATACACTATCACAGTGAGGAGGAGAGAGGCTGAGAACAGTGACAGATATAATGTATACTATACACTATCACAGTGAGGAGGAGAGGCAGAGAACAGTTACAGATATAATGTATACTATACACTATCACAGTGAAGAGGAGAGAGGCAGAGAACAGTGACAGATATAATGTATACTATACACTATCGCAGTGAGGAGGAGAGAGGCAGAGAACAGATACAGATATAATGTACACTATACACTATCACAGTGAGGAGGAGAGAGGCAGAGAACAGTGACAGATATAATGTATACTATACACTATCACAGTGAGGAGGAGAGAGGCAGAGAACAGTGACAGATGTAATGTATACTATACACCAGTGATTCTCAACCAGGGTGCCGTGGCACTTTGGTGTGCCACGGACATCAGCTTAGGGTGCCCCGTGTTTTCTATGAAGATTGACAAAAATGGACTTTTAAATAAAGATTTATAGAAATTGTTATGCACAATAGATTTAGTTTTGTTATTATGATTGTAAAACCTAATAATAACTGTATATTTATGTAGTGTAGCCTTCATTATGCCCTTGATAAAGTACATTAAATATGTTAGGGGTGCCCCGAATGTTGTAGATTATGTGTTAGGGGTGCCCCGAGCAAAAAAAGATTGAGAACTAGTGTTGAGCGAGCGTGCTCGGCCGATGCTCGGATCGGCTCGAGCATCGCTCTGCTCTGCACATGGCGGTACTCGTACGAGTACCGCCATGTGCTCGCCCGACATGCTCGGGTGAAGAGGATCTGTGCCGGAAGAGGCACAGATCCGAAGACGCTCCGCTGGACCACCAGGGAATGGAGGTACGGGGGCATTGCGGAGATGAAGGGGGCATTGCGGAGATGAAGGGGGACATTATGGAAGAGGGGCATAGACTCTATGCCCCTCTTCCACAATGTCCCCCTTCATCTCCGCTATGCCCGTCTTCCACAATGTGCCCCTTCATCTCCGCTATGCCCCTCTTCCACAATGTCCCCCTTCATCTCCTATGCCATAGAGGAGATGAAGGGGGACATTGTGGAAGAGGGGCATAGCGGAGATGAAGGGGGACATTGTGGAAGAGGGGCATAGAGTCTATGTCCCTCTTCCACAATGTCCCCCTTCATCTCCGCTATGCCCCTCTTCCACAATGTCCCCCTTCATCTCCGCTATGGCATAGGAGATGAAGGGGGACATTGTGGAAGAGGGGCATAGCGGAGATGAAGGGGGACATTGACCAGGCACCCTCCGCTCATCAGAGCAGGGGGTGCCTGGTTTAATGCTCGAGTGCTCCCATTCATTTGAATGGGGCTCGGGTGCTCGGCCGAGCACTCGAGCATCAGGGGGTGCTCGGTCAGAGCACCCGAGCACCCGAGCATCGGGGTGCTCGCTCATCTTTATTGAGAACCACTGCTATACACTATCACAGTGAGGAGGAGAGAGGTAGAGAACAGTGACAGATGTAATGTATATTATACACTATCACAGTGAGGAGGAGAGAGGCAGAGAACAGTGAAAGATATAATGTATACTATACACTATCACAGTGAGGAGGAGAGAGGCAGAGAACAGTGACAGATATAATGTATACTATACACTATCACAGTGATGAGAGAGGCAGAGAACAGTGACAGATATAATGTATATTATCACAGTGAGGAGGAGAGAGGCAGAGAACAGTGACAGATATAATGTATACTATATACGATCCCAGTGAGGAGGAGAGAGGTAGAGGACAGTGACAGATATAATGTATACTATACACCATAACAGTGACAGATATAATGTGTACTATATACTATCACAGTGAGGAGGAGAGAGGCAGAGAACAGTGACAGATATAATGTATACTATACAGTATCACAGTGAGGAGGAGAGAGGCAGAGAACAGTGACAGATATAATGTATACTATACACTATCACAGTGAGGAGGAGAGAGGCAGAGAACAGTGACAGATATAATGTATACTATACACTATCACAGTGAGGAGGAGAGAGGCAGAGAACAGTGACAGATATAATGTATACTATACACTATCACAGTGAGGAGGAGAGAGGCAGAGAACAGTGACAGATATAATGTATACTATACACTATCACAGTGAGGAGGAGAGAGGCAGAGAACAGTGACAGATATAATGTATATTATACACCATCACAGTGAGGAGGAGAGAGGCAGAGAACAGTGACAGATATAATGTATATTATACACCATCACAGTGAGGAGGAGAGAGGCAGAGAACAGTGACAGATATAATGTATATTATACACGATCACAGTGAGGAGGAGAGGGGCAGAGAACAGTGACAGATATAATGTATACTATACACTATCACAGTGAGGAGGAGAGAGGCAGAGAACAGTGACAGATATAATGTATATTATACACCATCACAGTGAGGAGGAGAGAGGCAGAGAACAGTGACAGATATAATGTATACTATACACTATCACAGTGAGGAGGAGAGGGGTAGAGAACAGTGACAGATATAATGTATACTATACACTATCACAGTGAGGAGGAGAGGGGTAGAGAACAGTGACAGATATAATGTATACTATACACTATCACAGTCAGGAGGAGAGAGGCAGAGCACAGTGACAGATATAATGTATATATACACTATCACAGTGAGGAGGAGAGAGGCAGAGAACAGATACAGATATAATGTATACTATACACTATCACAGTGAGGAGGAGAGAGGCAGAGCACAGTGACAGATATAATGTATATATACACTATCACAGTGAGGAGGATAGAGGCAGAGAACAATCACAGATATAATGTATACTATATACCATCACAGTAACAGATATAATGTATAGTATACACAATCACACTGCTATATATAATGTATACTATACGTTGCTTTTGTTATGTGATTTACCCGTTACGTTTGAGCTCTGTTGCACCGATAACATGTACAGACCTTCCTGGAAAGGCTGAAACTGACCGCTCTGGTCCTGGAGTTACAACATTCCGGCATGATTACGGGGCGCTCTGGGGTATAGTGCGATTATTAACCTTGACATGCCAGAACTGCCATGCGTAGTTAAAGGCATTAAGTGGTTAGTTTTAAAAACCTGCGAGTAACTGACTTCCATTTCATGGACCTGACCCCCAGGAATGAGGGCAGATGTTACCGCTTGAGAAAAGGGATAGGAGCAAAATCCATAGGGGTCATGGGGATTTTGACCATCATCATATAAGTGGGGAATTATTATTATTCCAAGGTGTTAGTTCTCCTTTAATAACTCCATCAGTACCAGAGAGGTCTACTACATGGATAGAACTTTCTGACACTGAAAAGATTAATGTCCCCTGTGAAGTTAATGTGACGTTTGGTAGTGTTCAGTGTGCACTGTGGTGGGGACCTTTTTGGCATTCAATGTGTTAAAATCCAAATGACTGGGAAGGTCCGCCTGTCCGCAGTGGAGCGGTACAGTGGTTCTGATCCAGTTGTCCAGGCTGATATAAAGCAGCCAGCCATGTTTTCTGGCCATCGCCCTGACAGGAGAGGAATGTGGCCTGTGTTTACTTATGTTAATTCAGAGTGAATGGCCCATTCAGTGGAAGCCCCAATAAACAGCTGGCGTCAGGGCCGCCGCGGGCACACACAGGATCTGTTGTGGAATTGTGTGAAGTCTTGTTCCTGGAGATACAATGGGGCCGGACACTGGGAATCTGCTTCACCAGGAACGTGGGTACGGACTGGGCTCATTGTTACCAAATCCCACACGTGTGACTCTTTTCACACGTTGCTGTGGGCAGACACTTGATTAACAGTTTCAATGCTTTGGCACTGAAAAGGTTAAAAATGTTCTAAAAATTCAGATTTGTCTGACTGTACAATTAACCCTTTGTAGACCACATCCCTCTTGCCTTCAAAGTATTAATTTATCCTGATCACACCTGGGAAATCTCTGGGTTTGATCCAAATCTCAGGGTGAAAGGTCAGATCCTCACGGTGAGAAAGATAAGTTTTACCTTTGCCCCATTAATGCTTATTTCTTCTCTAAAGAGATTATTCTGTCCCAAGATTCCTCACAAGCGCTGAAATCAGGTTTTCTGAGAAAAGCCTCAGGTGCCACTGTCTGCCCGCGGCTGTAGATCTCTGGCACAGAAGGTGTTAACATTCGGACAAGAATACAGTAATAGGCGTGTAATGTCTCCCTACATGTAGACACACTAAATCAGGGAATAGTAATTGGTTTTAGAAACACAGAGAAAATTCTGAACACATAGCAATAATTTAACACTCTTTAAACACATTTATGTTACGTTTTATAATTATAAAATAATGAAGGAGACACAGGTAAGTGTCTGTGTGATTTGTCAGACCTGGCCAAACTCTCCACACTGAGCTGTCCATCAACTGGCTTTAATTAACTCCCATTCACGCTTCTGGTTTATTAGGAAAGTTCATTACATGCTTTTATCCCTCTAAATGGTCTGAGGAGATCAGTGATACACACAGGGAAGAGATCAAGGCTTAGATTGCATTGCAGGTGATCAGTGATACACATGGGGAAGAGATCAAGGCTTAGATTGCATTGCAAGTGATCAGTGATACACACGGGGAAGAGATCAAGGCTTAGATTGCATTGCAAGTGATCAGTGATACACACGGGGAAGAGATCAAGGCTTAGACTGCATTGTAGGTGTTCAGAGATACAAACAGGGATCAAAGCCTAGATTGCATTGCAGGTGATCAGTGATACACACAGTGAAGAGCTCAAGGCCTAGATTGCATTGCAGTTGATCAGTGATAGACACAGGGATCAAGGCTTAGATTGTATTGCAAGTGATCAGTGATACACACAGGGAAGAGATCAAGGCCTAGATTGCATTGCAGTTGATCAGTGATACACACAGGGTTCAAGGCCTAGATTGAATTGCAGGTGATCAGTGATACACACACAGGGATCAAGGCCTAGATTGAATTGCAGGTGATCAGTGATACACACACAGGGATCAAGGCCTAGATTGAATTGCAGGTGATCAGTGATAGACACAGGGATCAAGGCCTAGATTGAATTGCAGGTGATCAGTGATACACACACAGGGATCAAGGCCTAGATTGAATTGCAGGTGATCAGTGATAGACACAGGGATCAAGGCCTAGACTGAATTGCAGGTGATCAGTGCAATCACTGGTTTTAGCTGACTGATTCTCATTGATGTATATGGAGAAATGTGTAGATAAAAGCATGCAATGTAATCCAGGCCAAAAATGGAAGACATCATGTAAAAAGAAATATGATGTGATTTTGCTTAATTTTGTTATTTCCATTACATAGAGGTGACTGTATAAGAAAAAAATTAAACTGTAACGATACATTTATATCTCATATTTATTTAATGCAATTTAAGGACTTTATCTTCAAATGAAAGATGAAGCAAACCAAATGCACAACAGGGGACACATCCTCAATTCTTACCTGTGTAAATGGGCTGGAACGTTAGAGAGTTCTCCAATGCGTTGCTTCTGAAAGTGTTAGAAACATGTCTAGCATTCAAGGGGTTAATAAGCCCAGTTAAATCCACAGGAATTTGTTTTTCCCTGGGCCCCCGTCTGCATTGACTGGAGTTATCTCTGTCCCCTGGTCATCAGGAAAGGAATTTCCCAAATACCCCCCCCCCCATCAGTGGGGTTTATTTGTGTCCTATCGACAGATAGGATGTTACCCCCATCATTCTGCTGTTTCTAGGGTTGGACAGTGCACCTCTATACCCATGTGCACAGGACAGGGGGTTTTCACTGGGAGATTTAAACATCCCTCCCTCCCTCACTGGTAATAATCATAACTAGTATTTATATAGCGCCTTTCTCCCAGTGAGACTCAAAGCACTGTCAGCTCACGCTCTAGGAATTAACCAAATTGGCAGCTGAAATAATAGGCGTTATTACTACCCAATCAATAGTACTCATTTATCCACCTCAGAAGGACTGAGCTGACCCTGCTGGCAATCAAACCTGCAACCTTGAGGTTTGAACAGGCTTCATAGGCAGGGAATTTACCACTGAGCTATCTCACTGGTAACACTGCCTCTTTTTTCCCCACTTCTCCTGACAGTGTTTTGCCCCTTTTTGGTCTGCTGGCGTCCTGTGTTGGTGCATATGGTCTACTTCCCCAAGATTTGGTCAAAGATTTTTTAAGGATTGCTGTTCAAGATCTGCAGGGAATCCTCCATCTTCAGTTCACCAGCCTCCCCCTTGGTCCTTCTTCCTCTCACAGGATTTGTAATGAAAGTTCTGGAAGTAGTAGCTGCCTTATCAAAAGGAGCTATCTCTAAATGACCCCATAAGTCCTAAATTCTTGAAAATATTTCCCTGTGTAAAATACGATCGCTGCGATCCGAAAGGTACCTGGAATTCCAATCGGCCACTGAATTGGACAAACCCGGAAGATACTCTTAAATCAAAATATTCCTGCCTAGGCAAAAATGGGAAAATTCCTTTGATAAGTCTGCTGTTTTGATTTGGTTCCCCCCTAATCGACTGATGTATCTGACTGCCAATACATTGTCCATAACATGCAACAATTCACCTTGTTCTTTGCCAGCTCTTTAATGCAAAGGAGCCTGCCAAAAGTACCAGATAATTGATATGAAATGCCTCTTCCTGATGGGACTACTTCCCTCCTGTGGTATAACCCCTTCCCTTGCTCCCCAGTCTACCAAGCTGGCATCTGACGCGATCATTTCTGAAGACGTGTTATAAATGCCTTTTCCATTCCATGTGTCTAAATGCTTTAACAAAGGAAAACCGTTCAATGTATCCATTTAGGCCAAAGATGGAAATAACCTTTTTCATGTAATTCCAGCTGACAGAATCAAATGCTTTAGATATATCAAGTGATGAGAGGAGTGTGTTTTTGAGATTGAAGCGATAGCAAATGTCTATAACATTGAAAGCTGTTCTAATACTGTCGCTGGTATTTCTTCCAAAGACGAATCGGCGTTGATCTGAATGCACAAGGTATCATAGGAAGATTTTTAACCTGTTTGCCAACACCTTAAAAATAATCTTTAGATCCACATTAATAAGACTATTTGGTTTATAATTGTTAATATCTTCTTGATCTTTTTCCAGTTTGCAGATCATTGTGATAAATGAGGAATTTGATTGTTCACAACAATTTCAAGACAGGAGATAGTTCCTTTAAAAAAGACTTGTAGTATAGGTTGGGGAAGCCTGGACTTTCGCCATTCTTTAAACTGCTTATAACCCTTTCAACTTCCTCTATTTCAATTGGCATGTTTAATCTCTTGTGCCCCTCTTCATTTAGACTTGGGAGTTTCAGATCTGAAAAAACTCTTGAAATTTGTCCTCCTCAAAAATCGTCTGTTCACTAAACATTTTAGGGAGATTCTTTTAAACCCTTTAATTATGTTTTTAGGTTTGAGGTCTTCCCAACAGCATCACCACAGTTTAGTCTTCTAATATATGGAGAAACAAGTGGATGGGACGTAAGTGAATGAGGTTTATTTCCCGACAGAAAAAAACTTTTGTTTAACCCAGAGTAGATTATTATCCACCACTTTGTCAGGAAGAAGATCTATCTGCTCTTTCACTTTGCAGATCTCTCTGGTTGTTCTAATAGTCGGTGTAGACAGCTGAGTAGAAGTCATATTTGCAAGTGGTTGTTCAAGGGATCTCAGAATGCCCTCTTTGGTATTAATTTTAGGAAAATATATTAAGATGCAAACTCTAAATCATTTCAGTTTAACTGGAGGGAGGATTTCATTTCATACCTCGGAGTACAGATCCCAAAGGTATTGAATAGGGCTTTTTCCTATAATTTTAGACTACTTTGGAGATCCCTGTCTGAAAAATGAATTGGACTTAACTACCTCTGTTGTTCTTTGAGAAGGTAAATGCCTTGAAGATGAATATCCTCCCAGAGATCCTATAGCTGTTCAGATCTCTTCCTATAAGGATTAATAGATCAGATCTTGCTGGAATTCAAAATGAATTTTGTTTGGCTTCATAAATATCCTCGTTACTGAAGAGAAACCTTATTCAGAGAGAAACAATATAGAAGTATCCTGTTTCCCAATTTATATAATTACTATCTCTCATCAAAATTAACTCAGTTTATGGTGCTGATTGCTGGTTACGAAGTGCCATGGTTAAGACCAGGTTGGATTTCTCTAGAGACGTCTTTCTACCCAAGAAAACTACTTCTGGAATGGATGTGGTCATTCCCCATCATAGAATTTCCAACCTGCAGGTTATGCTCATCACCATGAAGAATGATCTCTAGCTGTGGGATAGAAGCAGACTTAAATTTAAGCTTATGGGTTTCAAGTCTACGCTAATGCCCCTGACATCCTTCTTTGATTGTGTTAACTTTGTAACTTATTTTAGTCTTAGGTAATACATATATTTTCTTTTAACTATAAATATTTACATATAGGAAAGGGTGTCTCTATAAGTGTGCTATGTGCATAAAGTTACCACTTATCCATTAATAGCCACATATAACCACATATACATTAATACAACATATATATCTACAAATAACCATCCATGGATTATTTGTCTTCCTACCTATGATGACTCCTGTTTAGACTTATCCGGATAGTAAATACCTCAATCCATTTATCATACATACATTAAAATAAGTACCACCTGGCTTATTCCAATTAACACTTATTTCCCTGTCTATACTACCTAGACTATGGTGATCTCCATGAAAGAGTCAGCTTCATTCAAAATCAACAGAACTTTATTAGAATACAACAAACATGATATCCAAGAATCCACATAATCAGTTAGTTTTCCTTACAAGGCTCAATTCTTACTACAATGCATAAACAATACAAATAACATACATGCTAACTTAAACAACATACTAACTACCCCAAATATTTACAATACTTATTTACATGTGCACGTACTAAATGGACCCCCCAGTAGTGCTTCAGCTATGCCCCTGCTTCCTCTTTGCTGGACTTCTTTCTCTGATCAGCTCCTCTCTGGTTTTTTTCAGCAGTGGGCCCTTATTGATATACTGTCTTATCTGTTTCCGCTACCATGCTGAGGCTCCTGATTGGCTGTGGTAATATCACTCCAGGCTGATGGGATTTGTGTCCTAATCTCATTGGTTGATTTGGAGCAATAGTGCAATAAACCAGTCAGTCTCCCCTTGGCAATACTGTGGGACAGATGAAACAATACATAAGATTCCCTACTCATCAGGAACACAGGGTGTGTGAGTGGGATTTATGATGTGAGTAGAGGGTGATCATTCATAATCTCCCACCTGGACAACAAAACACTGACCGCTTCCAGATAACCAAACAGAATTTGGCTGTCCAGGTGCTGAAATAACTTGTTTGGGCCACAATTCCTATGCCCCATGGCTCCAGGAGATATCACTGACTGTGCTTATTCTATTAACCCTTTCCATACCGCCACTCACACTCTATGACCCCCTATACTGTATGTGTATATTTATCTGCATGGATATCGCCATTCATGGAGATGATTAATAAGCAACTTCCCATTAGGTGACAGTTGGGATTCAAGGGAACAGAGTTTTGTCACAAAATTATTTGACAATAACCTTGAAAACTTTAACCCCTTAAGGACCGGCGCGCACGCGCGGCTGGCGCTTGAGGACCACGAGGCTTTTTTTTTTAAAGTTCCGTTTCAGGGCTTCCAGAGCGGCGCGCAGCTGGTCCTTAAGGGGTTAAAAGTATAATATTCAGAGTCAGCTTCCTGGACTGGTCTATCCTAAAAGATATGGTTAATGATGTACCGGAAGAAGAAGAGATTTACAATTTAATCAAAGATGTTCTGGGCCGTTTTCTGGGCAATTACATTACAAAGTCACTTACTAGTTTTGAGACCTTGTCAAGTTATGGAGTTCCTGTCAAAAACCAAACTCTATAATTTATAAGATTTTACTGGATGACACCGCAAAACTGAACTATCAACATTTGTGGGAGGCTCTGCTACAACAAACTTGGTCTAATGAAGAATTGAATAATATAATTTCACTAATTCATAAAATCCGTTTAAATCTCAATCTAACCGAGCAGTCCTTCAAAATGCTCCACATTTATTACTTGGTACCTGCAAAACTCGCATTAATGTATGAAGGCGTCTCTGATTTATGTTTTCGTGGTTGCCATGTGTCACAGTAACCACTGGGCCCCTGGCTCCTGGAGGGGCCTGAGGGCCAGCCTCCTGCCCACAGACTATGGCCCTAGCCCTGGAACAGGGTATGGCCTCTCCATGAGACTGATAAACAAGGAACTGTTATCTCAAAAACCCCAGGGACTGTGGACATTTCTGGGCCCAAACAGGCTGACAACCATGGACTGCTGGCTTGCTTCCAAGGCAATGGACAGTAAGGGTTAATTATTTGAATTTTCATAAAGTTACTTGCAATGTGTATTGTAGTCTCTCAAGCCAGTGTATTGTGAACTGTACTGAGACCCCTGCCATGTGTTAATTCATTCAAGCCCTCTAGTCTTTGTGTCCATTGTCTGAGTTCATCAACCATTTTGTATTTGAAATATAATCATATCTGAGTCATTGTATTTGTTAGACCATTTGCCATTGACCTTTTGTCTACTGTACTGTGATTGTATTATGTCCCTATTGTATCTGCTTGGACCATATATTTCAATGTAAGGTTTGAGTATAAATATTTGTGGTTTGTTCCAAAAAGGCAGTTCTTGTCTTACCTACACTGGTGTTGTCTGGTGAGGTAAGCTTGCTGTATCCAGAGTGTGCTCCTGGTTACCCTGACACTAGCTTTGCCTGGTTTGTGGTATATTGCGGTATGCTGTTAGATGTCCATCTGGCTCGTAGCGGAAGAACTGACCATTGACGGGGACACCAAGGCTGGGTGACGGCTGGTACCGTCACACCATGGTTCTGGGATTTTCCTACATGTCTGGTGGACCTGCCCTAAGGTGGAGTTAATTTGGGGGATAATCAATAGTTTGCTCTCTCAGATCCTTCATAGAACAATTATACTGAGACGTTGTAACGTCCTCCTCGGTGGGAAAGTTGACTCGGTTAACAAAGATCAGGACAATCTTATCTTTAGAATTTGCTCGGCTTCAAGATCTGCCATTGCCTTACTGTGGATAGCATATGACAAAATCAACTTTATCTGTAAAAACGAATATTTAAGATTAATTGAATTGGGAAATTTTAACGCCTTCCTCATTATTTAGTCGACTTGGCTGGTCCACTTCCTCTTCCTCTTTTTCTGGTCTCACCTTTCTCCAGCACAATCACCATTATAAAGTTTGGTTATTTGGGATATGACCTTGCATGTGGTGCATAATACATGTTCTATATTATATGTTATATGTTAAAAGTTACTGAAAAGTTAATAAATTTTAGTTTTAAAAAGTTCCCTTCATATCACAGTGTGTGGACTAGATCCATTCATATCACAGTGTGTGGATTCTGCCTAGATCCATTCATATCACAGTGTGTAGACAAGATCCATTCATATCGCAGTGTGTGGACTAGATCCATTCATATCACAGTGTGTGGACTCTGCCTAGATCCATTCATATCACACTGTGTGGACTCTGCCTAGATCCATACATATCACAGTGTCTGGACTAGATCCATTCATATCACAGTGTGTGGACTAGATCCATTCATATCACAGTGTGTGGACTCTACCTAGATCCATTCATATCACAATGCGTGGACTCTGCCTAGATTCATTCATATCATAGTGTGGGGACTATATCCATTCATATCACTGTGTGTGGACTAGATCCATTCATATCACAGTGTGTGGACTAGATCCATCCATATCACAGTGTGTGGACTAGATCCATTCATATCACAGTGTGTGGACTCTGCCTAGATCCATTCATATCACAGTGTGTGGACTAGATCCATTCATATCACAGTGTGTGTGGACTAGATCCATTCATATCACTGTGTGTTGACTCTGTCTAGATCCATTCATATCACAGTGTGTGTGGACTAGATCCATTCATATCACTGTGTGTGGACTCTGTCTAGATCCATTCATATCACAGTGTGTGGACTCTGCCTAGATCCAGTCATATCACAGTGTGTGGACTCTGCCTAGATCCAGTCATATCACAGTGTATGGACTAGATCCATTTATATCACTGTTTGTGGACTAGATCCATTCATATCACAGTGTGTGGACTAGATCCATTCATATCATAGTGTGTGGGCTCTGTCTAGATCCATTCACATCACAGTGTGTGGACTAGATCCATTCACATCACAGTGTGTGGACTAGATCCATTCACATCACAGTGTGTGGACTAGATCCATTCACATCACAGTGTGTGGACTCTGCCTAGATCCAGTCATATCACAGTGTATGGACTAGATTCATTCATATCACAGTTTGTGGACTAGATCCATTCATATCTCAGTGTGTGGACTCAGCCTAGATCCATTCATATCTCAGTGTGTGGACTCAGCCTAGATCCATTCATAACACAGTGTGTGGACTAGATCCATTCATATCACAGTGCGTAGACTAGATCCATTCATATCACTGTGTGTGAACTCTACCTAGATCCATTCATATCATAATGTGTCGACTCTGCCTAGATCCATTCATATCGATCACAAGCAGCTCCAGTGGCAAAAATTGTGCTTCCGAAATCTCTTGATATCGACTCCGCCCCACAATCCCCAAGAAGGGGACTGCGATGTGCTATGCACAGCACAAGCCCTTTTGTGTGTGGACTAGATCAATTCATATCACTGTGTGTGGACTAGATCAATTCATATCACAGTGTGTGGACTAGATCCATTCATATCACAGTGTGTGGACTTTGCCTAGATCCATTCATATCACAGTGTGTGGACTAGATTCATTCTTATCACAGTGTGTGGACTGGATTCATTCTTATCACAGTGTGTGGACTAGATCAATTCATATCACTGTGTGTGGACTAGATCCATTCATATCACAGTGTTTGGACTTTGCCTAGATCCATTCATATCACAGTGTGTGGACTAGATCCATTCATTTCACAGTATGTGGACTAGATCCATTCATATTACAGTGTGTGGACTAGATCCATTCATATCACAGTTTGTGGACTAGATCCATTCATATCACAGTGTGTGTGGACTAGATTCATTCATATCACAGTGTGTGGACTAGATCCATTCATATCACTGTGTGTGTGGACTAGATCCATTCATATCATAGTGTGTGGACTAGATCCATTCATATCACAGTGTGTGGACTAGATCCATTCATATCACAGTGTGTGGACTAAATCCATTCATATCACAGAGTGTGGACTAGATCCATTCACATCACAGTGTGTGGACTAGATCCATTCACATCACAGTGTGTGGACTAGATCCATTCATATCACAGTGTGTGGACTAGATCCATTCATATCACAGTGTGTGGACTAGATCCATTCATATCACATTGTGTGGACTAGATCCATTCATATCACTGTGTGTGGACTCTGTCTAGATCCATTCATATCACAGTGTGTGGACTCTGCCTAGATCCAGTCATATCACAGTGTGTGGACTCTGCCTAGATCCAGTCATATCACAGTGTATGGACTAGATCCATTTATATCACTGTTTGTGGACTAGATCCATTCATATCACAGTGTGTGGACTAGATCCATTCATATCATAGTGTGTGGGCTCTGTCTAGATCCATTCACATCACAGTGTGTGGACTAGATCCATTCACATCACAGTGTGTGGACTAGATCCATTCACATCACAGTGTGTAGACTAGATCCATTCACATCACAGTGTGTGGACTCTGCCTAGATCCAGTCATATCACAGTGTATGGACTAGATTCATTCATATCACAGTTTGTGGACTAGATCCATTCATATCTCAGTGTGTGGACTCAGCCTAGATCCATTCATATCTCAGTGTGTGGACTCAGCCTAGATCCATTCATAACACAGTGTGTGGACTAGATCCATTCATATCACAGTGCGTAGACTAGATCCATTCATATCACTGTGTGTGAACTCTACCTAGATCCATTCATATCATAATGTGTCGACTCTGCCTAGATCCATTCATATCGATCACAAGCAGCTCCAGTGGCAAAAATTGTGCTTCCGAAATCTCTTGATATCGACTCCGCCCCACAATCCCCAAGAAGGGGACTGCGATGTGCTATGCACAGCACAAGCCCTTTTGTGTGTGGACTAGATCAATTCATATCACTGTGTGTGGACTAGATCAATTCATATCACAGTGTGTGGACTAGATCCATTCATATCACAGTGTGTGGACTTTGCCTAGATCCATTCATATCACAGTGTGTGGACTAGATTCATTCTTATCACAGTGTGTGGACTGGATTCATTCTTATCACAGTGTGTGGACTAGATCAATTCATATCACTGTGTGTGGACTAGATCCATTCATATCACAGTGTTTGGACTTTGCCTAGATCCATTCATATCACAGTGTGTGGACTAGATCCATTCATTTCACAGTATGTGGACTAGATCCATTCATATTACAGTGTGTGGACTAGATCCATTCATATCACAGTTTGTGGACTAGATCCATTCATATCACAGTGTGTGTGGACTAGATTCATTCATATCACAGTGTGTGGACTAGATCCATTCATATCACTGTGTGTGAGGACTAGATCCATTCATATCATAGTGTGTGGACTAGATCCATTCATATCACAGTGTGTGGACTAGATCCATTCATATCACAGTGTGTGGACTAAATCCATTCATATCACAGAGTGTTGACTAGATCCATTCACATCACAGTGTGTGGACTAGATCCATTCATATCACAGTGTGTGGACTAGATCCATTCATATCACAGTGTGTGGACTAGATCCATTCATATCACAGTGTGTGGACTAGATCCATTCATATCACAGTGTGTGGACTAAATCCATTCATATCACAGAGTGTGGACTAGATCCATTCATATCACAGTGTGTGGACTAGATCCATTCATATCACATTGTGTGGACTAGATCCATTCATATTACAGTGTGTGGACTAGATCCATTCATATCACAATGTGTGAACTCTGCCTAGAACCATTCATATCACAGTGTGTGGACTAGATCCATTCATATCACAGTGTGTGGACTAGATCCATTCATATCACAGTGTGTGTACTAGATCCATTCATATCACAGTGTGTGGACTAGATCCATTCATATCACAGTATGTGGACTAGATCCATTCATATCACAGTCTGTGGACTAGATCCATTCATATCACAGTGTGTGGACTAGATCCATTCACATCACAGTGTGTGGACTAGATCCATTCATATCACAGTGTGTGGACTCTGCCTAGATCCATTCATCTCACAGTGTGTGGACTATTTCCATTCATATCACAGTGTGTGGACTCTGCCTGTATTCATTCATATTTAAATGTAGATTTTTTTTAAAATGTGAGAGAAGAAGTCCTGTTTGTCTGTGTGTAAGAAGCATTGATATCAGAAAGGCAGATGAGAAGTCCTGCTTGTGTGTGAATGTGTATAACCACTGATATCTCTAAGCTGTATAGAAAGGAAAAGGGAGAAGTACTGTTTGTCTGTGTGTAAGAAGCATTGATATATCTAAGTTATACAGAAAGGCAGAGGGAGAAGTCCTGTTTGTCTGTGTGTAAGAAGCACTGATATATCTAAGTTATACAGAAAGGCAGAGGGAGAAGTCCTGTTTGTCTGTGTGTATGAAGCATTGATATATCTAAGTTATACAGTAAGGCAGAGGGAGAAGTCCTGCTTGTCTGTGTGTAAGAAGCATTGATATATCTAAGTTATACAGAAAGGCAGAGGGAGAAGTCCTGTTTGTCTGTGTGTATGAAGCATTGATATATCTAAGTTATACAGAAAGGCAGAGGGAGAAGTCCTGTTTGTCTGTGTGTAAGAAGCAGTGATATATCTAAGTTATACAGAAAGGCAGAGGGAGAAGTCCTGTTTGTCTGTGTGTATGAAGCATTGATATATCTAAGTTATACAGAAAGGCAGAGGGAGAAGTCCTGTTTGTGTGTAAGAAGCATTAATATATCTAAGTTATACAGAAAGGCAGAGGGAGAAGTCCTGTTTGTCTGTGTGTAAGAAGCATTGATATATCTAAGTTATACAGAAAGGCAGAGGGAGAAGTCCTGTTTGTCTGTGTGTAAGAAGCACTGATATATCTAAGTTATACAGAAAGGCAGAGGGAGAAGTCCTGTTTGTCTGTGTGTAAGAAGCATTGATATATCTAAGTTATACAGAAAGGCAGAGGGAGAAGTCCTGTTTGTCTGTGTGTAAGAAGCAGTGATATATCTAAGTTATACAGAAAGGCAGAGGGAGAAGTCCTGTTTGTCTGTGTGTAAGAAGCATTGATGTATCTAAGTTATACAGAAAGGCAGAGGGAGAAGTCCTGTCTGTGTGTAAGAAGCATTAATATATCTAAGTTATACAGAACGGCAGAGAGAGAAGTCCTGTGTGTCTGTGTGTAAGAAGCATTGATATGTCTAAGTTATACAGAAAGGCAGAGGGAGAAGTCCTGTTTGTGTGTAAGAAGCATTGATATATCTAAGTTATACAGAAAGGCAGAGGGAGAAGTCCTGTTTGTCTGTGTGTAAGAAGCATTGATGTATCTAAGTTATACAGAAAGGCAGAGGGAGAAGTCCTGTTTGTCTGTGTGTAAGAAGCATTCATATATCTAAGTTATACAGAAAGGCAGAGGGAGAAGTCCTGTTTGTGTGTAAGAAGCATTGATATATCTAAGTTATACAGAAAGGCAGAGGGAGAAGTCCTGTCTGTGTGTAAGAAGCATTGATGTATCTAAGTTATACAGAAAGGCAGAGGGAGAAGTCCTGTCTGTGTGTAAGAAGCATTGATGTATCTAAGTTATACAGAAAGGCAGAGGGAGAAGTCCTGTTTGTCTGTGTGTAAGAAGCATTCATATATCTAAGTTATACAGAAAGGCAGAGGGAGAAGTCCTGTTTGTGTGTAAGAAGCAGTGATATATCTAAGTTATACAGAAAGTAAGAGGGAGAAGCCCTGCTAGTCTTTGTGTGTGTGTACAAGCCATAATATATCTAAGCTGTATAGAAAGGAAAAGGGAGAAGTACTGTTTGTCTGTGTGTAAGAAGCATTGATATATCTAAGTTATACAGAAAGGCAGAGGGAGAAGTCCTGTTTGTCTGTGTGTAAGAAGCACTGATATATCTAAGTTATACAGAAAGGCAGAGGGAGAAGTCCTGTTTGTCTGTGTGTATGAAGCATTGATATATCTAAGTTATACAGAAAGGCAGAGGGAGAAGTCCTGCTTGTCTGTATGTAAGAATCATTGATATATCTAAGTTATACAGAAAGGCAGAGGGAGAAGTCCTGTTTGTCTGTGTGTAAGAAGCATTGATATATCTACGTTATACAGAAATGCAGAGGGAGAAGTCCTGTTTGTCTGTGTGTGTAAGAAGCATTGATATATCTACGTTATACAGAAAGGCAGAGGGAGAAGTCCTGTTTGTGTGTAAGAAGCAGTGATATATCTAAGTTATACAGAAAGTAAGAGGGAGAAGCCCTGCTAGTCTGTGTGTGTGTGTACAAGCCATAATATATCTAAGCTGTAAAGAAAGTAAGAGGGAGAAGCCCTGATTTGGGGAATGCTTGTCTGCCCCTGTAGTGAAGGAGCCCAGCCGGTGCTTGATTGAAGTGTGTGTATAAGGACAACGAGCCCGGGGCTGAGAAGATCTCTGATGAGGAGAGTCTTTCTACCCAGGAATTATTCATGGTGCTGGTGGAAGGGGGGACGCGGCGGTGCAGCACAGCGGTGGTATGAATCTCCGCTCCTATCTGGGGGGAGCGCTCAGCCATTATGAATAAATCTTTTAAGCAGTTGGACTGTTACATGAATAAGGAATCTGTTTATTCACTAACTGTGTAAGTCCTGTCCGTGTGTCTGGCCAGGTGAATTCTCATTCATAAAAGTCATCTGGGGTGAATTGCTGCTGTATCTCCCTCCTCTCAACGGGGCCCATGTACTAAGGACAGCGGGACTAATTCTAGGGCAATCCAACTGCACCAAAGGGGAGATCTAAATTAGGACTACATTCAACTTGATCTAACTAGGGCTTTAACCCCTTGAATGCTATAGACGTCTCTGATGCTTCGCAATACGTTGGAAACTCTCTACCATTCAAAGAAGGAAAAGTCCCATTTATTGGGACAAAAATACATAAAAATAAATTAATTGACATATATTCAAAAATCCTAGATTTGCTTGTTTAGCCTGTCCAGATGTATCTACACTGCTTGTATTGAGCAATTAGAGGTCCGGCAGTTACTGGACTGACATTAATACTCACTGCTCCTGTACTCAGTGTGACTGTCACCTTACCTCACTCCATTTACAGACAATACGGCACTAACACCTCTCAGACACCTACCTGGTATGTTAACGGGAGTCAGGATGCCCTGGAAATGGCAGGAATGGCCGCCCCCATATGTAAGACTGGATTTTAGATCTTAACCATTTGAGTCCCATGCATTGCGTTCTCCTCTGACACTCAAAGAGTTAAAAACAAATGGAGAATTATTACAATAGCTGGGAACTTTCAAGAGAAAGAGATCTTTGGATTATTAACCCTTACAGCTTCCCATAATGTAGATTTTATGCAATACGTAACTTTTTTAATTAAAATTTTAAAACTTATAATCAATAACAACATATCCTATAATATAATTTGCTAGGATGCGTTACTCCCTGTGTGCGTAACATGCACATACGCAGAAGAGACTACCAGAACGATCTAGTCATGTGCAGTAGAGACTGCCGTAACGATGCAGTCATGTGCAGTAGAGACTGCTGGAACGAAGCAGTCATGCGCAGTAGAGACTGCTGGAACGAAGCAGTCATGTACAGTAGAGAATGCTGGAATGATCTAGTCATGCGCAGTAGAGACTGCCGGAACGATGCAGTCATGTGCAGTAGACACTGCCGGAACGATGCAGTCATGCGCAGTAGAGACTGGCGGAACGATGCAGTCATGTGCAGTAGACACTGCCGGAACGATGCAGTCATGCGCAGTAGAGACTGCCAGAACGATGCAGTCATGTACAGTAGAGACTGGCGGAACGATGCAGTCATGCACAGTAGAGACTGGCGGAACGATGCAGTCATGCACAGTAGAGACTGGCGGAACGATGCAGTCATGCACAGTAGAGACTGGCGGAACGATGTAGTCATGCACAGTAGAGACTGGCGGAACGATGCAGTCATGCACAGTAGAGACTGGCGGAACGATGCAGTCATGCAAAGAAGAGACTGCCGGAACGATGCAGTCATGTGCAGTAGAGACTGCCGGAACGATGCAGTCATGTGCAGTAGAGACTGCCAGAACGATGCAGTCATGTACAATAGAGACTGGCGGAACGATGCAGTCATGCGCAGTAGAGACTACAGGAACGATGCAGTCATGCACAGTAGAGACTGCTGGAACGATGCAGTCATGTGCAGTAGAGACTGCCGGAACGATGCAGTCATGTGCAGTAGAGACTGCCGGAACGATGCAGTCATGTGCAGTAGAGACTGCCGGAACGATGCAGTCATGTGCAGTAGAGACTGCCAGAACGATGCAGTCATGTACAGTAGAGACTGCCGGAACGATGCAGTCATGTGCAGTAGAGACTGCCAGAACGATGCAGTCATGTACAGTAGAGACTGCCGGAACGATGTAGTCATGCACAGTAGAGACTGCCGGAATGATGCAGTGATGTGCAGTAGAGACTGCCGGAATGATGCAGTGATGCACAGTAGAGACTGCCGGAATTATGCAGTGATGTGCAGTAGAGACTGCCGGAATTATGCAGTGATGTGCAGTAGAGACTGCCGGAATGATGCAGTGATGTGCAGTAGAGACTGCCGGAATGATGCAGTGATGTGCAGTAGAGACTGCCGGAATGATGCAGTCATATGCAGTAGACACTGCCGGAACGATGGAATGATACGCAGCAGAGATTATCGGAATGATGCAGTCATGTGCAGTAGAGACTGGCGGAACGATGCAGTCATGCATAGTAGAGACTGCCGGAATGATGCAGTCATGTGTAGTAGAGACTGCCGGAACGATGCAGTCATGCGCAGTAGAGAGACTGCCGGAACGATGCAGTCATGCGCAGTAGAGAGACTGCTGGAATGATGAAGTCATGTGTAGTAGAGACTGCCGGAACGATGCAGTGATGCACAGTAGAGACTGACGGAATGATGCAGTCATGTGCAGTAGAGACTGCCGGAATGATGCAGTGATGCACAGTAGAGACTGCCGGAATGATGTAGTCATGCACAGTAGAGACTGCCGGAACGATGCAGTGATGCACAGTAGAGACTGCCGGAACGATGCAGTGATGCACAGTAGAGACTGCCGGAATGATGCAGTGATGTGCAGTAGAGACTGCCGGAATGATGCAGTGATGTGCAGTAGAGACTGCCGGAATGATGCAGTGATGTGCAGTAGAGACTGCCGGAATGATGCAGTGATGTGCAGTAGAGACTGCCGGAATGATGCAGTGATGTGCAGTAGACACTGCCGGAATGATGCAGTCATATGCAGTAGACACTGCCGGAACGATGGAATGATACGCAGCAGAGATTATCGGAATGATGCAGTCATGCGCAGTAGAGACTGCCGGAATGATGCAGTGATGCACAGTAAAGACTGCCGGAACGATGCAGTGATGCACAGTAGAGACTGCCGGAATGATGCAGTCATGTGCAGTAGAGACTGCCGGAATGATGCAGTGATGCACAGTAGAGACTGCCGGAACGATGTAGTCATGCACAGTAGAGACTGCCGGAACGATGCAGTGATGCACAGTAGAGACTGCCGGAATTATGCGGTGATGTGCAGTAGAGACTGCCGGAATGATGCAGTGATGCACAGTAGAGACTGCCGGAATGATGCAGTGATGCACAGTAGAGACTGCCGGAATTATGCAGTGATGTGCAGTAGAGACTGCCGGAACGATGCAGTGATGCACAGTAGAGACTGCCGGAACGATGCAGTGATGCACAGTAGAGACTGCCGGAATTATGCAGTGATGCACAGTAGAGACTGCCGGAATTATGCAGTGATGCACAGTAGACACTGCCGGAATTATGCAGTGATGTGCAGTAGAGACTGCCGGAATGATGCAGTGATGCACAGTAGAGACTGCCGGAATGATGCAGTTATGCACAGTAGAGACTGCCGGAATGATGCAGTCATGCACAGTAGAGACTGCCGGAATGATGCAGTGATGCACAGTAGAGACTGCCGGAACGATGCAGTGATGCACAGTAGAGACTGCCGGAATGATGCAGTGATGTGCAGTAGAGACTGCCGGAATGATGCAGTGATGCACAGTAGAGACTGCCGGAATGATGCAGTCATGCACAGTAGAGACTGCCGGAATGATGCAGTCATGCACAGTAGAGACTGCCGGAATTATGCAGTGATGTGCAGTAGAGACTGCCGGAATGATGCAGTGATGCACAGTAGAGACTGCCGGAATGATGCAGTCATGCACAGTAGAGACTGCCGGAATGATGCAGTCATGCACAGTAGAGACTGCCGGAACGATGCAGTGATGCACAGTAGAGACTGCCGGAACGATGCAGTGATGCACAGTACAGACTGCCGGAACGATGCAATGATGCACAGTAGAGACTGCCGGAATGATGCAGTGATGCACAGTAGAGACTGCCGGAATGATGCAGTGATGCACAGTAGAGACTGCCGGAATGATGCAGTGATGTGCAGTAGAGACTGCCGGAATGATGCAGTCATGCACAGTAGAGACTGCCGGAACGATGCAGTGATGCACAGTAGAGACTGCCGGAACGATGCAGTGATGCACAGTAGAGACTGCCGGAACGATGCAGTGATGCACAGTAGAGACTGCCGGAACGATGCAGTGATGCACAGTAGAGACTGCCGGAATGATGCAGTGATGCGCAGTAGAGACTGCCGGAATGATGCAGTGATGCACAGTAGAGACTGCCGGAATGATGCAGTGATGTGCAGTAGAGACTGCCGGAATGATGCAGTGATGCACAGTAGAGACTGCCGGAATGATGCAGTGATGCACAGTAGAGACTGCCAGAATGATGCAGTGATGTGCAGTAGAGACTGCCGGAATGATGCAGTCATGCACAGTAGAGAGACTGCCGGAATGATGCAGTGATGCACAGTAGAGACTGCCGGAATGATGCAGTGATGCACAGTAGAGACTGCCGGAATGATGCAGTCATGCACAGTAGAGACTGCCGGAATGATGCAGTCATGCACAGTAGAGACTGCCGGAACGATGCAGTGATGCACAGTAGAGACTGCCGGAACGATGCAGTGATGCACAGTAGAGACTGCCGGAACGATGCAGTGATGCACAGTAGAGACTGCCGGAATGATGCAGTGATGCACAGTAGAGACTGCCGGAATGATGCAGTGATGCACAGTAGAGACTGCCGGAATGATGCAGTGATGCGCAGTAGAGACTGCCGGAATGATGCAGTGATGCGCAGTAGAGACTGCCGGAATGATGTAGTCATGCACAGTAGAGACTGCCGGAACGATGCAGTGATGCACAGTAGAGACTGCCGGAATGATGCAGTGATGCACAGTAGAGACTGCCGGAATGATGCAGTGATGCACAGTAGAGACTGCCGGAACGATGCAGTGATGTGCAGTAGAGACTGCCGGAACGATGCAGTGATGCGCAGTAGAGACTGCCGGAATGATGCAGTCATGCACAGTAGAGACTGCCGGAACGATGCAGTGATGCGCAGTAGAGACTGCCGGAATGATGCAGTCATGCACAGTAGAGACTGCCGGAACGATGCAGTGATGCACAGTAGAGACTGCCGGAACGATGCAGTGATGCACAGTAGAGACTGCCGGAATGATGCAGTCATGCACAGTAGAGACTGCCGGAACGATGCAGTGATGCACAGTAGAGACTGCCGGAACGATGCAGTGATGCACAGTAGAGACTGCCGGAACGATGCAGTGATGCACAGTAGAGACTGCCGGAATGATGCAGTGATGCACAGTAGAGACTGCCGGAATGATGCAGTGATGCACAGTAGAGACTGCCGGAACGATGCAGTGATGTGCAGTAGAGACTGCCGGAATGATGCAGTGATGCGCAGTAGAGACTGCCGGAACGATGCAGTGATGCACAGTAGAGACTGGCCGAACGATGCAGTGATGTGCAGTACAGACTGCCGGAATGATGCAGTGATGCGCAGTAGAGACTGCCGGAATTATGCAGTGATGTGCAGTAGAGACTGCCGGAACGATGCAGTGATGCGCAGTAGAGACTGCCGGAATGATGCAGTCATGCACAGTAGAGACTGCCGGAACGATGCAGTGATGCACAGTAGAGACTGCCGGAACGATGCAGTGATGCACAGTAGAGACTGCCGGAACGATGCAGTGATGCACAGTAGAGACTGCCGGAATGATGCAGTGATGCACAGTAGAGACTGCCGGAATGATGCAGTGATGCACAGTAGAGACTGCCGGAACGATGCAGTGATGTGCAGTAGAGACTGCCGGAATGATGCAGTGATGCGCAGTAGAGACTGCCGGAACGATGCAGTGATGCACAGTAGAGACTGGCCGAACGATGCAGTGATGTGCAGTACAGACTGCCGGAATGATGCAGTGATGTGCAGTACAGACTGCCGGAATGATGCAGTGATGCGCAGTAGAGACTGCCGGAATGATGCAGTGATGCACAGTAGAGACTGCCGGAATGATGCAGTCATGCACAGTAGAGACTGCCGGAATGATGCAGTGATGCACAGTAGAGACTGCCGGAACGATGCAGTGATGCGCAGTAGAGACTGCCGGAATGATGCAGTGATGCGCAGTAGAGACTGCCGGAATGATGTAGTCATGCACAGTAGAGACTGCCGGAATGATGCAGTGATGCACAGTAGAGACTGCCGGAACGATGCAGTGATGCACAGTAGAGACTGCCGGAACGATGCAGTGATGCACAGTAGAGACTGCCGGAATGATGCAGTGATGCACAGTAGAGACTGCCGGAATGATGCAGTGATGCACAGTAGAGACTGCCGGAACGATGCAGTGATGTGCAGTAGAGACTGCCGGAACGATGCAGTGATGCGCAGTAGAGACTGCCGGAATGATGCAGTCATGCACAGTAGAGACTGCCGGAACGATGCAGTGATGCGCAGTAGAGACTGCCGGAATGATGCAGTCATGCACAGTAGAGACTGCCGGAACGATGCAGTGATGCACAGTAGAGACTGCCGGAACGATGCAGTGATGCACAGTAGAGACTGCCGGAATGATGCAGTCATGCACAGTAGAGACTGCCGGAACGATGCAGTGATGCACAGTAGAGACTGCCGGAACGATGCAGTGATGCACAGTAGAGACTGCCGGAACGATGCAGTGATGCACAGTAGAGACTGCCGGAATGATGCAGTGATGCACAGTAGAGACTGCCGGAATGATGCAGTGATGCACAGTAGAGACTGCCGGAACGATGCAGTGATGTGCAGTAGAGACTGCCGGAACGATGCAGTGATGCGCAGTAGAGACTGCCGGAATTATGCAGTGATGTGCAGTAGAGACTGCCGGAACGATGCAGTGATGCGCAGTAGAGACTGCCGGAACGATGCAGTCATGCACAGTAGAGACTGCCGGAACGATGCAGTGATGCACAGTAGAGACTGCCGGAACGATGCAGTGATGCACAGTAGAGACTGCCGGAATGATGCAGTGATGCACAGTAGAGACTGCCGGAACGATGCAGTGATGTGCAGTAGAGACTGCCGGAATGATGCAGTGATGCGCAGTAGAGACTGCCGGAACGATGCAGTGATGCACAGTAGAGACTGGCCGAACGATGCAGTGATGTGCAGTACAGACTGCCGGAATGATGCAGTGATGCGCAGTAGAGACTGCCGGAATTATGCAGTGATGTGCAGTAGAGACTGCCGGAATGATGCAGTGATGCGCAGTAGAGACTGCCGGAACGATGCAGTGATGCACAGTAGAGACTGCCGGAACGATGCAGTGATGTGCAGTACAGACTGCCGGAATGATGCAGTGATGCGCAGTAGAGACTGCCGGAATTATGCAGTGATGTGCAGTAGAGACTGCCGGAATGATGCAGTCATGCGCAGTAGAGACTGCCGGAACGATGCAGTGATGCACAGTAGAGACTGCCGGAATTATGCAGTGATGTGCAGTAGAGACTGCCGGAATGATGCAGTGATGCACAGTAGAGACTGCCGGAATGATGCAGTGATGCACAGTAGAGACTGCCGGAATGATGCAGTGATGCACAGTAGAGACTGCCGGAATGATGCAGTGATGCGCAGTAGAGACTGCCGGAATGATGCAGTGATGTGCAGTAGAGACTGCCGGAATGATGCAGTGATGCACAGTAGAGACTGCCGGAATGATGCAGTGATGCACAGTAGAGACTGCCGGAATGATGCAGTGATGCACAGTAGAGACTGCCGGAATTATGCAGTGATGTGCAGTAGAGACTGCCGGAATGATGCAGTGATGCACAGTAGAGACTGCCGGAATTATGCAGTGATGTGCAGTAGAGACTGCCGGAATGATGCAGTGATGCACAGTAGAGACTGCTGGAATTATGCAGTGATGTGCAGTAGAGACTGCCGGAATGATGCAGTGATGCACAGTAGAGACTGCCGGAATGATGCAGTGATGCACAGTAGAGACTGCCGGAATGATGCAGTGATGCGCAGTAGAGACTGCCGGAATGATGCAGTGATGTGCAGTAGAGACTGGCGGAATGATGCAGTGATGCACAGTAGGGACTGCCGGAATGATGCAGTGATGCACAGTAGAGACTGCCGGAACGATGCAGTTATGAGCAGTAGAGAGTGGTCCAATGTGCCCGCGTCCAGTCCATGTGGCGGCATGGCTGATCCGGAGCGGGGAGCTCTGAATGGCCCACCACCTTTCTCCACTCCCGGCTCTGGGGCAGCAGCCGAGGCCGCTGGGTGGTACTTTGGCCCGTGCACACGGGTCTTCAATACTAGTACAGATATAATTTAAATAAGTTAAGTAATGTGAACTATGCTTGCAGGAGATGTCTATAAACCTGACCATATATACTTTGTAACCAAGAAGACAAAATATGAAGAAATTGATCATAACAAGCGCCCTCAACTGAAGCCAAATACTCACAAAACAAATTGGGCTCATTTTTTGCAATCCGTTTACCCAGGAAATTCTGTCTCACGTTCAATGGGCTGCCACCACCATTCTTACACCCAGAAGCAACAAGATAACAATTTATTCTCTCGCTTAATAAGGTTCAAAGTCCTTTTACCCAAAAGATCTTCCCAAACTGATAGCACAATTCTTTTCTTAAAAATGAAAGAAATAATCGTATTAATTTTTAATGAAATATGTACGTGCTTGCTGTAACCAGAGGTGCTCCATTCGGTCTATAAGGGACCTTTAACATGTCACAGTTTAGAGATGTCACTGCCTAAACACACACAGGACAGACAGGGCATCTCCACTGTCTTTTGGGTACAAATGCACCAAATTACAGACTAAAGAACAGGGGAGGGCTGGCCTGGGGGGGCAGGGGGGTAATTGCCCCCTGGGCTGGCCATGAGTCTGGGCTGGTGGGCCAGTGCCTCACTCAGTCTCCCACTTGCTGTTGTAAATGGAGCTACACTAGTGATACCACAGAACGTATGAAATGAATCTATATACAAGTGATACCGCAGAGCTACAATCCAAACATAGCTGCACTAGTAGCATAATCCATTTCCCTTGCAAGCTCTATGCTATCACTATTCTATCTTTACTTAACCATTTGAGTGCCAGAGGGGTACACAACGCATTGAAAAAGCAATGTGTTGTATACCCCTCCGGCACTCATAGGGTTAAATTGTAAGCACTGTAGTATCACTAACGTAGCCCCATTTCAACTGTAAGCTCTGTGGTATCACTTGCTTTAATTCACAGCATTAAGGACAATTTTAAAATTAAGGAAACGGGGCGGGCTGGGACAATGGGCTTGGATGATAGTAGATACGGGCCACTTAATTGTATTTGCCCCCTGGGCCGTATGTTGCCAGCCCTCCCCTGCTAAAGAAACCTTTAACTTGGGCAAATTATACAGATGATGGAGGGGGATTTAAGTGTATATAAACAGGTACATTCTTATGTGTTAATTTTTATTTGAATCAAAGAGGGGTTCGGGGGATTTTTATTCTTCCAATGCGGTGACGTTGATGGATCCCAGATTTGCTCCAGATCTTGAAAGGAGCAGTAATCTCTTTTTATTAAAAAATCTATACTTTCCCATTGAGTAAAACAGTAGTGCTCCCTCTAGTGGTCAGATTTCAATAAGTTATTCTATTGCATTTTAGGAGATGGGAGTCAGTAACAAATAGTTCTTCACAGAATGTGATAGAAACTGCTGAATCACTTCCTGCCTGTTTGAACTGTCAGGAAGTCATTATGCTGTAATTCACTTTCGGACAAACAGTTATGACATTTGAATAAAACAGCTGTCAGTGGTGGGGGTTCCCTTGCCCTATAACATATATGTTTTAATAAAAAAAGTATCCAGATTGGTTTCTGTACAGTAGTATGGGGGTGTGGATGAAGCGCTTCTACATCCGGGCTGTAACTACAAGCTGTGATGGGCCCCGTGTCCAAGGTAGTCCTTGCACTGTCTGTAATGTGTAGACTTGCTGAGATCCTCAGGGGCTGAATTGCCCTGTGTGTTGGTGCGTAAGTAAATCTTGCCCCAGACCATGGATGGGGACCCTTTCTGAAATTTTGCTCCAGGGACCAGTAAATTCTACTTACACTTGTGTTCTAAAGTATTTTTTATGAATTAGTTTTTTGGTGGGAAGATTTGGACATGAAGCCACTGAGAGGGCCATACAAATCACTTACAGACTATAGGATGTGATTACCCCGAGGTTTTCATGCCTCTCTCCAGTAGAAAACAAGATCAATATAAATATAGAACAATCAAAAACATTGGTGAATATGTATAGACGTTCAGTGTCATATGTATGTTAAACACTGTAACAATATGACTCCTGTGTGGACATATAGGCAGAAATAATGTTATTAAAAATTCACTAAATATTACAGGTACATAAATATAGGTAGACAGATCCTCTCTACTCACTCCAAATGGGTTGGTCATTTTAACATACGAATCACATGGCTGAGTTTCTCTTTGAGGAGCCCAGACACAACCACACAATGAAAACAAAAACAAGTATGGGCGCCCAATACTGTAACTCAGTAACAGATGATATGTATATGAGCAAATGATATCTACTCACAAACTTGATGGTCAGGTGATGACTGGTGATGATTGATTAACCTGACAACTGCACAGGCAGAAGATATTAGCCTGCTTCTGCTCTGGACAAAACAGGATCTCTTTGTCACTAAGTAAGACTCTCCCAGGCGCTAGGGTACGAAGCTGGAGAACGCCGCTGGAAATCATAGGGAGAAGAGGAGGACGCTTATGCAGAATCTGAGTATATAGCACTGAGGGTCAGAGCAGGTGAGTAGTCTATAGCAACCACAGGCCTGAGAATATCAAACAGTCGGAGACCAACTGGATGTCGCTAATGAAGGATTGCGACTCTTGGAGCAGTCGGTGGCAGTCTAAGTTGAAGGTTGACTGGAGGTCGAGGAAACTCAAGGAGTAGAATGGTGAAACAGTTGAGGTCAGACTAGCAGTCAGATATTGGGACACTATGACCACTGGAAAGCTCAACACCAGCAGCAGCCTCCGATGATGAGATGTAGGCCACAAAGGCTGGTGTTGATCCGACCGGCCATCAAGTAGTGTAAGTGTAATGGGACATAGGCCATTACTGGGACTGTGGACTTGAACTATGGACTGGTGGGACTATCAGTTATCCGACCCTATGTCGAATAGGGGATTTTTATGCTACGGTGGTTGGACTGTTGTACACCAGCCTTGGGACACCTATTGCCGATGCTAGGTCGAGGGATGCCGGGAAGGTGGGAACGCTCGACCCGGTGTCGTATGACCTCAAACATCCATCGACGGGATTGGGCAAACCAGGAGTGTGCGGCCTACTGATTAGTGGAACAAAAGGTGGGTTTCTTTGAACTACCAATAGCGGCACTGGAGCCACTGTCTTTCTTCAATGAATGTGTATTGGGACTCATGGTGAACTGTGTCCCCCTCTGTGTTTCATGCTCCACCCTAGTCAGAGTGAGTTCTAGAAATAGACCAGTCGGGTTACCCCTGGTGTGGTTGCTCCCCTTCCCATTGGTCCCTAGGGTAACTCCAGCCCTTAGTGTATTCGGCCACTCCCAGTTCATTGTTTAAAATGTGTATAAAAGACAGTGTGTTCTGGTTAATAAAGTGTGTGTTTGTGTGGAGTAAGCCGTCTCCATGTCTACTTCTTGCCTGGATGGTCTAAAGGGTCCACTATGACTCCCATCCGCCAAGGGCATTCCAGCTGATTCACTCTTAGCCTCCAGAAACATCGGACGTCGACCTGCTCTTTCCTCAACCTCCGCCTGGCCAGTGCGACCCGCTCGACTCGGTGTCGAGACTCGGAGGTGACTGCCGCGGAGTTAGTCAACTCAGCTGTCTTCCCGTTCCACTGGGATGTGCGAGCCTTCAGTTTCACCGTCCGACCGAGGCTTCTTGCAACATACAAACATGGTGTTATGGCGCCTGGCATTAGTGCTCTTGTCATTATGTGTCAGGGTGCCAAGTATCAGTAATCTGCCCATTCTGTGCCACGGTGACTGATATTAGTACTCTACCCAGTTCCATGCTCCTTGCACACACAATTACTGTGCGCGCACACACACACACACACACACACACACACACAAGTGATCTACCCAGTTCCATGCACCTGACACACACACTACACACACACACACACACACACACACACACACACACACACACACACACACACACACACACACACACACACACAGTACCAGTGATCTACCCAGTTCCATACCCCTGGCACACACACTACACACACACACACACACACACACACACACACACACACACACACACACACACACACACACACACACACAGTACCAGTGATCTACCCAGTTCCATACCCCTGGCACACACACTACACACACACACACACACACACACACACACACACACACACACACACACACACACACACTACACACACAGTACCAGTGATCCACCCAGTTCTATGCCCTGGCACACACACTCACACGCACATTACCAGTCCTTTACCCAGTTCCATGCCCCTGGCACACACAGTGCCAGTGATCCACCCAGTTCCATACCCCTGGCACACACACTACACACACAGTACCAGTGATCCACCCAGTTCCATGCCCCTGGCACACACAGTGCCAGTGATCTACCCAGTTCCATACCCCTGGCACACACACTACACACACAGTACCAGTGATCCACCCAGTTCTATGCCCTGGCACACACACTCACACGCACATTACCAGTCCTTTACCCAGTTCCATGCCCCTGGCACACACAGTGCCAGTGATCCACCCAGTTCCATGCCCCTGGCACACACAGTGCCAGTGATCCACCCAGTTCCATGCTATTGGTACAAAATATTTGTGCCAGGTTGTTGAGCTTCTTGTGTTTCATATTCACAAAGAAGAGGGGAGCAATTCTGGAGAAAACAGACTGCAACAAGACCAATAAAAACCCTAAATATCCTTTGATTTACAGAGGCCTGAGACCAGATGGATTGGTGATGCCTTTAGAAGTCAAAGAGTTACAAGGACCCAATTAAATCAGAAGGAATTTTGGAATAGTCTTTGTTCCCTATGGTGCCTCTGCTTTACTCCAGAACTGTTCTGAACACGGCCCATACTCCTTAGTGTTTAAATGCTTCATGTTCCTTTAAGATGCTGCTCCCAGGACCCAGCTAAGTTTCCCTGATCCGTTATATTACATAACACATCTTCCATGGACCCAAACACATCATCCTGCTCACAAAATGTTCATTAAAATATTGAAAATGTAATTAGCTGCTTAGATTATCTCTCTCATTAATTTTCAGTTTATATTGAAATAGGATTATACAAATTATCATTAGCAGCTAATGAATTTGGCATGCAAGCAGAGAAACACGGACAATTTGGATTATGTGCAGACGACCAATTAGTGAAAGATGCGGAAATGTAAATACACTCAGCATTTCTGCATCTTCCACTAAAACAGAATCTGCGATGGCGCTAAGTGCGCGGAAACAACATTGTCCCACGGTAGTGAAACAAATAAACACCCCCTGCAGTTCATCTGCACTTTTAACCCCTTGAATGCTATTGAGGTCTCCAAAATATTGGAAAGTAATGCATTGTAGACCTCTCTAGTATGTGAGGGTTTAAAAACTTCAATGTAAATAAAAAGGAGATGTAGGAAGGTTTATTTGTCCTCTATGTACAGGGGATCTGCTCCAGAATTGCACCGCTTTGCTTTTATACATATGGGTCAATAGCTTCATTCAGCAAAATCACATAAAGGAAGACATTTTCTTAAAATATATATACCCACTATTTACAATTAACAGGAAGGCAATTAACTGACCATGACTATGAGTGAACAATATTAAAGAGCAACTAATGTGAAGTGAAACATGAATGTAAAATTCCACTTTTTCACTAGATAATTGCTGGTAATTACACACTTAACAACATTATAAACTTACACACTTCAGGCTTCTTGTACCACCTTGTACAAGAGCTGAAGATGCCAGTGACAGCCTCATTCTTATTGGCTGTGCAGCTGGATGTGATGTCACAGCAGCCAATAGAAATCATCAGCTACCTCTCTGGAGCACAGCTCTGCAATGGAGAAGACCAGGGGCGACCTGGAAACTAATGGCTGTAATTTTATATTGTTGACACAACCAGAGGTGGGACTAACATTGTCCGCCTCGTTCCTATTGGCTGAGAAGCTGGATGTGAGGAACATACAAGAAATGGGAGGAGAGCAGCCTGAAATCATCATAGAAATAGATGCTATTAAACTTTATGATAATAAGAGCCTTGCACAGTGCTCCCAGGACCGGTCTCTAATAGAGTGGGCCGGTCTTATTGCCAGCGGGGAATTAAGATACCGGTTGTCCTGCAATGGAACCACACCAGTGCGCATCAACGGCTGAAGGAAGAACAGTATCAAAAAAGATGTAAGGAAGACCAGAAAAAACTGAGCAATGTTTATTCCAAAAGATAAAAATTGAGCAATGTTTATTCCAAAAGATAAAACTGTGACGGAACTGTGGCGACTATGGGAGATATTGGTGTGTTAGAGATATGGGATCTCATGTCTTCAGACTATTTCTACCCAAAAGACAAACAACCATAGACTGAGCTTAGCCATAGTTGCCTTCAATACATTGCTGGAATGCAGAGATGGTGGGGGCTGGGCTTTGCTTCCACTCTACTCAAGGTCTGTGCTAAGGAATGTTAATTGATTCCTGCTGTGCTTCCTTGACCAATCAGAGGAGGTTATTGATGAGCCAGTTAAGAATGTATGATTTCAAGTCTTAATCTGCATTCTTATCTTGATAAGGATGCTGGTGACTGATTGGTCAAGCATAGAAACACTGTCCCAAGTATTCGTTTGCATGCTGATCTAGATAAGAGTCTCTGTAGTGTATATAAGCTGTATGTTTGAGTCAATAAAAAAGAGTTCTTCCCTTCATCAAGTCTCGGCTGATGTTTGGGAACAGGAGGGTCAGTTTACTATTGGAGTGTTATTCTGAGGCAGAAAGGAACTATAAAAGAGGTATCCAGCTTATGATACAAGGCGTCACGTTACAAAAACCACCTCAACATGTTTTGTGGTCCCACTGACCACTTCATCAGGAGGACATAAAAGACAAACAACTGGTCTTCCAACACACACAACCATATTAATACCAGTATGTATGGCAACTGATGCAACGTTCCAATTGGCATTCCAGGATTTGAATGAACCAATCGCTCCCTGTCAATTAAGAATGGAACAGAGCAACCCGGCCAGCCCGGCACCGTAAATCAATAATGACATTCAGTAGAAGAATAAAAACAAGTATCTAATAAAACAAATGGACAACAAATTAAAAATGTGATGAGTGTACAACTCACAATCAATATATCAAGAGTTGTCATTGATTGGAACGTGTCAGTGAACCCAAAAAGAATGTGCATTCATAGTGGATAAACAAGGCCATATTACTAGATCAAATGGGTAGAAAGTAGAACAATGAAAACTGATAACATGAACAAGTTGCCTCAAAAATGGTATAATAATATATGAAAAATATATAGAAAAATATACCAGTGTATTGCACTACCTAAATCCATATCAATAAATTCCATATCAATAAAATCCAAAAAGTAGGTGATAAGGATAATTCGATGCTACTGAGCAGATCTCAGCAGTCTTCACACAATATAAAATCTATACAAAAATATCAGAAAAACATCGCAGTTTAAGAGGCCAAGATGGCAAACAGAATTCTATTAAATAGCGTAACACAAAAGATACAAGAAAATAAACTTTATTCATCACAGTAGAAGCCCCCCCAATATATATATCTATCCATACTGTATATATGTATTGCTAAATAAATCAAATCTCTCCCTAATGCTAATAAAGTGCTGTGAAATAATAGATATAAAGGGAATTCTATGAATACTGCCTGGGAAAGAATGAAATCCTACAAATCTAAAGTGTATTTGTATGATATGAAATAGCTAAAATCAAATATACAAAGTATTGGTGCACATCCACATTTTCATCACCATTAACCCTTTACTCTGCGGCATTGTGCCTGCATATTACTACTGTATTAAAGATGAGGATTTAGTTACATTATATGGCCATAGAATGCTAAGCTTGCCACCAACGCCAAGGTACCTCATTTTGGCAAGTACCTAACCTTACAATGCTTTGCCTTATGAGCTGAATCTCCCCTACTTTAGGCAATTACTACCCTTAATTTACTTTATCCTGAGAGCTGAGTCTTGGTCAGATTTACTCATTAATAGAGAGAGACTCTCTGACGGGCATTTTATAGTGTCCTAGAGACAATGAGCATTGCACCTGGGGGTGGGAGGGGTGCTTGAACCAATAGAAGCTGGTCAGAACTTCCAAAAGTACAATTCCAGTCCAGGTTTTGGTAAGCACACCCAAAGAAAAAACACATATTAAAGTATAGTAGTGATATGCAGGCACAATGCCACAGAGTAAAGGGTTAATGGTGATGAAAATGTGGATGTGCACCAATACTTTGTATATTTGCTTTTAGCTATTTTGGTCAAAATTGGTTGCACTCTAGCAATTTTAAATGTGTTTTTTTTCTTTGGGTGTGCTTACCAAAACCTGGATTGGATCTACGTCTACAGAATCAGATAGTGAGGAGGTGCACAGCTCCAGACTGATGAAGGCTTCCAGTGTATTACACAATATCCATCCCCTACGTCTATTCCCCTTTAAAGGCACACTAATGTCCCAGAAAAATTGTATCCAGTTTTGTTAAAATAATAAACAATATGATCTAAAACCACTACGGTTTGAGAGATATTCGCTTTGAAAGTTTCCCCCTCCCTCCCTTTCTCTTGACGTCAGTGTCTAGGGGTCTGGGGACCAGCCGGCGGCTCTCCAGCAGAGCCGAAATCTCGTTATTTCAAAAGAATTACTTAGTTGGAAAGGTCTACAATGTGTGTCTGGTTTACAAGCCCACTTTGCAGACCGCTCCAATGAAGTCATTCTTTTTAAATAACGAGATTTTGGCTCTGCTGGAGAGCCGCCTCGAGTCGTACAACTCGAATCACCTGCTGCCAGCGTTACAGCGGACATCATGAGTAGGGGAGGGAGGGGAAACTTTGAATCCCTAGCGGTTTGGGAGATCGGATTTGGAGCATATTGTTTATTATTACTGTCCCTTTAAAGGTCACCTCATGATAAGAAATAGTAATCACTGGACATCAGAATCTTAAAATAAATGCAAATGATGGGCTGATCTTTTAACCCCTTAACTCCTAGAGATGTATTCAATGCATTACTGTACAATGCATTGGAGACAACTAGCAGCCAATGGGGTTAAATGGATCTGATCCCCGGCCAAACCGAGTCTCTCTGTTTAACAGAAAACTCACACACTCCATCCTTTAGATATAAGTACTCTTCCCGCACCAAGTTTTTCATAAGTATATAATAATATTATGATTTTTTTGTACATAGCTCAAATTTGTCTAATGCAAAGGAATGCTGGTGTTTTGAAGTACGTTATGTTCCATGTGATCTTGTGCAAAAGAAGAAAAGTATGTCTTAAATAAATATGTCCAGCAGGAATGTCATGTTTGCTAATAAAACGAGATATGTAATTTTCCTTCCAAAGTTAAATTGATGTGAAGTTCCCAGTTCCTGCTCCAGTTAATATCCAAGTACAAGGCAACTTCTGGAAGTGAAAAACAATCAGGATTTGTCATCATTTAGCTCAGCAGGTTCAGAGACCATATTATATAACATTTAAAAATTATTTAACTTCTTGTTGAAGATGTCATTGACTAAAGTATCATGAGGTCCAGACATCAAGTATTCTCCAACAAGAACAGATCCTATAGTCCACAGAAGAAACTGTGTTACCAAAATGTCATTAACATTACCGCTGATCGGTCCGTCATTAGTACAGGTGGGTCTGTCATTACCACTGGTGGATATATCATTAGTACAGATGGGTATGTCATTAGTACAGGTGGAACTGTCATTAGTACAGGTGGGTCTATCATTAGTACAGGTGGGTATATCATTAGTACAGGTGGATCTATCATTAGTACAGGTGGGTCTATCATTAGTACAGGTGGATCTGTCATTAGTACAGGTGGGTATATCATTAGTACAGGTGGGTATATCATTATTACAGGTGGATCTGTCATTAGTACAGGTGGGTCTATCATTAGTACAGGTGGGTATATCATTAGTACAGGTGGATATATCATTAGTACAGGTGGGTCTGTCATTATTACAGGTGGATATATCATTAGTACAGGTGGGTCTATCATTAGTACAGGTGGATATATCATAGTACAGGTGGATATATCATTAGTACAGGTGGCTATATCATTAGTACAGGTGGGTCTATCATTAGTACAGGTGGGTCTATCATTAGTACAGGTGGATATATCATTAGTACAGGTGGGTCTGTCATTATTACAGGTGGATATATCATTAGTACAGGTGGGTCTATCATTAGTACAGGTGGATATATCATAGTACAGGTGGATATATCATTAGTACAGGTGGATATATCATAGTACAGGTGGATATATCATTAGTACAGGTGGGTCTGTCATTATTACAGGTGGATATATCATTAGTACAGGTGGATCTATCATTAGTACAGGTGGGTCTATCATTAGTACAGGTGGATATATCATAGTACAGGTGGATATATCATTAGTACAGGTGGATATATCATAGTACAGGTGGATATATCATTAGTACAGGTGGGTCTGTCATTAGTACAGGTGGATCTATCATTAGTACAGGTGGGTCTATCATTAGTACAGGTGGATATATCATAGTACAGGTGGATATATCATTAGTAAAGGTGTGTGTATCATTAGTACAGGTGGGTCTATCATTAGTACAGGTGGGTCTGTCATTAGTACAGGTGTGTGTATCATTAGTACAGGTGGGTCTATCATTAGTACAGGTGGGTCTGTCATTAGTACAGGTGGATATATCATAGTACAGGTGGGTATGTCATTAGTACAGGTGGGTCTGTCATTATTACAGGTGGATATATCATTAGTACAGGTGGGTCTATCATTAGTACAGGTGGATATATTATAGTACAGGTGGATATATCATTAGTACAGGTGGGTCTGTCATTAGTACAGGAGGATCTGTCATTATTACAGGTGGGTCTATCATTGGTACAGGTGGATATATCATTAGTGCAGGTGGGTCTATCATTAGTACAGGTGGATATATCATTAGTACAGGTGGATATATCATTAGTACAGGTGGGTCTGTCATTAGTACAGGTGAATATATCATTAGTACAGGTGGGTCTGTCATTAGTACAGGTGGCTATATCATTAGTGCAGGTGGATCTGTCATTAGTGCAGGTGGATCTGTCATTAGTACAGGTGGATCTGTCATTAGTACAGGTGGGTCTGTCATTATTACAGGTGGATATATCATTAGTACAGGTGGGTCTATCATTAGTACAGGTGGATATATTATAGTACAGGTGGATATATCATTAGTACAGGTGGGTCTGTCATTAGTACAGGAGGATCTGTCATTATTACAGGTGGGTCTATCATTGGTACAGGTGGATATATCATTAGTACAAGTGGATCTATCATTAGTACAGGTGGGTCTATCATTAGTACAGGTGGGTCTGTCATTAGTACAGGTGGGTCTATCATTAGTACAGGTGGGTATATCATTAGTACAGGTGGATATATCATTAGTACAGGTGGGTCTATCATTAGTACAGGTGGATATATCATTAGTACAGGTGGGTCTATCATTAGTACAGGTGGGTCTATCATTAGTACAGTTGGATATATCATTAGTACAGGTGGATATATCATTAGTACAGGTGGATCTGTCATTAGTACAGGTGGGTCTATCATTAGTACAGGTGGGTCTATCATTAGTACAGGTGGGTCTGTCATTAGTACAGGTGGGTCTGTCATTAGGACACGTGGATATATCATTAGTACAGGTGGATATATCATTAGTACGGGTGGGTCAGTCATTAGTACAGGTGGATCTGTCATTAGTACAGGTGGATATATCATTAGTACGGGTGGGTCAGTCATTAGTACAGGTGGGTCTATCATTAGTACAGGTAGATATATCATTAGTACAGGTGGCTATATCATTAGTACAGGTGGGTATATCATTAGTACAGGTGGGTCTATCATTAGTACAGTTGGTGGATATATCATTAGTACAGGTGGATCTGTCATTAGTACAGGTGGGTCTGTCATTAGTACAGTTGGATATATCATTAGTACTGGTGGGTCTGTCATTAGTACAGTTGGATATATCATTAGTACAGGTGGATATATCATTAGTACAGGTAGGTCTGTCATTAGTACAGGTAGGTCTGTCATTAGTACAGGTGGATATATCATTAGTACAGGTGGGTCTTGTGGTGTTCGTTGGTATTGTTGGCAGGCAATGTCTTGGGCAGCCGAATGTAAGAGGAACCAGGAAGTGACATCATGCATCTATGCTTCCTAGTTGTTCTCTTTTAGTCTGGAGCAAGTCACCTCAATGTAAAGAGCCTTCCTGCTCCTCTCTGCAACAGAGGCCAGCTGATGGACTGGCAAGCATGATTCAGGACTTTGCCCTGCAATGTTGTAATGCAAATAAACGGAGTTGGCCAGTTGCTACTCCATTGACCTGCACAAGTTGTATGTGGATTCATTGCATCATATACCACTAGTTGGGGACATAACAGTGGCGACGAGGCTGTGGACTATTCCTTCTACGGATTTAGTGTGTATCCCTGCTGGCCTGTCTGCTCCTGGAGAACCAGGTATTGCTGCAATATATATCTATCCAGCCATCTATGCTAGTGTTTCTGAAACCATAATCTCCTACAAGATTATTACTGGACTGTGCTTGTCATCCTATACACTATTACAACTCATTGCTTACCACCTCTTATCATGGCTGCCCTGTTTGGAACGTTACAAGAATTTAATGAAGGAGAGGAAACATGGTTTACTTATTCTGAGAGATTAAAGCAGTTTATGGCTGCAAATGACATTCCTGAAGAAAAACAAACTGCTGTCTTTCTTACTGTTGTTGGCAGGAAACCTTTTGCTGTATTACAAAATTTATTAGCCCCTGATTCTCCTGGAGATAAGTCTCTAAAAGATTTGCTTGATGCTTTGACTCATTTCTCCCAACCTAAGCCCCTTGAGATTGCAGAAAGGTTCCGTTTCTATACAAGAAAGCAACATCAGGGGGAGAGTGTTCAATCTTTTATGGTGGAACTCAGACGCTTGGCTTTAACCTGTAATTTCCGGACAAATTTGTCTGAAGCTTTGAGAGATCAATTTGTGTGTGGCTTAATCCATAAAACAATACAAAAGCGTTTATTGTCTGAAAAAGATTTAACTGAAAAATGTGCTATGGAGATAGCTGTTGCAATGGAGATGGCTGAAAGAGATTCTGCGCATCTACAAGCTCAAACATCTGGTCCTCCACTGGGATTGGAGGAAGCTACTGCTGTAATGAAATTGTCTCAGAGCAGACCACCTACAAAAAGGGTGCCACTTTCTACTAGAAAATGTTTTCGTTGTGGTGCCACCTCACACGAGTCCCACCAGTGCAGATTTAGGGAGGAGATTTGTTATAATTGCTCCAAACGTGGACATTTGAGTAAAGTCTGCAGAAGTACTAGATCTCAGAGAGGTTCCTCTCACGGAACCAGACATTCTTCAACCGATTTTCTCCACCCTCACTTGGAAACAGATGAACCGTTTGATGAAGGAGATTGGATATCGCATTTGACTGTTCATAACTTAACAGGATTTGATGACTCTATGCAAGTCAGACTGCAGATCAATGGCAAGGATGTAACGATGGATGTTGATACCGGATCTGCAGTCTCTGTAATGACTCTGAAACAGTTAACTTCAGCACGAATTCCGCTACAGTGGGAACCAACAACCCTACGCCTTAAAACATACAGTGGACACATTCTTAAACCTCTAGGTTGTGCTGACGTCAGGGTGACGTACAAAGGCCTGACTCATCAAGTGCCTCTCTATGTTGTACGGGATGGTGGTCCACCTCTATATGGGCGCTCATGGATTCGTTTAATTGGGATGCCTGACTCTCAGTCCTGTCTGTCAAAGATCCAATCTCTACAACCAGAAAATCACCAACGTTGGGTGGCTGAACTTCAGTCAAAATACAAAGATGTGTTTTCCACAGACTTGGGAAAAGTAAAGAATATGCAGGCTCAGTTGACACTGAAGCCAGGAGCATCTCCTCGTTTTTGTAAAGCCAGAACTGTTCCTTTTGCCATCAGGGCCAAAGTAGAGAACGAATTATCTCGTTTGGAAAGCCAAGGAGTAATCTCGAAAGTTCCTTGCAGTGATTGGGCTTCGCCCATTGTGCCGGTGGTTAAAAAGAATGGAGAAATCCGCCTGTGTGGGGATTTTCGTATGGCTATAAATAGTCAGCTAGAGGTGGAGCAGTATCCGTTACCACGCCTAGAGGAACTTTTTGCTTCCTTAGCTGGGGGAGTGTCTTTCACAAAATTGGATTTGCGGCAAGCTTACCTTCAGCTGGAATTGCATCCTGACAGCAGACAGTACCTAACGATTAACACCCATAAGGGTCTTTACCAGTATCAGCGTATGGTGTTTGGGGTTGCCTCTGCCCCAGCGATATGGCAGCGTACAATGGACACTATTTTGGAGGGCATCCCACACACCAAATGTCTATTAGACGATATGTTAATAACTGGCCAGACGGAGGAAGCACACAAAGCAAATGTGGAGGCTGTTCTACAACGGTTGAGAGAGCACGGGCTGAAAGCCAATATTGAGAAATGCCAATTTTTTCAGAAACAGCTAACGTTTTGTGGTCACGTGATATCGAAGGAGGGTTTACATACCGCTAAAGACAAAGTTCAAGCTCTAGTCAACGCCCCTCCTCCATCTGATGTTTCTCAGCTACGCTCTTGTCTTGGGCTTCTCAATTATTATCACCGTTTTCTGCCTAATCTAGCAAGAGTTCTTCACCCTTTACATCGACTTCTGGAAACAAAGACCCCCTGGCTCTGGTCTAGGGAATGTCAGGAGGCATTCCAGGCCACTAAAGACCTCATCTTGACCTCTAAAGTGCTGGTCCATTATGATCTACAAAAGCCTGTGACGGTTGCTTGTGATGCTTCTCCATATGGGCTTGGTGCTGTGTTGTCTCATGTGATGCCAGATGGGTCTGAGCAACCCATAGCTTTTGCTTCAAGGTCCCTGACGCCTGCGGAGAAGAACTATGCGCAGATTGATAAAGAGGCCTTGGCCATAATATGGGCACTACAAAAATGTACCTTGTACTTATATGGCCGCCATTTCACACTCGTCACTGACCACAAGCCTCTGCTGGCAATTTTCAACCCAATGAAAGGCATTTCCCCGACCGCAGTCACTCGCCTTCAACGCTATGCATTATATTTAGGTGCTTTCACGTATTCTATTAGATACCGACCTCACTCCATGCATGCCAATGCCGATGCTTTTTCCAGACTTCCTCTTCATCAATCTAGCTCTGTATCATCTGAACATGCTCAGCACCCCTCTTTCACCTCTGACCAGCATCAGATTTGCTACACCACTGTCTGTACTTCGAGACAGATTGCTCAAGCAGTTCGTATGGATGCAGTTTTGACTCAGGTGTATAAATATGTGCAGTCTGGATGGCCTTCCACTGTACCTCTACAATTCCGACCATATTGGTTCCGCAGACTGGAGTTGTGCGTGTCTGATGGTTGCATTCTGTGGGGCTCCAGAGTCCTGGTTCCCCCCTCGTTGCAGCACACAACTCTGCGTCTCCTGCATGAAGGACACCCGGGCATAGTCCGCATGAAGCAACAAGCCCGCTCCTCAGTATGGTGGCCTTCCCTGGATGTGGATATTGTCAACTGGGTTCGTGCTTGCCCGGGCTGTGCCCAGTCCCAGAAGCAGTTGCCTTCCTCCCCTGTCATTCCATGGGACCGCCCGTCTCATCCTTGGGACCGGCTCCATGTCGATTTTGCTGGTCCGATTCATGGGAAATCCTTTCTGGTGCTGGTGGATGCCCACTCTAAATGGCCGGAGGTTTGGCCTATGTCTACCACGACTTCAGCTGCTACCATTCAAGTCCTCAAGAAGATCTTTGCTGTGTTTGGTCTTCCACGCCTTTTGGTCTCTGATAATGGGCCCCAATTTACGTCCCAGGAGTTTCGGACGTTTCTGGACTCTCTTGGTATCTCTCACCACACCTCAGCTCCTTACCATCCTGCCACCAATGGCCTAGCTGAACGTTTTGTCCAGACCCTCAAGGCAGCTCTCGTGGCTGCTAATTCGTTGGATGTCTCCACTACTCTCCTGGAGTTTCTTTTTGCTTACCGGACTACCCCTCATGCTGCCACTGGGGTGTCTCCTGCGACTCTCCTTTTTGGTCGCCCACTTCGCACTAAATTGGATGTGTTAAAGCCTTCCACTCCTTCTTCTTTGTCTTCTAGTCCGCTTTCTGTATCCTCCCAGGCCGGTTCTCGTTTTTTCAAGAAAGGAGACAGAGTATGGGCTAGCAGTTATCAAGGCCCTCAGCGATGGGCTGCTGGAAACATCACAAGAGTGCTGGGTTCTCGCACCTACGTAGTCTTGACAGACAACGGAATCAAATGGAAAAGACACATTGATCAATTGCGGCCTGGGCTGCCAAACCATACTTCAGCTGATGTCCTTTTGAAAGATTCCGGGCTTGAGGATGATGGTGCCTGGCAGTTTAGGGCCTCGACCCCAGGCCTACCTCTCATAGAGAATGAGACTTCTCAGCCAATAACCCAGTCTCCCGAAATGGTTCAGGAAGCAAGATCTTCAGCAAATGCCGAGGAATCAAATACCACTCCATCAACTGTTAGGCCCACCCGGACAATCCGCCCTCCTGTGAGATGGGAACCTGATGAAGTTCTTCGTAGCTGGAGACGACCCTGAGGCTGTTCCAGATCTCTCTCTCCCCTCCCTACTGTTTTTATGTGGTGTGTCTGTGTTCTCTCTTTTTCAGGAAAGGGAGAGATGTGGTGTTCGTTGGTATTGTTGGCAGGCAATGTCTTGGGTAGCCGAATGCAAGAGGAACCAGGAAGTGACATCATGCATCTATGCTTCCTAGTTGTTCTCTTTTAGTCTGGAGCAAGTCACCTCAATGTAAAGAGCCTTCCTGCTCCTCTCTGCAACAGAGGTCACCTGATGGACTGGCAAGCATGATTCAGGACTTTGCCCTGCAATGTTGTAATGCAAATAAACGGAGTTGGCCAGTTGCTACTCCATTGACCTGCACAAGATGTATGTGGATTCATTGCATCATATACCACTAGTTGGGGACATAACAGGTCTGTCACTAGTACAGGTGGATCTGTCATTAGTACAGGTGGATCTATCATTAGTACAGGTGGATATATCATTAGTACAGGTGGATGTATCACTAGTACAGGTGGGTATATCATTAGTACAGGTGGGTCTGTCATTAGTACAGGTGGATATATCATTAGTACAGGTGGATATATCATTAGTACAGGTGAGTCTGTCATTAGTACAGGTGGCTATATCATTAGTACAGGTGGGTCTATCATTAGTACAGGTGGGTCTATCATTAGTACAGGTGGATCTGTCATTAGTACAGGTGGGTCTGTCATTAGTACAGGTGGATATATCATTAGTACAGGTGGGTCTATCATTAGTACAGGTGGATATATCATTAGTACAGGTGGATCTGTCATTAGTACAGGTGGGTCTGTCATTAGTACAGGTGGATATATCATTAGTACAGGTGGATCTGTCACTAGTACAGGTGAATATATCATTAGTACAGGTGGGTCTATCATTAGTACAGGTGGCTATATCATTAGTACAGGTGGATCTCTCATTAGTACAGGTGGGTCTGTCATTAGTACAGGTGGCTATATCATTAGTACAGGTGAATATATCATTAGTACAGGTGGATCTGTCACTAGTACAGGTGAATATATCATTAGTACAGGTGGATATATCATTAGTGCAGGTGGGTCTATCATTAGTACAGGTGGATATATCATTAGTACAGGTGGATATATCATTAGTACAGGTGGGTCTGTCATTAGTACAGGTGAATATATCATTAGTACAGGTGGGTCTGTCATTAGTACAGGTGGCTATATCATTAGTGCAGGTGGATCTGTCATTAGTGCAGGTGGATCTGTCATTAGTACAGGTGGATCTGTCATTAGTACAGGTGGGTATATCATTAGTACAGGTGGGTATATCATTATTACAGGTGGATCTGTCATTAGTACAGGTGGGTCTATCATTAGTACAGGTGGGTATATCATTAGTACAGGTGGATATATCATTAGTACAGGTGGATCTGTCATTAGTACAGGTGGGTCTGTCATTACTACAGGTGGATATATCATTAGTACAGGTGGATCTATCATTAGTACAGGTGGATCTGTCATTAGTACAGGTGGGTCTATCATTAGTACAGGTGGATCTGTCATTAGTACAGGTGGGTCTATCATTAGTACAGGTGGATCTGTCATTAGTACAGGTGGATATATCATTAGTACAGGTGGATCTGTCATTAGTACAGGTGGATATATCATTAGTACAGGTGGGTCTGTCATTAGTACAGGTGGATATATCATTAGTACAGGTGGATATATCATTAGTACAGGTGGATCTATCATTAGTACAGGTGGATCTGTCATTAGTACAGGTGGGTCTATCATTAGTACAGGTGGATATATCATTAGCACAGGTGGATATATCATTAGTACAGGTGGATCTATCATTAGCACAGGTGGATCTGTCATTAGTACAGGTGGGTCTATCATTAGTACAGGTGGATCTGTCATTAGTACAGGTGGGTCTATCATTAGTACAGGTGGATCTGTCATTAGTACAGGTGGATATATCATTAGTACAGGTGGGTCTGTCATTAGTACAGGTGGGTCTATCATTAGTACAGGTGGGTCTATCATTAGTACAGGTGGCTATATCATTAGTACAGGTGGATCTGTCATTAGTACAGGTGGATATATCATTAGTACAGGTGGGTCTGTCATTAGTACAGGTGGATCTGTCATTAGTACAGGTGGGTCTATCATTAGTACAGGTGGATATATCATTAGTACAGGTGGATATATCATTAGTACAGGTGGGTATCAGGTGGATATATCATTAGCAAAGGTGGGTCTGTCATTAGTACAGGTGGATATATCATTAGTACAGGTGGATATATCATTAGTACAGGTGGGTATATCATTAGTACAGGTAGATCTATCATTAGTACAGGTGGATCTGTCATTAGTACAGGTGGATCTATCATTAGTACAGGTGGGTCTATCATTAGTACAGGTGGATATATCATTAGTACAGGTGGATCTGTCATTAGTACAGGTGGATCTATCATTAGTACAGGTGGATATATCACTAGTACAGGTGGGTATATCATTAGTACAGGTGAGTCTGTCATTAGTACAGGTGGATATATCATTAGTACAGGTGAGTCTGTCATTAGTACAGGTGGCTATATCATTAGTACAGGTGGGTCTATCATTAGTACAGGTGGGTCTATCATTAGTACAGGTGGATATATCATTAGTACAGGTGGATCTGTCATTAGTACAGGTGGATCTGTCATTAGTACAGGTGAATATATCACTAGTACAGGTGGATCTATCATTAGTACAGGTGGATCTGTCATTACTACAGGTGGATCTGTCATTAGTACAGGTGGATATATCATTAGTACAGGTGGGTATATCATTAGTACAGGTAGATCTATCATTAGTACAGGTGGATCTGTCATTAGTACAGGTGGATATATCATTAGTACAGGTGGATCTGTCATTAGTACAGGTGGATCTATCATTAGTACAGGTGGATATATCATTAGTACAGGTGGATATATCACTAGTACAGGTGGGTATATCATTAGTACAGGTGGGTCTGTTATTAGTACAGGTGGATATATCATTAGTACAGGTAGGTCTATCATTAGTACAGGTGGATCTATCATTAGTACAGGTGGATCTGTCATTAGTACAGGTGGATATATCATTAGTACAAGTGGATATATCACTAGTACAGGTGGGTATATCATTAGTAGAGGTGGGTCTGTCATTAGTACAGGTGGCTATATCATTAGTACAGGTGGATGTATCATTAGTACAGGTAGGTCTGTCATTAGTACAGGTGGGTATATCATTAGTACAGGTGGATCTATCATTAGTACAGGTGGATATATCATTAGTACAGGTGGGTCTATCATTAGTACAGGTGAATATGTCACTAGTACAGGTGGGTATATCATTAGTACAGGTGGGTCTGTCATTAGTACAGGTGGCTATATCATTAGTACAGGTGGGTCTATCATTAGTACAGGTGGGTCTGTCATTAGTACAGGTGGATATATCATTAGTACAGGTGAATATATCACTAGTACAGGTGGATCTATCATTAATACAGATTAGTCCTGGGCTCCGGGAACACATGCCATGTACAGATCCACCTGCTCATTGTAGAGTTGTTGGTGCCTGGAACGGGATTTGGATTCCATTTAAGCCCCTTCGGTATATATGTGGTCAATTTCCTTTCTCATTTGTTTGACATGAGTACCATTAACACTTATCGTTCTTCCATCTCGGAGGGACATGCTCCGGTGGACGGTGTTCCGGTGGACCAATCTGTGGTTGTTTGTCACCTTATGAGGGGGATTCGTTTCTTGTGGCCGCCACAGTCCAGATACCAGTCTTTGTGGAATGTCAACAATGTTCTTCATTTGTTGTCAGTTGGCCTTCCAATGCTCAGTTGTCATTGAAACAGTTGTTTGCGAAATTTACCATCCTCCTTTGTTTGGCGTCCTTTTAAAGGGTTTTGGATGTTAAGGCTCTGGATCTTCAATCCAGATCTTTTACGCCTCAGGGTGTTCATTTTCGGATTTCATGGCTCACTAAGATGGCTGGTTGGGTGTTTCTTACTCTTCTTTTCCCTCTCAGCTGCAATTGTGTGTTATTTGGTGTTTACAGGAGTATGAACTGAGGACAGCTCCTCTCTGCAATGCGGCTTGGTCTCAACTTTTGATTTCCTTTTGCCGGCCGTTAGTACTGGTATCGGCGTCCACCTTGGCCAGATGGGTTAGGTGGGTGATGTAGTTAGCCGGTATTGATGTTTTTTTGTTTGGAGCGCATTCTACTAGGGGTGCAATGGCGTCTATGGCTCTACAGGTTGGGGATCGCTTGGAGGATGTCCTTCGGGCTGCTGATTGGTCCATGGAATCTACCTTTTGGGATATCTATTGTAAGCCCATGTCACGGTACCCAGTATGAAATGAAGGTCAGACACAGGTGTATATATATATAATGTAAAACCACCTTTATTGAAAGTACACAGTAATGAATGATAATGTCCACACAACCCCAGACACAGGATTATAATCTCCTGTCTACAACCCGGAGCTGCATGCTGTGCTGAGCGCTGGACTACTGCGCTTCACCAAGAGATAGTAGAAATGTGCAAAGGCCAGCACCGGAGAACCAGCTATACGAGTCTCCAACAGGATTCGCAACCGGAGGCAACAAGGAGCGAGCAAGATAGAGTAGCATAACTCAGGTGCGAATGGTCAGACCGCTGGGTAACGCACGGAGCGAGTAGTCAGCCAGAGCTCATGTCAGAACCGAGGTGGATAGTCAGACAAGCCGGGGACTACAAGAAACGATATAGTCAGCCAGAGCCACAGGTCAAAACCGATGTGGGTAGTCAGACAAGCCGGGGACTACAAGGATCGAGTTAGTCAGCCAGAGGCACAGGTCAGGACCAATGTAGGTATTCAGACAAGCCAGGGACTACAAGGAGCAAATTACTCAGCCAGAGCCACAGGTCAGAACTGATGTAGGTAGTCAGACAAGCCGGGCTCATACACGGAGTAAGTAGTCAGGCAGAGCCACAGGTCAGAACCGATGTGAGTAGTCAGACAAACCGGGGTCATACACGGAGCAAGTAGTCAGCCAGAGCCACAGGTCAGAACCGATGTAGGTAGTCAGACAAATCGGGGTCATACACGGAGCAAGTAGTCAGCCAGAGCCACAGGTCAGAACTGATGTGGGTAGTCAGATAAGCCGGGGTCATACACAGAACGAGTAGTCAGCCAGAGTCACAGGTCAGAACTGATGTGAGTAGTCAGACAAGCCGTGATCATACACAGAGCGGATTCGTAGGTCAGGCACAGGTCACAACGATAACACAAGAGCAACTAAGGAAACACCACATAAGTGCAATGACTCCTAGGCCCAAGGAGGTTATAAAGGAGCTGAACAAGGCGGGAATCAATTAGGCAAATTAGAATGGGCCCATAAACACGTGCACATACCAGCGCCCATTCAGTGACTTCAGAAATGCGGAAGTAGCCAGCAATCATGCCGGCCGACATCACAACAGAGGAAGGAAGCACAGGATCGCTTAGACCTCCTAAAGGAGACTGTGATAGCCCACTGAACATTCATCTAACACTGTTCTGAATAATCTTTGATATGTTTTGTGCATTTAATCTGTTTAGCTTTAAACTTGCATAATATGAAGCCTCCATGCTTGCCTTAAAATTTGTGGATTTTCCTAACAATTTGTGAAGGAAAGTCAGAATTTTAATAAAGACACGGAGGTGAAAATTATCCATCTTGATGTTCTCTCCCCTTTCACATTTCCTTTTGTTCCTCCAGGTGGAGTTACTGCGGTGTCCTGTTGGCTTCTGAGTTTTCACAGGTATTCTCCTGCAACACCTGTGCCTTTCGGTTGGAATATCTGGTATTCATTGGAAGTTCAGTTGTTGAAGAGCACCTGTTCTATGGTCAGTTATGATGTCATTGTTGGACTTTGGTTCACAAGAAAGAGGAGGAGTCTTTGGTTACAGCCTAATTTATAACATGGGTCTCTATGTCATTGGTGGAATAGTTACTATGGTTACTGTAAAGTTTTTTTTTCTATTGTATGTTAGATAAAGTTTTTCTTTGATCCTAAGGAAGCAGTGGAGAAAGTATAATAAAATTCTGACTTTCCTTCACAAATTGTGATACACCTGACTGCTGTGTCATGGACTCCTGTGCTAGTAAGTCCTTCTTTTAAACACAGTGCATGCCAATTATTTTAAGGAAAAATTTTCCATTTCAGGATTTTTTTGATGTGATATGTTTTTCTGACAGTTACAAAGCAGACTGATGTAGGATTTTCTCTAATCTACTCCTCGGAAGGTGGACTAATATTCATCTGCTTAACCACCTATATATATGATAGAGTGGTCTCCAAGTCATTGCTTTGTGATGCTTTGGAGTCATTTCTTGCATTGTAGAGGTTAAAAACATGTGAGAATTTGCGTCTTGCTTTTCTCGCACAGCTCATTAGTCAGCAGGCGTCAGTATAAAGTCCCTCTGTATCTCCTGATAGTGTTTATAATAATAACCTACATCACTCTAGCAATGTTTTATGACTGCTCTGTCCTGGGAAACTCGTTATCTGACTGTATGTGATAGCAATGTTTTAGTCTTTTAATTGGTTAACCCATTCATTGTCGTGGGATTGAAAATGCAGAAAATGAGGTGATTAAATAATATCTGAAAGCCAAAAACAAACTGACCATCCATACAGTGAACATATACTACAAGAACAATGCAGACGAGGAAAGTGATATGGCTAATGAGTATACCTGGGTACTCTCAGGGTTTGTCCACGAGACTCAGGGTTTTGACTCAGATTTCAGGGTGAAGGGATAAATTCTCAGGATGAGAGCTCAGTGTTAACTGCTCTCTCATCTGCACCAAGTAAGTGCTTATTTAGTCTTTAATTGCTGCCATTTCTATCAGGAATACGGAGGGAGAAGTCCTGCTTCTCCTGATTGTTCAGGCAGTGAAACCTCTATTTTACATCATGATAAGGGATCCCTAAGGACAGACACGAACACTCCTGGTTACATCATAGTAAGGGATCCCTGAGGACAGATACGAACACTCCTGGTTACATCATGGTAAGGGATCCCTGAGTACTGATACAAACACCTCCTGGTTACATCATGGTAAGGGATCCCTGAGGACCGATACAAAAACCTCCCAGTTACATCATGGTAAGGGATGCCTGAGCACCGATAAGTACACCTCCTGGTTACAGCATGGTAAGGGATACCTGAGGACCAATAAGTACACCTCCTGGTTACATCATGGTAAGGGATCCCAGAGGACAGATATGAACACCTCCCGGTTACATCATGGTAAGGGATCCCTGAGGACTAATACGTACACCTCCTGGTTACATCATGGTAAGGGATCCCAGAGGACAGACATGAACACCATCTGGTTACATCATGGTAAGGGATCCCAGAGGACAGACATGAGCACCATCTGGTTACATCATGGTAAGGGATCCCTGAGGACTAATATGTACATCTCCGGGTTACATCATAATAAGGGATCCAGTTTAATACTACAAATAACTCAGGGCCGGCTCATTTTGAAAGTTCTCAGGTATGTTAAAGAGGAAGTAACACCACCTAATAATAACCCCCACTTCCATTACTATGGCCACAAAATCCTAATGGCCCCTATGAATTTTACCCTTGTGTGCTCCAGAGATAACATCTTCACAAATGACTTCATTGGAATGGTCTAAAAAGTCTTCTAGCAAGCCAAGCGCACTTTTTAGACCATTCCAATGAAGTCATTCATTGTAAATAACGCGATTGCGGCTCTGCTGCAGAGCCTCCGTGTCAGCCGACGCAGATCTCGTGCTGACAGCAGGAAACATCGAACTGTAAGTGCAGATATCTATCACACCATAGATTTCAGAGATATGGCTTTTTGCACTTTCTTCAACTTTTTAAGCACTACAACATGAAAAATAGTTTTTCTGGGACATTACCATCCCTTTAAGTCCTTTTTTGTCCCAATTTACTTTGAGGAAAATTTCTTCTAAACAAGCAGAAGATTGTTTTGGTAAGATGGTGTCTCCTTGTCAGACGCCTTTTTCTGTGTTGATCTGGACTTTATCATTGTGACCTGTATTGATGCAGGAGCATATACTGATTGGAGGATATTGATGTGAGCTCTATCTATTCCGTGCTTGATCAGGGCATCGGTTATTGCTTTCTTTTTCACTGAGTCAAAGGCTTTTTTGTAATTAATAAAGTCCATGAATAATGGAAGACTGCATTCATTATGTCGCTCTATAACTTGTTCACTCTCTGGATATGGTCCATTGTACTGATACCTCTCCTGAAGCCTGCTTGCTTTAGGTTGTGCCGCTTGTCCATTCTTGATAGGACCTTTGTGAAAACCTTGCAGACCACTGGCAATAGGCTTATTGATCGGTGGATTTTAGATCTGCCTTATCACCTTTTTTGTGCAGTAGGATGACTTCTGCATTTTTCTATGTTTGCCGAGTTGTAGGCATTTTAAAAATAACTAAGGCTTTGAATACGGCTTGACTTCCGGCTTTTAACATATCAATAGGAACTTTATCACATCCAGCTGCTTTGCCATTTTTCATTGATTTATTACATGCTAGCAATGTGGGACGGCGTTGCCCGTCATGTTATGCAGGGAATGTTTATTTATTTATTTTTTTAATAAATGTTATGATAGTGAAATATGGCGTAGGGTTTACGTGTCAGAAAGGAACACACAGTGATACACAGACACATGTGCAAACACACACATATACAGGGGGACACACAGTGATAGACAGAGACGCATGCAACACACATATACACACACACACGCACTGACATACGCAGTGACACACAGATGCAAATCAGAACATACATACATACAGTGTGAGCAGTGTAAGTAACATACCTCCCAACATTTCACATGGCCAAAGAGGGACACTTGTGTTTTAGGGGGTGTTACTGGGGGCGCGGCTGGTGGTGTATTTTAGATAATTTTTAACCCTTTGAGTGCCAGGTGGTAAGCAATGGATTGCATACCCCTCTGGTATTGAAATGGTTAAGTTACTCTTTGTGTAAGTGAATGTTTTATTAGAAGATGAAAGTATTTTTTACACAGACTAATTTAACAGATATATACAGAAGTTTATACCCACATTACTGTAGGTTTTATTGATGTGGAGCAATCTGATACACTGGTATATACACCACACAGTGTGATCTCCTAAATAGAGGAGCAGAGGGATTTGGGTCTCAGACAGGGACTGTTCCTCCTATACTGTATAGTGCCAGTCCTTATACACAGACTGTATTCTATACAGTGCCAGACCATATATAAATAGTTTGTCATACATGCTATACAGTGAGCTATGTACATCATGGAGATGATTGCAGGAACTGGCACCTCAACTTACAGACAGACTGACACACAATCTGCTCTCTTTCTCTCTTTCCTGTCAATATATAAATACAGTCACAACCATGTCTCTGCCATTTACCAGCTCAGCTGAAGCCCTGTGTGGTGTTCAGCCCCTCAAGAGCGATCCTTGCCTGGGGGAATGCGGCAGGCACTAAGACCCAGGAATGCAGCCCTGCCGTTCCGGATGCCCCACAACCGGAAGTGCGGTGACGTCACGTCTGGCGACACCGAACGAGGCGCGCTTGCGGCAGGAGAACAAAGGAACCAGCAAGAGAGACTGGACGCGTCCCACACAGCTCCCAGCACAACCCTCCAGCCCCAGGCCTTACCCTGTACCTATCAATAAACGGAGGTAGCGGTTTGCACCTCCAAAGAGAAACTACTGGTGTGATCATTGGATGAGATATTAGACACAACAGTGGCGACGAGGATGGCCAATGAATTTTCAGGCAAGACCCTGTAAATGAACCCTCTTGATTTCTTTGTGGGGGAGCAAAACAGAAAGCTTATAAAGTAACTTGGAATTCAAACATATGCACTGAGGACATATATTAAGGTGCTGCTTTCTGACCTAACACAATTATTGATGTATTATCGTACTTAGAGGAATTACATGGTCCTGTTTGTGCTTGCTTATATGCTAAGAAGCTGACGCCTGTGTTCTGTGTGCTTGCTTTATGTGCTAAGAAGATTACTACTGTGCTATATGTGCAAAGAAGATTATATTGCCCTATATGTGCTTGCTTATTCGCTAAGAAGCTGCTACTGTGTTCTGTGTGCTTGATTATGTGCTAAGAAGTTACTACTGTGCTATATGTGCTAAGAAAATGACTGCTGGGCTGTTGTGATTGATTATGTGCTAAGAGGTACATTCCTGCTGTGCTATCTGGCCTTGCTTATCTGCCACCTCTACTGTGCTGTATACAAGTTACTGAAGTCTTTCTAACCAAAACCCATCCAGGAACAACACAACAACTTTAGCCTTCACCACTCAACCACCATGGCATATATTGGCACACTACAGGAATTCAAGGAAGGGGAGGAGACATGGAAGGCGTACATACAGGTTCTTCAACACTTCTTTAAAACGAATGACATCCCAGTCTCTAAACAAGCTGGGGCATTCCTCACAGTCGTAGGCCGCAAACCCTACGCCATTCTGCAGAATCTACTGGCCCCAGATGATCTATCTACTAAATCCTTCTCCGAGTTAGTCACTACACTGACGCAATACTACCAGCCACAACCCCTAGAGATAGCAGAGCGCTTCCGCCTATACTCCCGCAGACAAGGCCCACAGGAAACAATCCAGTCCTACATGATACAGCTTCGCCAACTAGCTTCGACTTGCAATTTCGGCATGCACCTATCACAAGCAGTGAGGGACCAATTTGTATTTGGATTGTCAAACAAGTCCATCCAAAAAAGGCTGTTGTCAGAGAGGGACCTGACAGATCGATCCGCCCTGGACATCGCCACGGCCATGGAGATGGCCGAGAAGGACTCACTTCAACTCCAGGCCCATAACTCTGCCAACACTGGGGGGTTTACAGAATCGCAAGAAGTATTCAGGGTCGCAAGAATGGAGAAACAAAGACCCAAAGAGATGAACCCTTTACGGAGTTGTTTTCGATGTGGCGCAGGGTCACATGATGCATCGGCGTGCAGTTTCAAGGACGACATCTGCTACAACTGCTCAAAACGGGGCCATTTACAGAAGGTTTGCAGAGGTGCCCGTAGTCAAAGGCCCACAAACCATACTCCCAGACGCCCAGCTTACTTTACCAAATACACCAACCCCCCAGAAAACCAAGATGAACCTCTAGACGCGGATGGATGGCTCACGCACCTGAGTGTGTTCAATCTCCAAACCCCAGCAGACAGGATGCAAGTGCAAGTGCGGATCAATGGACAACCCCTACTCATGGATCTGGATACAGGATCAGCGGTATCAGTGGTCACCAGAAGCCAAGCACGGGCAGAAGGGCTGACGCTACAACTGCATCCAACAGCAGTCACGCTGAAAACATACAGTGGACATACGATGAAACCACTAGGATCTGCCAAGGTGACAGTTAGTTATAAAAATAAAGACTTCAAAACAACCTTGTACGTAATGGCAGAAGGGGGCCCACCATTATTCGGCAGAGACTGGATTAGATTGATGGGAATGCCAGACATACAGTACCACAACGTTAATGCCCTCACTGATGAACAGACCAGTGAGACGAAGAAATGGATTTCAGACCTGCAACGACAGTTCCCAGATGTTTTCTCTCCGGAACTAGGGAAAGTAAAAGCGGTACAAGGTCACTTACAACTACGCCCAGGGGCCATTCCAAAGTTCTTTAAAGCCCGCTCAGTCCCATTTGCGATCCGTGCCAAGGTGGAAACCGAACTACAGAAACTGGAGGCGCAAGGGGTCATATCCAAAATTTCCCACAGTGACTGGGCCTCACCGATTGTACCTGTCCTGAAGAAAACGGGGGAAGTACGCCTGTGCGGAGATTTCAGGATGGCTCTCAACAGCCAATTAGAAGTAGACCAGTACCCGTTACCCAGACTGGAAGAACTTTTCGCCTCACTTGCAGGGGGGACCTCTTTCTCGAAGATAGATTTACGACAGGCATACTTACAACTCGAGATGCATCCAGTCGACACCTTTTGACAATCAACACGCACAAGGGCCTATATCAGTACAACCGGATGGTTTTCGGAGTCGCATCGGCCCCAGCGATATGGCAGAGGACGATGGATACCATATTGGCAGGCATTTCACACACTAAATGCCTGCTAGATGACATGCTGATTACAGGACCCACAGAAGAGGAACACAAAGCCAATATCTTACAGGTCTTACAACGACTGCAGGAACACGGACTGCGAGGGAATCTAGAAAAGTGTGAATTCCTCAAACCATCCCTGACATTCTGTGGGCATGTCATAGACAAACACGGGCTGCATACTTTGGCGGACAAAGTACAAGCACTAGTGCAGGCGCCCACCCCAAAGGACATTATGCAGCTCCGTTCTTACCTAGGCCTGCTGAACTACTACCACCGGTTTATGCCCAACCTAGCACAAGCGCTACATCCCCTGCACAGGCTACTGGAAGTCAAAACACCATGGTGTTGGACAGAAGACTGTCAACGAGCCTTTGACGCAACGAAAGACCTAATCCTTCGTTCAAAAGTCCTGGTACATCACCATACGGCTTAGGAGCAGTACTGTCCCACGTCATGCCAGACGGCACTGAGCAACCAGTCGCGTTTGCATCCAGATCCCTGACCCCAGCAGAAAAGAATTACTCACAGATAGATAAGGAAGCCTTAGCGATTATCTGGGCCCTGCAAAAGTTCACTCTATATCTCTATGGGCGCCAGTTCACATTGATCACAGACTATAAACCATTGCTGACAATTTTCTCTCCAGGGAAAGGAATCTCTGCCACAACAGCAGCTAGATTACAACGGTATGCCCTATATCTAGGGGCATTCGATTACAGCATAGTGTACCGGCCACGCGAGCAGCATTCCAATGCCGATGCATTCTCACGCCTTCCATTAGTGCCACAGACAAACCCCAGCACCACAAATACCTTGACCTCCGACACACATCAAGTTTGTTTCACAAACACCTACACCTCAGATCAAATGGCAGACGCCACAGCACAGGACCCAACCCTATCCAAGATCTTACAATATGTCCAGGAAGGTTGGCCAGAACAACTCCCATCGGCATTCCTGCCATACGAAAGACGCAAGCTGGAATTGACATCCCAAGATGGATGCCTCCTATGGGGTTCACGCCTGGTAATACCAGCCTCACGACAACACACTACCCTGAACATACTACATGAAGGTCACCAGGGGGTGGTTCGGATGAAGCAACGAGCACGCACAGCAGTCTGGTGGCCATCGTTGGATGCGGATGTAGCCTCCTGGGTGGGCCAATGCCCAGGATGCGCTCAAACCAAAAGGGCTCTCCCACCTGCACCCATCCAAATGTGGAATTGGCCTACCACGCCATGGGAGAGAATACACATAGACTTTGCAGGCCCAATAAGAGGTGTTACCTATTTAGTCCTTGTAGATGCACACTCCAAATGGCCAGAAGTATGGCCCATGAAAACAACCACAACCATAGCAGCCATTGCTATACTGAAGCAAATATTCGCCACTTTTGGATTTCCAAAACATGTGGTCACGGACAATGGCCCACAGTTCACGGCACAACAGTTCCAGACTTACCTGACAACCATCGGAGCGAAACACACAGGAACTGCTCCATATCACCCGGCCACTAATGGACAAGCAGAACGGTTTGTACAAACGTTCAAGGCAGCACTGACAGCCTCCACAGAGGAAGGGGAGACACGAATGGACCTATCCACATTCCTCATGGCATATCGCACATCCCCTCACGCCACCACAGGTGTGGCCCCAGACTTACTCATGTTTGGTCGGCGAATTAGAACTAAACTAGACACCCTGAAGCCTGATGTAGCAACAATAGTACAGCGCCAACAGAACCGAACACAAACAGGCGCCACACTTCGCCAGTACCCCATAAGAACAAATGTTTGGGCCCGCTGTTATACAGGGACCAAGAAATGGATCCCAGGAGAAGTGGTCAAAGTTTTGGGCTCTCGATCGTATCTCATTCGCACGGAGAAAGGTGAACACTGGAGGCGCCATGTGGACCAAATCCGTCCCGCAAGTCAGCCCCAAGGGACCAGGCGAACACCACCACCCAAACCAGACGACGAAGACGACTATTTCCATTTTACACCCCAAACCACAGTCAGACAAAGCCCCCAAGGCTCGGACCGCCCGAGGGCGCCAGCTCAGCCAGTGGCAGAACCTCCCGCTACAGTAACCTCCCCAAGGCCGGTGAGAGACCGTCGACCCCCAAGTCGATGGGAATACACGGACGCTGTGAGAAGCTGGAGGAAATCCTGAAGGGGCAAGCCAAAGATCTTCTCCTCCCCCAATCCCTTATCTCTCTCTCCCTCTCTCTCTCTCTCTCTCTCTAGTGTTTGTGCGTCTGTGTTCTCTCGTTTCAGAAGGAGAGAAGATGTGGTGTTCAGCCCCTCAAGAGCGATCCTTGTCTGGGGGAATGCGGCAGGCACTAAGACCCAGGAATGCAGCCCTGCCGTTCCGGATGCCCCACAACCGGAAGTGCGGTGACGTCACGTCCGGCGACACCGAATGAGGCGCGCTTGCGGTAGGAGAACAAAGGAACCTGCAAGAGAGACCGGACGCATCGCACACAGCTCCCAGCACAACCCTCCAACCCCAGGCCTTACCCTGTACCTATCAATAAACGGAGGTAGCGGTTTGCACCTCCAAAGAGAAACTACTGGTGTGATCATTGGATGAGATACTAGACACAACACCCTGCACTGCCTGATCATGTCTCTGCCGTTGTTCCACTTTCCCAGCTTCTCTGTGCTAGCAAGTCAGCTCCCCAGCATTCTGCCTGCTGATTGGTTAGAAATCGGCTCACTTGTAGTAGTTGGCAGGGCTATGCAGGGTCACAGACAGGGAATGAAGAAGCTGCGTCTGAGTGGTTTATTGTAGCAAGCCCATAACCTTGTATCTATGTGCTGGGAACCCTAATACATAGATTTGCACCATGGCCTTTCAGCTATAGATGGAACATAGTTCCCATCATCCTCAGCTGCTCAGCGTGCATGTGTATGTGTGTGTGTCTCTCTGTATGAGTGTGTGTATATGTGTGTATGTATCTGCCAGTGTGTGTGGGGCATGTGTGTCTGTCTGTGGTGTAGGAGTGAGTGGCAGCCATTTTTTTTTCAGTCTTAGATAGTGGTGGGCGGGCTGGATAGTGGGGGCGGCCAAAAATCACACCCCCATTGAATCACCCAATGGGATCAGTAACTCCTCCTTACTGCCGCCCCGGGTGTGTTTTGCAGGCACAAAGTATTCTTTTATATATGTATATATATATATATATATAATATATATATATATATATATATATATATATATATATATATATATAGAATCAGCTTCTACCAAACTCTGGAACAGCTTCAGCTTCAACATAATAGTCTTTGACTCATTTTAGTATTTGTTGTTGAGTTTTTTCTGTTGTTCCATCTTTAAGCTTTAACACAAACATTTGACGCCTATGTGTGGCCATCTTTCGTGTTTCTTTCTTTAGGAGTTTGTTTCCTTATTGTCTCGCACATTTCTATTATTCTAGCATGTTTCTGATATTACCATTTTGCTTCATTTTGCATCAGTTTTAAATAATAGCAACGGTTTCTTTTAATATTCGGGTTGTTTTTTCTTGTTTTACAGTAGGTATAAAGGTACAGGCAGTGTGTAGGTATAAAGACACGGGCAGTGTGTAGGTATAAAGACACGGGCAGTGTGTAGGTATAAAGGTACGGGCAGTGTGTAGGTATAAAGGCACAGGCAGTGTGTAGGTATAAAGACACAGGCAGTGTGTAGGTATAAAGGCACAGGCAGTGTGTAGGTATAAAGGCACAGGCAGTGTGTAGGTATAAAGACACAGGCAGTGTGTAGGTATAAAGACACAGGCAGTGTGTAGGTGTAAAGGCACGGGCAGTGTGTAGGTATAAAGGCACAGGCAGTGTGTAGGTATAAAGGCACAGGCAGTGTGTAGGTATAAAGGCACGGGCAGTGTGTAGGTATAAAGGCACGGGCAGTGTGTAGGTATAAAGACACAGGCAGTGTGTAGGTATAAAGGCACAGGCAGTGTGTAGGTATAAAGACACGGGCAGTGTGTAGGTATAAAGGCACAGGCAGTGTGTAGGTATAAAGACACAGGCAGTGTGTAGGTATAAAGGCACGGGCAGTGTGTAGGTATAAAGGCACGGGCAGTGTGTAGGTATAAAGACACGGGCAGTGTGTAGGTATAAAGACACGGGCAGTGTGTAGGTATAAAGACACGGGCAGTGTGTAGGTATAAAGGCACGGGCAGTGTGTAGGTATAAAGGCACGGGCAGTGTGTAGGTATAAAGGTACAGGCAGTGTGTAGGTATAAAGACACGGGCAGTGTGTAGGTATAAAGACACGGGCAGTGTGTAGGTATAAAGACACGGGCAGTGTGTAGGTATAAAGACACGGGCAGTGTGTAGGTATAAAGGCACGGGCAGTGTGTAGGTATAAAGACACGGGCAGTGTGTAGGTATAAAGGCACGGGCAGTGTGTAGGTATAAAGGCACGGGCAGTGTGTAGGTATAAAGGCACAGGCAGTGTGTAGGTATAAAGGTACAGGCAGTGTGTAGGTGTAAAGACACGGGCAGTGTGTAGGTATAAAGACACAGGCAGTGTGTAGGTGTAAAGGCACGGGCAGTGTGTAGGTGTAAAGGCACGGGCAGTGTGTAGGTATAAAGACACAGGCAGTGTGTAGGTATAAAGACACGGGCAGTGTGTAGGTATAAAGACACAGGCAGTGTGTAGGTATAAAGGCACGGGCAGTGTGTAGGTATAAAGACACAGGCAGTGTGTAGATGTAAAGACACAGGCAGTGTGTAGGTATAAAGACACGGGCAGTGTGTAGGTATAAAGACACAGGCAGTGTGTAGGTATAAAGGCACGGGCAGTGTGTAGGTGTAAAGGCACAGGCAGTGTGTAGGTATAAAGGTACGGGCAGTGTGTAGGTATAAAGACACAGGCAGTGTGTAGGTATAAAGACACAGGCAGTGTGTAGGTATAAAGGCACGGGCAGTGTGTAGGTATAAAGACACAGGCAGTGTGTAGGTATAAAGGCACGGGCAGTGTGTAGGTATAAAGACACGGGCAGTGTGTAGGTGTAAAGGCACGGGCAGTGTGTAGGTATAAAGACACGGGCAGTGTGTATGTATAAAGGCACAGGCAGTGTGTAGGTATAAAGGCACGGGTAGTGTGTAGGTATAAAGGCACGGGCAGTGTGTAGGTATAAAGGCACGGGCAGTGTGTAGGTATAAAGGCACGGGCAGTGTGTAGGTATAAAGGCACGGGCAGTGTGTAGGTGTAAAGACACGGGCAGTGTGTAGGTATAAAGACACGGGCAGTGTGTAGGTATAAAGACACGGGCAGTGTGTAGGTATAAAGACACGGGCAGTGTGTAGGTGTGAAGGCACAGGCAGTGTGTAGGTATAAAGACACGGGCAGTGTGTAGGTATAAAGACACAGGCAGTGTGTAGGTATAAAGGCACAGGCAGTGTGTAGGTATAAAGACACAGGCAGTGTGTAGGTGTAAAGGCACGGGCAGTGTGTAGGTATAAAGACACGGGCAGTGTGTAGGTGTAAAGACACGGGCAGTGTGTAGGTATAAAGACACGGGCAGTGTGTAGGTATAAAGACACAGGCAGTGTGTAGGTATAAAGGCACAGGCAGTGTGTAGGTATAAAGGCAGGGCAGTGTGTAGGTGTAAAGGCACAGGCAGTGTGTAGGTATAAAGGCACAGGCAGTGTGTAGGTATAAAGACACAGGCAGTGTGTAGGTGTAAAGACACGGGCAGTGTGTAGGTGTAAAGACACAGGCAGTGTGTAGGTATAAAGACACGGGTAGTGTGTAGGTATAAAGACACGGGCAGTGTGTAGGTATAAAGACACGGGCAGTGTGTAGGTATAAAGACACAGGCAGTGTGTAGGTATAAAGACACGGGCAGTGTGTAGGTGTGAAGGCACAGGCAATGTGTAGGTATAAAGGCACAGGCAGTGTGTAGGTATAAAGACACAGGCAGTGTGTAGGTGTAAAGACACGGGCAGTGTGTAGGTATAAAGACACAGGCAGTGTGTAGGTATAAAGGCACGGGCAGTGTGTAGGTATAAAGACACGGGCAGTGTGTAGGTATAAAGACACAGGCAGTGTGTAGGTATAAAGGCACAGGCAGTGTGTAGGTATAAAGGTACAGGCAGTGTGTAGGTGTAAAGACACGGGCAGTGTGTAGGTATAAAGACACAGGCAGTGTGTAGGTGTAAATGTACAGGCAGTGTGTAGGTGTAAAGGCACAGGCAGTGTGTAGGTATAAAGGCACAGGCAGTGTGTAGGTATAAAGGCACAGGCAGTGTGTAGGTATAAAGACACGGGCAGTGTGTAGGTATAAAGACACGGGCAGTGTGTAGGTATAAAGACACAGGCAGTGTGTAGGTATAAAGGTACGGGCAGTGTGTAGGTATAAAGGCACGGGCAGTGTGTAGGTATAAAGGCACAGGCAGTGTGTAGGTATAAAGACACAGGCAGTGTGTAGGTGTAAAGACACGGGCAGTGTGTAGGTATAAAGACACGGGCAGTGTGTAGGTATAAAGACACAGGCAGTGTGTAGGTATAAAGGCACAGGCAGTGTGTAGGTATAAAGACACGGGCAGTGTGTAGGTATAAAGACACAGGCAGTGTGTAGGTGTAAAGACACGGGCAGTGTGTAGGTATAAAGACACGGGCAGTGTGTAGGTATAAAGACACAGGCAGTGTGTAGGTATAAAGGCACAGGCAGTGTGTAGGTATAAAGGCACGGGCAGTGTGTAGGTGTAAAGGCACGGGCAGTGTGTAGGTGTAAAGACACAGGCAGTGTGCAGGTATAAAGGCACAGGCAGTGTGTAGGTATAAAGGCACAGGCAGTGTGTAGGTATAAAGGCACGGGCAGTGTGTAGGTGTAAAGACACAGGCAGTGTGTAGGTGTAAAGACACGGGCAGTGTGTAGGTATAAAGACACGGGCAGTGTGTAGGTATAAAGACACAGGCAGTGTGTAGGTGTAAAGACACAGGCAGTGTGTAGGTGTAAAGACACGGGCAGTGTGTAGGTATAAAGACACGGGCAGTGTGTAGGTATAAAGACACAGGCAGTGTGTAGGTATAAAGGCACAGGCAGTGTGTAGGTATAAAGACACGGGCAGTGTGTAGGTATAAAGGCACGGGCAGTGTGTAGGTGTAAAGGCACGGGCAGTGTGTAGGTGTAAAGACACAGGCAGTGTGTAGGTATAAAGGCACAGGCAGTGTGTAGGTGTAAAGGCATAGGCAGTGTGTAGGTATAAAGACACAGGCAGTTTGTAGGTATAAAGACACAGGCAGTCGGTATGTATAAAGGCACGGGCAGTGTGTAGGTATAAAGGTACAGGCAGTGTGTAGGTATAAAGACACAGGCAGTGTGTAGGTATAAAGGCACGGGCAGTGTGTAGGTATAAAGACACAGTCAGTGTGTAGGTATAAAGGCACGGGCAGTGTGTAGGTATAAAGGCACAGGCAGTGTGTAGGTATAAAGGCACAGGCAGTGTGTAGGTATAAAGACACAGGCAGTGTGTAGGTATAAAGGCACGGGCAGTGTGTAGGTATAAAGGCACAGGCAGTGTGTAGGTATAAAGGCACAGGCAGTGTGTAGGTATAAAGGCACGGGCAGTGTGTAGGTATAAAGACACGGGCAGTGTGTAGGTGTGAAGGCACGGGCAGTGTGTAGGTATAAAGGCACGGGCAGTGTGTAGGTATAAAGACACGGGCAGTGTGTAGGTATAAAGACACAGGCAGTGTGTAGGTATAAAGACACAGGCAGTGTGTAGGTATAAAGACACAGGCAGTGTGTAGGTATAAAGACACAGGCAGTGTGTAGGTATAAAGGCACGGGCAGTGTGTAGGTATAAAGGCACAGGCAGTGTGTAGATATAAAGGCACGGGCAGTGTGTAGGTGTAAAGACACAGGCAGTGTGTAGGTATAAAGACACGGGCAGTGTGTAGGTATAAAGGCACAGGCAGTGTGTAGGTATAAAGACACAGGCAGTGTGTAGGTATAAAGACACAGGCAGTGTGTAGGTATAAAGACACAGGCAGTGTGTAGGTATAAAGGCACAGGCAGTGTGTAGGTATAAAGGTACAGGCAGTGTGTAGGTATAAAGACACAGGCAGTGTGTAGGTGTAAAGGCACAGGCAGTGTGTAGGTATAAAGGCACAGGCAGTGTGTAGGTGTAAAGACACAGGCAGTGTGTAGGTGTAAAGGCACAGGCAGTGTGTAGGTATAAAGGCACGGGCAGTGTGTAGGTATAAAGACACGGGCAGTGTGTAGGTATAAAGACACAGGCAGTGTGTAGGTATAAAGACACGGGCAGTGTGTAGGTGTGAAGGCACGGGCAGTGTGTAGGTATAAAGGCACGGGCAGTGTGTAGGTATAAAGACACGGGCAGTGTGTAGGTATAAAGGCACGGGCAGTGTGTAGGTATAAAGACACAGGCAGTGTGTAGGTATAAAGACACAGGCAGTGTGTAGGTATAAAGGCACGGGCAGTGTGTAGGTATAAAGGCACAGGCAGTGTGTAGGTATAAAGGCACGGGCAGTGTGTAGGTATAAAGACACAGGCAGTGTGTAGGTATAAAGGCACGGGCAGTGTGTAGGTGTAAAGGCACAGGCAGTGTGTAGGTATAAAGGCACGGGCAGTGTGTAGGTATAAAGACACGGGCAGTGTGTAGGTATAAAGACACAGGCAGTGTGTAGGTATAAAGGCACGGGCAGTGTGTAGGTATAAAGGCACGGGCAGTGTGTAGGTATAAAGACACAGGCAGTGTGTAGGTATAAAGGCACAGGCAGTGTGTAGGTATAAAGGCACAGGCAGTGTGTAGGTGTAAAGACACAGGCAGTGTGTAGGTGTAAAGGCACGGGCAGTGTGTAGGTATAAAGACACAGGCAGTGTGTAGGTATAAAGACACAGGCAGTGTGTAGGTGTAAAGGCACAGGCAGGGTGTAGGTATAAAGGCAGAGGCAGTGTGTAGGTATAAAGGTACAGGCAGTGTGTAGGTATAAAGGTACGGGCAGTGTGTAGGTATAAAGGCACAGGCAGTGTGTAGGTATAAAGACACAGGCAGTGTGTAGGTATAAAGACACAGGCAGTGTGTAGGTATAAAGACACAGGCAGTGTGTAGGTATAAAGACACGGGCAGTGTGTAGGTATAAAGGCACAGGCAGTGTGTAGGTATAAAGACACGGGCAGTGTGTAGGTATAAAGACACAGGCAGTGTGTAGGTATAAAGACACAGGCAGTGTGTAGGTATAAAGGCACAGGCAGTGTGTAGGTATAAAGGCACGGGCAGTGTGTAGGTATAAAGACACAGGCAGTGTGTAGGTATAAAGGCACGGGCAGTGTGTAGGTATAAAGGCACAGGCAGTGTGTAGGTATAAAGGCACGGGCAGTGTGTAGGTATAAAGACACAGGCAGTGTGTAGGTATAAAGACACAGGCAGTGTGTAGGTATAAAGACACGGGCAGTGTGTAGGTATAAAGACACGGGCAGTGTGTAGGTATAAAGACACAGGCAGTGTGTAGGTATAAAGGCACAGGCAGTGTGTAGGTATAAAGGCACAGGCAGTGTGTAGGTGTAAAGACACAGGCAGTGTGTAGGTGTAAAGGCACGGGCAGTGTGTAGGTATAAAGACACAGGCAGTGTGTAGGTATAAAGACACAGGCAGTGTGTAGGTGTAAAGGCACAGGCAGGGTGTATGTATAAAGGCACAGGCAGTGTGTAGGTATAAAGACACAGGCAGTGTGTAGGTATAAAGGTACGGGCAGTGTGTAGGTATAAAGGCACAGGCAGTGTGTAGGTATAAAGACACAGGCAGTGTGTAGGTATAAAGACACGGGCAGTGTGTAGGTATAAAGGCACAGGCAGTGTGTAGGTATAAAGACACGGGCAGTGTGTAGGTATAAAGACACAGGCAGTGTGTAGGTATAAAGACACAGGCAGTGTGTAGGTATAAAGGCACAGGCAGTGTGTAGGTATAAAGGCACGGGCAGTGTGTAGGTATAAAGGCACGGGCAGTGTGTAGGTATAAAGACACAGGCAGTGTGTAGGTATAAAGACACAGGCAGTGTGTAGGTGTAAAGGCACAGGCAGTGTGTAGGTATAAAGGCACAGGCAGTGTGTAGGTATAAAGGCACAGGCAGTGTGTAGGTGTAAAGGCACAGGCAGTGTGTAGGTATAAAGGCACGGGCAGTGTGTAGGTATAAAGGCACAGGCAGTGTGTAGGTATAAAGACACAGGCAGTGTGTAGGTATAAAGGCACGGGCAGTGTGTAGGTATAAAGGCACAGGCAGTGTGTAGGTATAAAGACACAGGCAGTGTGTAGGTATAAAGGCACAGGCAGTGTGTAGGTATAAAGGCACGGGCAGTGTGTAGGTATAAAGACACGGGCAGTGTGTAGGTATAAAGGCACGGGCAGTGTGTAGTTGTAAAGGCACAGGCAGTGTGTAGGTATAAAGACACGGGCAGTGTGTAGGTATAAAGACACAGGCAGTGTGTAGGTATAAAGACACAGGCAGTGTGTAGGTATAAAGACACAGGCAGTGTGTAGGTATAAAGACACAGGCAGTGTGTAGGTATAAAGACACGGGCAGTGTGTAGGTATAAAGACACAGCCAGTGTGTAGGTATAAAGACACGGGCAGTGTGTAGGTATAAAGACACAGGCAGTGTGTAGGTGTGAAGGCACAGGCAGTGTGTAGGTATAAAGACACGGGCAGTGTGTAGGTATAAAGGCACAGGCAGTGTGTAGGTATAAAGACACGGGCAGTGTGTAGGTATAAAGACACAGGCAGTGTGTAGGTATAAAGACACGGGCAGTGTGTAGGTGTAAAGGCACGGGCAGTGTGTAGGTATAAAGACACGGGCAGTGTGTAGGTATAAAGGCACAGGCAGTGTGTAGGTATAAAGACACGGGCAGTGTGTAGGTGTGATATCCAGACCCCTGACAGCTGGTCACAATGACTTTCCACTTTTCCCCCAGTGCCCACTCTTGCCCTGCATGCACAACCTACCCCTCACCGCCCCCACACATTTCCCAGATAGCAGATTCCCATACCTGCTGTCCCCCATCCCCCGCTGGACATTCCAGCCTCTGTGGACGTGCCTAGCTGCACGTCCACACCAACCGGACACCAGGACATCGGGCGCACAGCCGGATGTCAGGGCGGGCCATCGGAGTAGGCAGAGACTAGCGGTGTGCCCGCAGACTCAGGGTATTGTACTGAGACGCTCGCCGGACGTTTACTTTTGTATGAGACTTCTCCCTGTTACGGTGTGCAAATAAACGCGGCCCCTGGCCTTAATACACTGAGTGGATTCTTGACAAATGTAACAGTGGCGACGAGGATAAACCAGCCAACGTACACGGACTGACTGCAAATCAGACGGGCACACATTCAAAGACGGACGAGACACTAACAAGCAAAGACGGATACATTGTAATCACACAGGGCGAACAAGGACATTAAAAAGGACTGACTAGACGGGACTACAGGACAAACACAGAAGGGAAACGTGAGGAGGTACAGACACAGACAAGGTAAAACGGATTACAAGGCTGAGACAAAAGAGATACATTAACTGCAGGGAATAAGGAGATACAGTGAAAAAGGGATACAGTGTGACAAAGACAAAGAACACAGATAACAGATTCCAGGCACGGCAAACGCTAACAGTACAAAGAGAAAGTAAATCCAGGAATTACACAGACTAGAGACAAAGGATACAGACAAACGCTTCCACTGCGGACAAGGACTAAACACACAATATAACATCTGAGACAAGTAATCACACAACCCAAGGAGGGCACAGACAGAACGGACAATCGCTTAAAGTCAAGGTGATACATTGAAAAAAAAAAAAAATAAATAATTGTAATATTACACAGTCACCTAAAATCAAAAACCCTTCATAATTAAAGAGAGCCATATTTACTGTCCAGTGCACACAGTATACTGTCCCACAACCACAATGGCCCTTATTGGTACACTGTATGAATTCAAAGAAGGAGAGGAAGCATGGTCCTCCTATATGGACCGGATGGTACAATACTTCCAAGTGAATGAAATACCAGAGGCCAAACAGGCAGCGGCATTCATAACAGTAGTAGGGATCAAACCATACGCCATTTTAAAAGACCTCATATCCCCAATTACACCCTCAGAAATGTCTTTCAAAGATATGGTAGCAGCTCTCAACCAATATTACCAACCCAAACCCTTGGAAATAGCCGAGAGATTCCGATTCTACGCAAGAAAACAAAATACAGGGGAATCCATACAAGCGTTCATGATGGAACTACGCCGCCTAGCAACCACGTGCAATTTCAAATCAACCCTATCGGAAATGCTGAGAGATCGGTTTGTATGCGGATTAAACAACAAAGCAATACAAAAGAGATTACTGTCAGAAAGCACCATCACGGAAAATTCGGCATTAGACATGGCGGTAGCCATGGAAACGGCAGACAAGGATGCGGCACAGCTACAAGCCCACAATGGATCCACAGGATCACAGGACACTTTTGAGGTGTTCAAGTTAAACGCTACAACCAAACCATTCACAAGACAAGCCCCAGGTAACAGACCACCAACGAGAGAGGCCACAGTTAACCGTAAATGTTACCGCTGTGGGGGCTTTACTCACGATGCACAAACCTGTCGCTTCAAGGATGACACATGTTTTAACTGCGGCAAACAAGGGCACATACAAAAGGCTTGCCGAAGCCAGCGACGCCAAAGACCCCCAATGCAGGGTCATCGACGTCCAACTTATTATACAACATTTCAGAGCAACACCGGGATACTAGACCCACAAGAAGAAGATGAACCATTCGAGAAAGATGGATGGCTGGCACATCTCACCTTGAATCAAGTGGGTCCCAGGACAGATGCAATGAAAGTCAAGCTGGAAATTAACGGAAAAGAACTGCTAATGGATTTAGATACAGGATCAGCAATCTCCGTCATCACGCAGGAGCAAATGCAAAATAGTGGCCTTAACCTAAAACTGAGACCGACGGAAGTCACACTTAAAACGTATAGTGGTCATCTGATGACCCCATTGGGCTATGCATGGGTAGATGTCAGAACAAACGAACAACAATGCAAGGCAAAGTTGTATGTCGTGCACCAGGGTGGACCACCCCTATTTGGAAGAGACTGGATCAGATTGATGGGAATGCCGGCTTATATACGTGACATATGCACAGTAGGAACAGTGAGTATGGAAACCCAGACCTGGGTACAAGCCATGAAACAAGAATTTCCAGAAGTATTCGGATCAGAATTAGGAAAAGTCAAGGATATGCAAGCTCACCTACAGTTAAGGGAAGGAGCAGTACCCAAATTCTTTAAAGCCCGGACTGTACCTTTTGCGTTAAAAGCCAAACTGGAGTCAGAATTACAAAGATTGGAAGGTCAGGGAGTCATCTCCAGAGTACCGCACAGCGACTGGGCATCTCCAATAGTACCCGTCATCAAGAAAACGGGAGAAATCCGGATCTGCGGGGACTTCAGAATGGCACTTAACAATCAGCTTGAAATAGATCAGTACCCACTTCCACGCTTGGAAGAATTGTTTGCCTCACTAGCGGGTGGAGAAACTTTCTCCAAGATAGATTTAAGACAGGCATACCTACAATTGGAGGTACACCCGGACAGCCGCAAATTACTCACGATAAATACACATAAAGGTCTATACCAATACAACAGAATGGTTTTTGGCATTGCCTCGGCACCAGCTATATGGCAAAGAACTATGGACACCATTCTGTCAGGAATCCCCCACACAAAGTGTCTGTTAGATGACATGCTGATCACAGGAACCACAAATGAACAGCACAGAGAGAACGTAAAAACAGTACTCAAGCGCCTGCAGGAATATGGACTAAAAATCAATCTAGAGAAGTGTGAATTTTTTAAACCATCCTTAACCTTTTGTGGCCACGTGGTGGACAAACAGGGTCTACACACATCAGCAGACAAAGTGCAAGCACTAGTCAAAGCACCAACGCCCACCGACGTAACACAACTGAGATCCTACCTAGGCCTACTCAATTACTATCACCGGTTTCTACCAAATGTGGCACAAACCCTGCATCCGCTACATCAGCTGTTGGAATCAAAAACCCCGTGGAGATGGACAGAACAATGCCAGAAGGCTTTCCAGGACACAAAAGACCTAGTCCTTCGCTCCAAAGCACTAGTCCACTACGACTTGCAGAAACCACTGACACTGGCATGTGACGCCTCACCCTATGGCTTAGGTGCGGTGTTGTCACATATCATGCCAGACGGCTCGGAGCAGCCCATTGCATTTGCCTCCAGAACACTAAGTCACGCAGAAAGAAATTGCGCACAGATTGACAAAGAAGCTCTCGCAATCATCTGGGCACTTCAGAAATTCACACTGTATGTGTATGGCCGACAGTTTACACTCATCACGGACCACAAGCCCCTACTCACCATCTTTAATCCGGAAAAGGGGATATCAACCACGACCGCAGCAAGATTACAACGGTATGCACTCTACTTGGGAGCCTTCAACTACAAGATTCAATACAGAAAACACCAAGAACACGCAAACGCGGATGCATTATCCCGCCTACCGCTACAAGAAACGACACATCAACAGAATAAATATGTCATTCCAGAGACACACCAAGTCTGTTTTACTAACACTTTTACCTCAGATACGATAGCAGAAGCCACAGCAAAGGATTCGACGCTAGCGCAAGTGCTTGACAATGTGTATAATGGATGGCCACAACACACACCACAGCAGCTCCTACCATATTTCAGAAGGCGATTGGAATTGACAACGCAAGACGGGTGCATCTTGTGGGGTAACAGACTAGTAGTCCCCACAGAACAGCAACCCAACACACTGAAAATATTACACGAAGGCCACCCTGGAATAGTTCGCATGAAACAAAAGGCAAGAACAACGCTATGGTGGCCGTCGATAGACAAAGACATCGACGAGTTTGTCAAAATATGCCCGGGGTGTAACCAAACACAGAGACTACCGCCGAAAACACAAATACAACCGTGGGAATGGCCAACCAACGCGTGGGAAAGAATACATCTGGACTACTGCGGCCCTATACGGAATACAATGTTCCTAATCATCATTGATGCACACTCAAAGTGGCCAGAAGTATGGCCAATGGCCTCAACTACGTCGGAAGCCACAATACAGATCCTAAAACGGGTATTTGCAACCTTTGGCTTGCCACAACACGTGGTCACGGATAATGGTCCTCAGTTCACGTCCCTACGCTTTCAAGATTTCCTAAAAGAAATAGGGGCACGACACACAAGAACTGCACCCTACCACCCGGCAACGAATGGACAAGCAGAACGATTCGTCCAAACGTTTAAAAGAGCATTAATGGCCGCCGCAAACACACCAGAAGATACTTCAACACTATCAGATTTCCTCATGACCTACCGCTCATCACCACATGCCACAACGGGGGTATCCCCGGCACACTTGATGTTCGGTAGACCTCTACGCACCAAATTGGATACACTAAAGCCAACAATCAGAGAAACAGTTGAGAAACACCAAAACCGAATGAGGAAAGGAGCTACGCTACGGGCATACCAGAAAGGGACTAGAATCTGGGCACGATGCTATGCTGGCCCAAATAAATGGAAACCAGCCACAATACTACAACAGGTGGGATCGCACTCCTATGTCATTCAGTTGGACAATGGCCAGCGTTGGCGCAGACATGTAGATCAAATAAGAGCAGCACTCTCAAACCACAACAGTCAAGGAACTACACCGACAGCCCGACTGGCTCAAAGACAAGGGGAGGAGGAAGAGGATTTCTATTTCCCAAACAACACCAACAACCAGAGGCAACAGGTCCACACACCGGGACCGCGGCACCAGACAACCGGCCAATGGACAACAGTCGGCCAAGTGACTCCGAGACCAACAGGAAATCATCAGAGACAAAGCCAAAGCCCGATGCCACAACTGACACCCCAACTACATTCACCACGACCAACCAGAGACCGGAGACCGCCAGACAGGTGGCAATGCCAGGAGAAGTTGAGAGACTTCAGGCAGCGATGATTCAACATGCATCTTGGAGGAAGGAGAGGAGATGTGATATCCAGACCCCTGACAGCTGGTCACAATGACTTTCCACTTTTCCCCCAGTGCCCACTCTTGCCCTGCATGCACAACCTACCCCTCACCGCCCCCACACATTTCCCAGATAGCAGATTCCCATACCTGCTGTCCCCCATCCCCCGCTGGACATTCCAGCCTCTGTGGACGTGCCTAGCTGCACGTCCACACCAACCGGACACCAGGACATCGGGCGCACAGCCGGATGTCAGGGCGGGCCATCGGAGTAGGCAGAGACTAGCGGTGTGCCCGCAGACTCAGGGTATTGTACTGAGACGCTCGCCGGACGTTTACTTTTGTATGAGACTTCTCCCTGTTACGGTGTGCAAATAAACGCGGCCCCTGGCCTTAATACACTGAGTGGATTCTTGACAAATGTAACAGTAGGTATAAAGGCACGGGCAGTGTGTAGGTGTAAAGGCACAGGCAGTGTGTAGGTATAAAGACACATGCAGTGTCTAGGTATAAAGACACAGGCAGTGTGTAGGTATAAAGACACGGGCAGTGTGTAGGTATAAAGACATGGGCAGTGTGTAGGTATAAAGGCACAGGCAGTGTGTAGGTATAAAGACACAGGCAGTGTGTAGGTATAAAGACACAGGCAGTGTGTAGGTGTGAAGGCACAGGCAGTGTGTAGGTATAAAGACACGGGCAGTGTGTAGGTATAAAGGCACAGGCAGTGTGTAGGTATAAAGACACGGGCAGTGTGTAGGTATAAAGACACAGGCAGTGTGTAGGTATAAAGACACGGGCAGTGTGTAGGTATAAAGACACAGGCAGTGTGTAGGTATAAAGACACAGGCAGTGTGTAGGTATAAAGACACGGGCAGTGTGTAGGTATAAAGGCACAGGCAGTGTGTAGGTATAAAGACACAGGCAGTGTCTAGGTATAAAGACACAGGCAGTGTGTAGGTATAAAGGCACAGGCAGTGTGTAGGTATAAAGGTACAGGCAGTGTGTAGGTATAAAGACACAGGCAGTGTGTAGGTGTAAAGGCACAGGCAGTGTGTAGGTATAAAGACACGGGCAGTGTGTAGGTATAAAGACACAGGCAGTGTGTAGGTATAAAGACACAGGCAGTGTGTAGGTATAAAGGCACAGGCAGTGTGTAGGTATAAAGACACAGGCAGTGTGTAGGTATAAAGACACAGGCAGTGTGTAGGTATAAAGACACAGGCAGTGTGTAGGTATAAAGACACAGGCAGTGTGTAGGTATAAAGACACAGGCAGTGTGTAGGTATAAAGGCACAGGCAGTGTGTAGGTATAAAGGCACGGGCAGTGTGTAGGTATAAAGACACAGGCAGTGTGTAGGTATAAAGACACGGGCAGTGTGTAGGTATAAAGACACAGGCAGTGTGTAGGTATAAAGACACAGGCAGTGTGTAGGTATAAAGACACGGGCAGTGTGTAGGTATAAAGGCACAGGCAGTGTGTAGGTATAAAGACACAGGCAGTGTGTAGGTATAAAGGTACAGGCAGTGTGTAGGTGTAAAGGCACGGGCAGTGTGTAGGTGTAAAGACACAGGCAGTGTCTAGGTATAAAGACACAGGCAGTGTGTAGGTATAAAGGCACGGGCAGTGTGTAGGTATAAAGACACGGGCAGTGTGTAGGTATAAAGGTACAGGCAGTGTGTAGGTATAAAGACACAGGCAGTGTGTAGGTATAAAGACACAGGCAGTGTGTAGGTATAAAGACACAGGCAGTGTGTAGGTGTAAAGACACAGGCAGTGTGTAGGTATAAAGGCACAGGCAGTGTGTAGGTGTAAAGGCACGGGCAGTGTGTAGGTATAAAGACACGGGCAGTGTGTAGGTATAAAGGCACAGGCAGTGTGTAGGTATAAAGGTACAGGCAGTGTGTAGGTATAAAGACACAGGCAGTGTGTAGGTATAAAGACACGGGCAGTGTGTAGGTATAAAGACACGGGCAGTGTGTAGGTATAAAGGTACAGGCAGTGTGTAGGTATAAAGGTACAGGCAGTGTGTAGGTATAAAGACACAGGCAGTGTGTAGGTATAAAGGCACAGGCAGTGTGTAGGTATAAAGGTACAGGCAGTGTGTAGGTATAAAGACACAGGCAGTGTGTAGGTGTAAAGATACAGGCAGTGTGTAGGTGTAAAGGCACGGGCAGTGTGTAGGTATAAAGACACGGGCAGTGTGTAGGTATAAAGACACGGGCAGTGTGTAGGTATAAAGACACGGGCAGTGTGTAGGTATAAAGACACAGGCAGTGTGTAGGTATAAAGACACGGGCAGTGTGTAGGTATAAAGGCACAGGCAGTGTGTAGGTATAAAGGCACGGGCAGTGTGTAGGTATAAAGACACAGGCAGTGTGTAGGTATAAAGACACGGGCAGTGTGTAGGTATAAAGGCACAGGCAGTGTGTAGGTATAAAGGCACGGGCAGTGTGTAGGTATAAAGACACAGGCAGTGTGTAGGTATAAAGACACGGGCAGTGTGTAGGTATAAAGACACGGGCAGTGTGTAGGTATAAAGACACAGGCAGTGTGTAGGTATAAAGACACGGGCAGTGTGTAGATATAAAGGCACGGGCAGTGTGTAGGTGTAAAGACACAGGCAGTGTGTAGGTATAAAGACACGGGCAGTGTGTAGGTATAAAGGCACGGGCAGTGTGTAGGTGTAAAGGCACGGGCAGTGTGTAGGTATAAAGGCACGGGCAGTGTGTAGGTATAAAGGCACAGGCAGTGTGTAGGTATAAAGGCACGGGCAGTGTGTAGGTATAAAGGCACGGGCAGTGTGTAGGTATAAAGGTACGGGCAGTGTGTAGGTATAAAGACACAGGCAGTGTGTAGGTATAAAGACACAGGCAGTGTGTAGGTATAAAGACACAGGCAGTGTGTAGGTATAAAGGCACAGGCAGTGTGTAGGTATAAAGGCACAGGCAGTGTGTAGGTATAAAGACACAGGCAGTGTGTAGGTATAAAGGCACAGGCAGTGTGTAGGTATAAAGACACAGGCAGTGTGTAGGTATAAAGGCACGGGCAGTGTGTAGGTATAAAGGCACAGGCAGTGTGTAGGTATAAAGACACAGGCAGTGTGTAGGTATAAAGGCACAGGCAGTGTGTAGGTATAAAGGCACGGGCAGTGTGTAGGTATAAAGACACGGGCAGTGTGTAGGTATAAAGACACGGGCAGTGTGTAGGTATAAAGGCACAGGCAGTGTGTAGGTATAAAGACACGGGCAGTGTGTAGGTATAAAGACACGGGCAGTGTGTAGGTATAAAGGCACAGGCAGTGTGTAGGTATAAAGACACAGGCAGTGTGTAGGTATAAAGGCACGGGCAGTGTGTAGGTATAAAGGTACAGGCAGTGTGTAGGTATAAAGACACAGGCAGTGTGTAGGTATAAAGGCACAGACAGTGTGTAGGTATAAAGACACGGGCAGTGTGTAGGTATAAAGACACAGGCAGTGTGTAGGTATAAAGGCACAGGCAGTGTGTAGGTATAAAGACACAGGCAGTGTGTAGGTATAAAGGCACAGGCAGTGTGTAGGTATAAAGACACAGGCAGTGTGTAGGTATAAAGGCACAGGCAGTGTGTAGGTATAAAGACACAGGCAGTGTGTAGGTATAAAGACACGGGCAGTGTGTAGGTATAAAGACACAGGCAGTGTGTAGGTATAAAGGCACGGGCAGTGTGTAGGTATAAAGACACAGGCAGTGTGTAGGTATAAAGACACAGGCAGTGTGTAGGTATAAAGGCACGGGCAGTGTGTAGGTATAAAGACACGGGCAGTGTGTAGGTATAAAGGCACAGGCAGTGTGTAGGTATAAAGACACAGGCAGTGTGTAGGTATAAAGGCACAGGCAGTGTGTAGGTATAAAGACACGGGCAGTGTGTAGGTATAAAGGCACGGGCAGTGTGTAGGTATAAAGGTACAGGCAGTGTGTAGGTATAAAGGCACGGGCAGTGTGTAGGTGTAAAGGCACAGGCAGTGTGTAGGTATAAAGGCACGGGTAGTGTGTAGGTATAAAGGCACAGGCAGTGTGTAGGTATAAAGGCACAGGCAGTGTGTAGGTATAAAGGTACAGGCAGTGTGTAGGTGTAAAGGCACGGGCAGTGTGTAGGTATAAAGACACAGGCAGTGTGTAGGTATAAAGGCACAGGCAGTGTGTAGGTATAAAGACACAGGCAGTGTGTAGGTATAAAGACACAGGCAGTGTGTAGGTATAAAGGTACAGGCAGTGTGTAGGTATAAAGACACGGGCAGTGTGTAGGTATAAAGACACAGGCAGTGTGTAGGTATAAAGACACAGGCAGTGTGTAGGTATAAAGGCACAGGCAGTGTGTAGGTATAAAGACACAGGCAGTGTGTAGGTATAAAGGCACAGGCAGTGTGTAGGTATAAAGACACAGGCAGTGTGTAGGTATAAAGACACGGGCAGTGTGTAGGTATAAAGACACAGGCAGTGTGTAGGTATTGTGATGTCTTTTGTTCCATCCAATGATCACACCGGTAGTTTCTCTTTGGAGGTGCAAACCGCGACCTCCGTTTATTGATAGGATCAGGGTAAGGGCTGGGGCTGTAAGGTTGTGCTGGGGAGCTGTGTGGGACGCGTCCGGTCTCTCTGCTGTAGGCTCTTTGTTCCCTGCAGCAGCGCGGGTCGTCGGGTGTCGCCGGATGTGACGTCACCGCACTTCCGGTTTTCGGCATCCGGAATGGTGAGGCTGCCATCCTGGGTCCCAGTGCCTGCCGCATTCCTCCAGGGCAAGGCTCGATCTTGGAGGGGGCTGAACACCACATCTTCTCTCCTTCTGAAACGAGAGAACACAGACGCACAAACACTAGAGAGAGAGAGAGAGAGAGAGAAAGAGAGAAGGGATTGGGGAAGGAGAAGATCTTTGGCTTGCCCCCTTCAGGATTTTCTCCAGCTTCTTAGAGCCTCCGTGTATTCCCATCGACTTGGGGGTCGACGGTCTCTCACCGGCCTTGGGGATGTGACTGTAGCGGGAGGTTCTGCCACTGGCTGGGCTGGCGCCCTCGGGCGAACCGAGCCCTGGGGGCTTTGTCTGACTGTGGTTTGGGGAGTAAAATGGAAATAGTCGTCTTCGTCGTCTGGTTTGGGTAGTGGTGTTCGCCTGGTCCCTTGGGGCTGACTTGCGGGACGGATTTGGTCCACATGGCGCCTCCAGTGTTCACCTGTCTCCGTGCGAATGAGATACGATCGGGAGCCCAAGACTTTGACCACTTCTCCTGGGATCCATTTCTTGGTCCCTGTATAACAGCGGGCCCAAACATTTGTTCTTATGGGGTACTGGCGAACTGTGGCGTCTGTTTGTGTTCGGTTCTGTTGGCGCTGTACTATTGTTGCTACATCCGGCTTCAGGGTGTCTAGTTTAGTTCTAATTCGCCGACCAAACATGAGTAAGTCTGGGGCGACACCTGTGGTGGCCTGAGGGGATGTGCGATATGCCATGAGGAATGTGGATAGGTCCATTCGTGTCTCCCCTTCCTCTGTGGAGGCTGTCAGTGCTGCCTTGAACGTCTGAACAAACCGTTCTGCTTGGCCATTTGTGGCCGGGTGATATGGAGCAGTTCGTGTGTGTTTCGCTCCGATGGTTGTCAGGTAAGTCTGGAACTGTTGTGCCGTGAACTGTGGGCCATTGTCCGTGACCACGTGTTTTGGAAATCCAAAAGTGGCGAATATTTGCTGCAATATAGCAATGGTTGCTGTGGTTGTGGTAGTTTTCATGGGCCAGACTTCTGGCCATTTGGAACGTGCATCTATAAGGACTAAATAGGTAACTCCTCTTATTGGGCCTGCAAAGTCTATGTGTATTCTCTCCCATGGCGTGGTTGGCCAATTCCACATTTGGATGGGTGCAGGTGGTAGAGCCTTTCTAGTTTGCGCGCATCCTGGGCATTGGCCCACCCAGGAGGCTACATCTGCATCTAAAGATGGCCACCAGACTGCTGTGCGTGCTCGTTGCTTCATCCGAACTACCCCCTGGTGACCTTCATGTAGTATGTTCAGGGTGGTTTGTTGTCGTGAGGCTGGTACTACCAGGCGTGACCCCCATAGGAGGCATCCATCTTGGGATGTCAATTCCAGTTTCCGTCTTTCATATGGCAGTAATGCTGCTGGTAGTTGTTCAGGCCAACCTTCCTGGACATATTGTAAGATCTTTGATAGGGTTGGGTCCCGTGCTGTTGCGTCTGCCATTTGATCTGAGGTGTAGGTGTTTGTGAAACAAACTTGATGTGTGTCGGAGGTAAAGGTATTTGTGGTGCTGGATTGCGCTTGTGGCACTAATGGAAGGCGTGAGAATGCATCGGCATTTGAATGCTGCTCGTGTGGCCGGTACACTATGCTGTAATCGAATGCCCCTAGATATAGGGCATACCGTTGTAACCTAGCTGCTGTAGTGGCAGAGATTCCTTTCCCTGGAGAGAAAATAGTCAGCAATGGTTTATGGTCCGTGATCAATGTGAACTGGCGCCCATAGAGGTATAGAGTGAACTTCTGCAGGGCCCAGATAATTGCTAAGGCTTCCTTATCTATTTGCGAATAATTCTTTTCTGCTGGGGTGAGGGATCTGGATGCAAAAGCGACTGGTTGCTCCGTGCCGTCTGGCATGATGTGGGACAACACTGCTCCTAAGCCGTATGGTGATGCATCACATGCTAGCGTGACCGGTTTCTGCAGATCATAATGTACCAGAACTTTTGAACGGAGGATTAGGTCTTTTGTTGCGTCAAAAGCTCGTTGACAGTCTTCTGTCCAACACCATGGTGTTTTGACTTCCAGTAGCCTATGCAGGGGATGAAGGGCTTGTGCTAGGTTGGGCATAAACCTGTGGTAATAGTTCAGCAGGCCTAGATAGGAACGGAGCTGTGTGCTGTCCCTTGGGGTGGGTGCCTGCACTAGCGCTTGTACTTTGTCCGCCGAAGTATGCAGCCCATGTCTGTCTATGACATGTCCACAGAATGTCAGGGATGGTTTGAGGAATTCACACTTTTCTAGATTCACTCGAAGTCCGTGCTCCTGCAGTCGTTGTAACACCTGTACGATATTGGCTTTGTGTTCCTCCTCTGTGGGTCCTGTAATCAGCATATCATCTAGCAGGCATTTTGTGTGTGAAATGCCCGCCAGTATGGTATCCATAGTCCTCTGCCATATTGCTGGGGCCGATGCGACTCCGAAAACCATTCTGTTGTATTGATATAGGCCTTTGTGTGTGTTGATTGTCAAAAGGTGTCGACTGTCTGGATCCATCTCCAGCTGTAGGTATGCCTGTCGTAAATCGATCTTCGAGAAAGAGGTCCCCCCTGCAAGTGAGGCGAAAAGTTCTTCCAGCCTGGGTAACGGGTACTGGTCTACTTCTAATTGGCTGTTGAGAGCCATCCTGAAATCTCCGCACAGTCGTATTTCACCCGTTTTCTTGAGGACAGGTACAATCGGTGAGGCCCAGTCACTGTGGGGAATTTTGGATATGACACCTTGCGCCTCCAATTTCTGTAGTTCGGTTTCCACCTTGGCGCGGATCGCAAATGGGACTGAGCGGGCTTTAAAGAACTTTGGGATGGCCCCTGGGCGTAGTTGTAAGTGGCCTTGTACCGCTTTGACTTTCCCTAGTTCAGGCAGGAAAACATCTGGGAACTGTCGTTGCAGGTCTGAAATCCATTTCTTCGTCTCACTGGTCTGTTCATCAGTGAGGGCATTAACGTTGTGGTACTGTATGTCTGGCATTCCCATCAATCTAATCCAGTCTCTGCCGAATAAGGGTGGGCCCCCTTCGGCCACCACGTACAAGGTTGTTTTGAAGTCTTTATTTTTATAACTAACTGTGACCTTGGCAGATCCTAGGGGTTTCATCGTATGTCCACTGTATGTTTTCAGCGTGACTGCTGTTGGATGCAGTTGTAACGTCAATCCTTCTGCCTGTGCTTGGCTTCTGGTGACCACTGATACCGCTGATCCTGTATCCAGATCCATGAGTAGGGGTTGTCCATTTATCCGCACTTGCACTTGCATCCTGTCTGCTGGGGTTTGGAGATTGAACACACTCAGGTGCGCGAGCCATCCATCCGTGTCTAGAGGTTCCTCTTGGTCCTCTGGGGGGTTGGTGTATTCGGTAAAGTACGTTGGGCGTCTGGGGGTACGGTTTGTGAGCCTTCGACTACGGGCACCTCTGCACACCTTCTGTAAATGGCCCCGTTTTGAGCAGTTGTAGCAGATGTCGTCCTTGAAACGGCACGCCGATGCATCATGTGACCCTGCGCCACATCGAAAACAACTCCGTAAAGGGGTCATCTCTTTGGGTCTTTGTTTCTCCATTCTTGCGACCCTGAATACTTCTTGCGATTCTGTAAAGCCTCGAGTGTTGGCAGAGTTATGGGCTTGGAGTTGAATTGAGTCCTTCTCGGCCATCTCCATGGCCGTGGCGATGTCCAGGGCGGATCGATCTGTCAGGTCCCTCTCGGACAACAGCCTTTTTTGGATGGACTTGTTTGACAATCCAAATACAAATTGGTCCCTCACTGCTTGTGATAGGTGCATGCCAAAATTGCAAGTCGAAGCTAGTTGGCGAAGCTGTATCATGTAGGACTGGATTGTTTCCTGTGGAGCTTGTCTGCGGGAGTATAGGCGGAAACGCTCAGCTATCTCTAGGGGTTGTGGCTGGTAGTATTGTGTCAGTGTAGCGACTAACTCGGAGAAGGATTTAGTAGCTAGATCATCTGGGGCCAATAGATTCTGCAGAATGGCGTAGGGTTTGCGGCCTACGACTGTGAGGAATGCCCCAGCTTGTTTAGCGACTGGGATGTCATTCGTATTAAAGAAGTGTTGAACAACCTGTATGTATGCCTTCCATGTCTCCTCCCCTTCCTTGAATTCCTGTAGTGTGCCAATATATGCCATGGTGGTTGAGTATTGTGTTGTTCCTGAATGGGCTTTGGTTAGAAAGACTACAGTAACTTGTATACAGCACAGTAGCGTTGGCAGATAAGCAAGCACAGATAGCACAGCAGGAATGTATCTCTTAGCACATAATCAAGCACAACAGCCAAGCAGTAGTTTTCTTAGCCCATAAGCACAGTAGTAACTTCCTAGCACATAAGCAAGCACACAGAACACAGTAGTAAACTTCTTAGAGTAAAGCAAGCACATATAGGCCAGTAGTAATCTTCATAGCACATATAGCACAGTAGTAATCTTCTTAGCAGATAAAGCCAGCACACAGAACACAGTAGTAAACTTCTTAGAGTAAAGCAAGCACATATAGGCCAGTAGTAATCTTCTTAGCACATATAGCACAGTAGTAATCTTCTTAGCAGATAAAGCAAGCACACAGAACACAGTAGCAGCTTCTTAGCGAATAAGCAAGCACATATAGGGCAATATAATCTTCTTGCACATATAGCACAGTAGTAATCTTCTTAGCACATAAAGCAAGCACACAGAACACAGGCGTCAGCTTCTTAGCATATAAGCAAGCACAAATAGGACCATGTAATTCCTCTAAGCACGATAATACATCAATAACTGTCTTAGGTCAGAAAACAGCACCTTAGTATATGTCCTCAGTGTGTATGGTAGAATTCCAAGTTAGTTTATCAACTTCCTGCTTTGCTCCCCCACAAGAGAAATCAACAGGGTTCACTTACAGGGTCTTGCCTGAAAATTCGTTGGGCATCCTCGTCGCCACTGTGATGCCTTTTGTTCCATCCAATGATCACACCGGTAGTTTCTCTTTGGAGGTGCAAACCGCGACCTCCGTTTATTGATAGGATCAGGGTAAGGGCTGGGGCTGTAAGGTTGTGCTGGGGAGCTGTGTGGGACGCGTCCGGTCTCTCTGCTGTAGGCTCTTTGTTCCCTGCAGCAGCGCGGGTCGTCGGGTGTCGCCGGATGTGACGTCACCGCACTTCCGGTTTTCGGCATCCGGAATGGTGGGGCTGCCATCCTGGGTCCCAGTGCCTGCCGCATTCCTCCAGGGCAAGGCTCGATCTTGGAGGGGGCTGAACACCACAGGTATAAAGGCACGGGCAGTGTGTAGGTATAAAGACACAGGCAGTGTGTAGGTATAAAGACACAGGCAGTGTATAGGTATAAAGGCACGGGCAGTGTGTAGGTATAAAGACACGGGCAGTGTGTAGGTATAAAGGCACAGGCAGTGTGTAGGTATAAAGACACAGGCAGTGTGTAGGTATAAAGGCACAGGCAGTGTGTAGGTATAAAGACACGGGCAGTGTGTAGGTATAAAGGCACGGGCAGTGTGTAGGTATAAAGGTACAGGCAGTGTGTAGGTATAAAGGCACAGGCAGTGTGTAGGTGTAAAGGCACAGGCAGTGTGTAGGTATAAAGGCACGGGTAGTGTGTAGGTATAAAGGCACAGGCAGTGTGTAGGTATAAAGGCACAGGCAGTGTGTAGGTGTAAAGGCACAGGCAGTGTGTAGATATAAAGACACAGGCAGTGTGTAGGTATAAAGACACGGGCAGTGTGTAGGTATAAAGACACGGGCAGTGTGTAGGTATAAAGGCACAGGCAGTGTGTAGGTATAAAGACACAGGCAGTGTGTAGGTATAAAGGTACAGGCAGTGTGTAGGTATAAAGACACAGGCAGTGTGTAGGTATAAAGACACAGGCAGTGTGTAGGTATAAAGGTACGGGCAGTGTGTAGGTATAAAGGTACAGGCAGTGTGTAGGTATAAAGACACAGGCAGTGTGTAGGTATAAAGACACAGGCAGTGTGTAGGTGTGAAGGCACGGGCAGTGTGTAGGTATAAAGGCACAGGCAGTGTGTAGGTATAAAGACACGGGCAGTGTGTAGGTATAAAGGCACGGGCAGTGTGTAGGTATAAAGGTACAGGCAGTGTGTAGGTATAAAGGCACGGGCAGTGTGTAGGTGTAAAGGCACAGGCAGTGTGTAGGTATAAAGGCACAGGCAGTGTGTAGGTATAAAGACACGGGTAGTGTGTAGGTATAAAGACACGGGCAGTGTGTAGGTATAAAGACACAGGCAGTGTGTAGGTATAAAGACACAGGCAGTGTGTAGGTATAAAGGCACAGGCAGTGTGTAGGTGTAAAGGCACAGGCAGTGTGTAGGTATAAAGGCACAGGCAGTGTGTAGGTATAAAGACACGGGCAGTGTGTAGGTGTAAAGGCACGGGCAGTGTGTAGGTATAAAGACACAGGCAGTGTGTAGGTATAAAGACACGGGCAGTGTGTAGGTATAAAGGCACAGGCAGTGTGTAGGTATAAAGACACAGGCAGTGTGTAGGTATAAAGACACAGGCAGTGTGTAGGTATAAAGACACAGGCAGTGTGTAGGTATAAAGACACGGGCAGTGTGTAGATATAAAGGCACGGGCAGTGTGTAGGTGTAAAGACACAGGCAGTGTGTAGGTATAAAGACACGGGCAGTGTGTAGGTATAAAGGCATGGGCAGTGTGTAGGTGTAAAGGCACGGGCAGTGTGTAGGTATAAAGGCACGGGCAGTGTGTAGGTATAAAGGCACAGGCAGTGTATAGGTATAAAGGCACAGGCAGTGTGTAGGTATAAAGGCACGGGCAGTGTGTAGGTATAAAGGCACGGGCAGTGTGTAGGTATAAAGGTACGGGCAGTGTGTAGGTATAAAGACACAGGCAGTGTGTAGGTATAAAGACACAGGCAGTGTGTAGGTATAAAGACAAAGGCAGTGTGTAGGTATAAAGGCACAGGCAGTGTGTAGGTATAAAGGCACAGGCAGTGTGTAGGTATAAAGACACAGGCAGTGTGTAGGTATAAAGGCACAGGCAGTGTGTAGGTATAAAGACACAGGCAGTGTGTAGGTATAAAGGCACGGGCAGTGTGTAGGTATAAAGGCACAGGCAGTGTGTAGGTATAAAGACACAGGCAGTGTGTAGGTATAAAGGCACAGGCAGTGTGTAGGTATAAAGGCACGGGCAGTGTGTAGGTATAAAGACACGGGCAGTGTGTAGGTATAAAGACACGGGCAGTGTGTAGGTATAAAGGCACAGGCAGTGTGTAGGTATAAAGACACGGGCAGTGTGTAGGTATAAAGGCACAGGCAGTGTGTAGGTATAAAGACACAGGCAGTGTGTAGGTATAAAGGCACGGGCAGTGTGTAGGTATAAAGGTACAGGCAGTGTGTAGGTATAAAGACACAGGCAGTGTGTAGGTATAAAGGCACAGACAGTGTGTAGGTATAAAGACACGGGCAGTGTGTAGGTATAAAGACACAGGCAGTGTGTAGGTATAAAGGCACAGGCAGTGTGTAGGTATAAAGACACAGGCAGTGTGTAGGTATAAAGGCACAGGCAGTGTGTAGGTATAAAGACACAGGCAGTGTGTAGGTATAAAGGCACAGGCAGTGTGTAGGTATAAAGACACAGGCAGTGTGTAGGTATAAAGACACGGGCAGTGTGTAGGTATAAAGACACAGGCAGTGTGTAGGTATAAAGGCACAGGCAGTGTGTAGGTATAAAGACACAGGCAGTGTGTAGGTATAAAGACACAGGCAGTGTGTAGGTATAAAGGCACGGGCAGTGTGTAGGTGTAAAGGCACAGGCAGTGTGTAGGTATAAAGGCACGGGTAGTGTGTAGGTGTAAAGGCACAGGCAGTGTGTAGATATAAAGACACAGGCAGTGTGTAGGTATAAAGACACGGGCAGTGTGTAGGTATAAAGACACGGGCAGTGTGTAGGTATAAAGGCACAGGCAGTGTGTAGGTATAAAGACACAGGCAGTGTGTAGGTATAAAGGTACAGGCAGTGTGTAGGTATAAAGACACAGGCAGTGTGTAGGTATAAAGGCACAGGCAGTGTGTAGGTATAAAGACACGGGCAGTGTGTAGGTATAAAGGCACGGGCAGTGTGTAGGTATAAAGGTACAGGCAGTGTGTAGGTATAAAGGCACGGGCAGTGTGTAGGTGTAAAGGCACAGGCAGTGTGTAGGTATAAAGGCACAGGCAGTGTGTAGGTATAAAGACACGGGTAGTGTGTAGGTATAAAGACACGGGCAGTGTGTAGGTATAAAGACACAGGCAGTGTGTAGGTATAAAGACACAGGCAGTGTGTAGGTATAAAGGCACAGGCAGTGTGTAGGTGTAAAGGCACAGGCAGTGTGTAGGTATAAAGACACGGGTAGTGTGTAGGTATAAAGACACGGGCAGTGTGTAGGTATAAAGACACAGGCAGTGTGTAGGTATAAAGACACGGGCAGTGTGTAGGTATAAAGGCACAGGCAGTGTGTAGGTATAAAGACACGGGCAGTGTGTAGGTATAAAGACACAGGCAGTGTGTAGGTATAAAGACACGGGCAGTGTGTAGGTGTAAAGGCACAGGCAGTGTGTAGGTATAAAGGCACGGGCAGTGTGTAGGTATAAAGACACAGGCAGTGTGTAGGTATAAAGGCACAGGCAGTGTGTAGGTATAAAGACACAGGCAGTGTGTAGGTATAAAGACACGGGCAGTGTGTAGGTATAAAGGCACGGGCAGTGTGTAGGTATAAAGGCACAGGCAGTGTGTAGGTATAAAGGCACGGGCAGTGTGTAGGTATAAAGGCACAGGCAGTGTGCAGGTATAAAGGTACGGGCAGTGTGTAGGTATAAAGGCACGGGTAGTGTGTAGGTATAAAGACACAGGCAGTGTGTAGGTATAAAGACACGGGCAGTGTGTAGGTATAAAGACACAGGCAGTGTGTAGGTATAAAGGCACAGGCAGTGTGTAGGTATAAAGGCACGGGCAGTGTGTAGGTATAAAGGCACGGGCAGTGTGTAGGTATAAAGGCACAGGCAGTGTGTAGGTATAAAGGCACAGGCAGTGTGTAGGTATAAAGGCACGGGCAGTGTGTAGGTGTAAAGGCGCAGGCAGTGTGTAGGTATAAAGACACAGGCAGTGTGTAGGTATAAAGGCACAGGCAGTGTGTAGGTATAAAGGTACGGGCAGTGTGTAGGTATAAAGGCACAGGCAGTGTGTAGGTATAAAGACACAGGCAGTGTGTAGGTATAAAGGCACAGGCAGTGTGTAGGTATAAAGACACAGGCAGTGTGTAGGTATAAAGACACAGGCAGTGTGTAGGTATAAAGGCACAGGCAGTGTGTAGGTATAAAGACACAGGCAGTGTGTAGGTATAAAGACACAGGCAGTGTGTAGGTATAAAGACACAGGCAGTGTGTAGGTATAAAGGCACGGGCAGTGTGTAGGTGTAAAGGCGCAGGCAGTGTGTAGGTATAAAGACACAGGCAGTGTGTAGGTATAAAGGCACAGGCAGTGTGTAGGTATAAAGACACGGGCAGTGTGTAGGTATAAAGACACAGGCAGTGTGTAGGAATAAAGACACGGGCAGTGTGTAGGTATAAAGGCACGGGCAGTGTGTAGGTATAAAGGCACGGGCAGTGTGTAGGTGTAAAGGCACAGGCAGTGTGTAGGTATAAAGGCACAGGCAGTGTGTAGGAATAAAGACACGGGCAGTGTGTAGGTATAAAGGCACGGGCAGTGTGTAGGTATAAAGGCACGGGCAGTGTGTAGGTGTAAAGGCACAGGCAGTGTGTAGGTATAAAGGCACAGGCAGTGTGTAGGTATAAAGGCACAGGCAGTGTGTAGGTGTAAAGACACAGGCAGTGTGTAGGTATAAAGACACGGGCAGTGTGTAGGTATAAAGACACGGGCAGTGTGTAGGTATAAAGGCACAGGCAGTGTGTAGGTATAAAGACACAGGCAGTGTGTAGGAATAAAGACACGGGCAGTGTGTAGGTATAAAGGCACGGGCAGTGTGTAGGTATAAAGGCACGGGCAGTGTGTAGGTGTAAAGGCACAGGCAGTGTGTAGGTATAAAGGCACAGGCAGTGTGTAGGTATAAAGGCACAGGCAGTGTGTAGGTGTAAAGACACAGGCAGTGTGTAGGTATAAAGACACAGGCAGTGTGTAGGTATAAAGACACGGGCAGTGTGTAGGTATAAAGGCACAGACAGTGTGTAGGTATAAAGGCATAGGCAGTGTGTAGGTATAAAGGTACGGGCAGTGTGTAGGTATAAAGGCACAGGCAGTGTGTAGGTATAAAGACACAGGCAGTGTGTAGGTATAAAGGCACAGGCAGTGTGTAGGTATAAAGACACGGGCAGTGTGTAGGTGTGGTGTCTTTCATCTACTCCAAGGATCACACCGTTTGTTCTCTTTGGAGGTGCAAAACGCGACCTCCGTTTATTGTATATGCAGGGGCAAGGCCTGGGCGGTAGGGGTGTGCTGGGGAGCTGTGTGGGACACGTCCGATCTCTGCTGCAGGGTCTTTGTTCTCCAGGGTAGCAGCGGGGCTCGTCGGGTGAAAACCGGATGTGACGTCACCGCACTTCCGGTTTTCGGCATCCGGAACGGTGGGGCTGCCATCCTGGGTCTTAATGCCTGCCGCATTCCTCCTGGCAGGGCTGGATCTTGGAGGGGCTGAACACCACATCTTCTCTCCTTCTGAAACGAGAGAACACAGACGCACAAACACTAGAGAGAGAGAGAGAGAGAGAGAGAGAGAGAAGGGATTGGGGGTGGAGAAGATCTTTGGCTTGCCCCCTTCAGGATTTTCTCCAGCTTCTTAGAGCCTCCGTGTATTCCCATCGACTTGGGGGTCGACGGTCTCTCACCGGCCTTGGGGAGGTTACTGTAGCGGGAGGTTCTGCCACTGGCTGGGCTGTGGCCTTCGGGCGGACCGAGCCTTGGGGGCTTTGTCTGACTGTGGGTTGGGGTGTAAAATGGAAATAGTCGTCTTCGTCGTCTGGTTTGGGTGGTGGTGTTCGCCTGGTCCCTTGGGGCTGATTTGCGGGACGAATTTGGTCCACATGGTGCCTCCAGTGTTCACCTGTCTCCGTGCGAATGAGATACGATCTGGAGCCCAAGACTTTGACCACTTCTCCTGGGATCCATTTCTTGGTCCCTGTGTAACAGCGGGCCCACACATTTGTTCTTATGGGGTACTGGCGAACTGTGGCGTCTGTTTGTGTTCGGTTCTGTTGGCGCTGTACTATTGTTGCTACATCCGGCTTCAGGGTGTCTAGTTTAGTTCTAATTCGCCGACCAAACATGAGTAAGTCTGGGGCCACACCTGTGGTGGCGTGAGGGGATGTGCGATATGCCATGAGGAATGTGGATAGGTCCATTCGTGTCTCCCCTTCCTCTGTGGAGGCTGTCAGTGCTGCCTTGAACGTTTGTACAAACCGTTCTGCTTGTCCATTAGTGGCCGGGTGATATGGAGCAGTTCGTGTGTGTTTCGCTCCGATGGTTGTCAGGTAAGTCTGGAACTGTTGTGCCGTGAACTGTGGGCCATTGTCCGTGACCACGTGTTTTGGAAATCCAAAAGTGGCGAATATTTGCTGCAATTTAGCAATGGTTGCTGTGGTTGTGGTAGTTTTCATGGGCCATACTTCTGGCCATTTGGAATGTGCATCTATAAGGACTAAATAGGTAACACCTCTTATTGGGCCTGCAAAGTCTATGTGTATTCTCTCCCATGGCGTGGTTGGCCAATTCCACATTTGGATGGGTGTAGGTGGTAGAGCCCTTCTAGTTTGCGCGCATCCTGGGCATTGGTCCACCCAGGAGGCTACATCTGCATCTAAAGATGGCCACCAGACTGCTGTGCGTGCTCGTTGCTTCATCCGAACTACCCCCTGGTGACCTTCATGAAGTATGTTCAGGGTGGTTTGTTGTCGTGAGGCTGGTACTACCAGGCGTGACCCCCATAGGAGGCATCCATCTTGGGATGTCAATTCCAGCTTCCGTCTTTGATATGGCAGTAATGCTGCTGGTAGTTGTTCAGGCCAACCTTCCTGGACATATTGTAAGATCTTGGATAGGGTTGGGTCCTGTGCTGTGGCCTCTGCCATTTGATCTGAGGTGTAGGTGTTTGTGAAACAAACTTGATGTGTGTCGGAGGTAAAGGTATTTGTGGTGCTGGAGTGCGCTTGTGGCACTAATGGAAGGCGTGAGAATGCATCGGCATTTGAATGCTGCTCGTGTGGCCGGTACACTATGCTGTAATCGAATGCCCCTAGATATAGGGCATACCGTTGTAACCTAGCTGCTGTTGTGGCAGAGATTCCTTTCCCTGGAGAGAAAATAGTCAGCAATGGTTTATGGTCCGTGATCAATGTGAATTGGCGCCCATAGAGGTATAGAGTGAACTTCTGCAGGGCCCAGATAATTGCTAAGGCTTCCTTATCTATCTGCGAATAATTCTTTTCTGCTGGGGTCAGGGATCTGGATGCAAACGCGACTGGTTGCTCAGTGCCGTCTGGCATGATGTGGGACAACACTGCTCCTAAGCCGTATGGTGATGCATCACATGCTAGCGTGACCGGTTTCTGCAGATCGTAATGCACCAGAACTTTTGAACGGAGGATTAGGTCTTTTGTTGCGTCAAAAGCTCGTTGACAGTCTTCTGTCCAACACCATGGTGTTTTGACTTCCAGTAGCCTATGCAGGGGATGTAGGGCTTGTGCTAGGTTGGGCATAAACCTGTGGTAATAGTTCAGCAGGCCTAGATAGGAACGGAGCTGTGTGATGTCCCTTGGGGTGGGTGCCTGCACTAGCGCTTGTACTTTGTCCGCCGAAGTATGCAGCCCATGTCTGTCTATGACATGTCCACAGAATGTCAGGGATGGTTTGAGGAATTCACACTTTTCTAGATTCACTCGAAGTCCGTGCTCCTGCAGTCGTTGTAACACCTGTACGATATTGGCTTTGTGTTCCTCCTCTGTGGGTCCTGTAATCAGCATATCATCTAGCAGGCATTTTGTGTGTGAAATGCCCGCCAGTATGGTATCCATAGTCCTCTGCCATATCGCTGGGGCCGATGCGACTCCGAAAACCATTCTGTTGTATTGATATAGGCCTTTGTGTGTGTTGATTGTCAAAAGGTGTCGACTGTCTGGATGCATCTCCAGCTGTAGGTATGCTTGTCGTAAATCGATCTTCGAGAAAGAGGTCCCCCCTGCAAGTGAGGCGAAAAGTTCTTCCAGCCTGGGTAACGGGTACTGGTCTACTTCTAATTGGCTGTTGAGAGCCATCCTGAAATCTCCGCACAGTCGTATTTCACCTGTTTTCTTGAGGACAGGTACAATCGGTGAGGCCCAGTCACTGTGGGGAATTTTGGATATGACCCCTTGCGCCTCCAATTTCTGTAGTTCGGTTTCCACCTTGGCGCGGATCGCAAATGGGACTGAGCGGGCTTTAAAGAACTTTGGGGTGGCCCCTGGGCGGAGTTGTAAGTGACCTTGTACGTCTTTTACTTTCCCTAGTTCCGGAGAGAAAACATCTGGGAACTGTTGTTGCAGGTCTGAAATCCATTTCTTTGTCTCACTGGTCTGTTCATCAGTGAGGGTATTAACGTTGTGATACTGTATGTCTGGCATTCCCATCAATCTAATCCAGTCTCTTCCGAATAATGGTGGGCCCCCTTCTGCCACGACGTACAAGGTTGTTTTGAAGTCTTTATTTTTATAACTAACTGTCACCTTGGCAGATCCTAGTGGTTTCATCGTATGCCCACTGTATGTTTTCAGCGTGACTGCTGTTGGATGTAGTTGTAGCGTCAACCCCTCTGATTGTGCTTGGTTTCTGGTGACTACTGATACCGCTGATCCTGTATCCAGATCCATGAGTAGGGGTTGTCCATTGATCCGCACTTGCACTTGCATCCTGTCTGCTGGGGTTTGGAGATTGAACACACTCAGGTGCGCGAGCCATCCATCTGTGTCTAGAGGTTCGTTTTGGTCCTCTGGGGGGTTGGTGTATTCGGTAAAGTAGGTTGGGCGTCTGGGGGTACGGTTTGCGGGCCTTCGACTACGGGCACCTCTGCAAACCTTCTGTAAATGGCCCCGTTTTGAGCAGTTGTAGCAGATGTCATCCTTGAAACGGCACGCCGATGCATCATGTGACCCAGCGCCACATCGAAAACAACTCCGTACCGGGTTCATCTCTTTGGGTCTTGGTTTCTCCATTCTTGCGACCCTGAATACTTCTTGCGACTCTGTAAACCCCCCAATGTTGGCAGACTTATGGGCCTGGAGTTGTAGTGAGTCCTTCTCGGCCATCTCCATGGCCGTGGCGATGTCCAGGGCGGATCGATCCGTCAGATCCCTCTCTGACAACAGCGTTTTTTGGATGGACTTGTTCGCCAATCCAAATACAAATTGGTCCCTCACTGCTTGTGACAGGTGCATCCCAAAGTTGCAAGTCGAAGCTAGTTGGCGGAGCTGTATCATGTAGGACTGGATTGTTTCCTGTGGAGCTTGTCTGCGGGAGTATAGGCGGAAGCGCTCTGCTATCTCTAGGGGTTGTGGCTGGTAGTATTGTGTCAGTGTAGCGACTAACTCGGAGAAGGACTTAGTAGATAGATCATCCGGGGCCAATAGATTCTGTAGAATGGCGTAGGGTTTGCGGCCTACCACTGTGAGGAATGCCCCAGCTTGTTTAGAGACTGGAATGTCGTTTGTATTAAAGAAGTGTTGAACAACCTGTATGTACGCCTTCCATGTTTCCTCACCTTCCTTGAATTCCTGTAGTGTGCCAATATATGCCATGGTGGTTGAGTGGTGAAGGCTAATGTTGTTGTGTTGTTCCTGAATGGGTTTTGGTTAGCCAAAGTAGAGTAACTTGTGTCCAGCACAGTAAAAGGTGGCAGATAAGCAAGCACATATATCCCAGTAGTAATATTCTTAGCACATATAGCCCAGTAGTAATGTTGTTAGCACATATATCACAGTAGTAATCTTCTTAGCACATATAGCGCAGTAGTAACCTTCTTAGGTCATATAGCACAGTAGTAGTCTTCTTAGCACATATAGCACAGTAGTAAAATTCTTAGCACATAAAGCAAGCACACAGAACACAGGAGCAACTTCTCAGCGTATAAGCCAGCACATATAAGGCAGTAGTAATCTTCTTAGCACATATAGCACAGCAGTAAGCTTCTTAGCACATAAAGCAAGCACACAGAAGACAATAGCAACTTCTTAAGGAATAAGCAAGCACATAAAGGGCAATATACTCTTCTTAGCACATATAGCACATAAGCAAGGACGAATCGGACAATGTAATGCCTCAGAGTTAGTTGCTTTTTGTTTTACTCCCAGCAGAGAAATCAAGAGGGTTCACTTACAGGGTTTTGCCTGATAATCCGTTGGTCATCCTTGTCGCCACTGTGGTGTCTTTCATCTACTCCAAGGATCACACCGTTTGTTCTCTTTGGAGGTGCAAAACGCGACCTCCGTTTATTGTATATGCAGGGGCAAGGCCTGGGCGGTAGGGGTGTGCTGGGGAGCTGTGTGGGACACGTCCGATCTCTGCTGCAGGGTCTTTGTTCTCCAGGGTAGCAGCGGGGCTCGTCGGGTGAAAACCGGATGTGACGTCACCGCACTTCCGGTTTTCGGCATCCGGAACGGTGGGGCTGCCATCCTGGGTCTTAATGCCTGCCGCATTCCTCCTGGCAGGGCTGGATCTTGGAGGGGCTGAACACCACAGTAGGTATAAAGACACGGGCAGTGTGTAGGTGTAAAGGTACAGGCAGTGTGTAGGTATAAAGACACGGGCAGTGTGTAGGTATAAAGACACGGGCAGTGTGTAGGTATAAAGACACAGGCAGTGTGTAGGTATAAAGACACGGGCAGTGTGTAGGTATAAAGACACGGGCAGTGTGTAGGTATAAAGACACGGGCAGTGTGTAGGTGTAAATGCACAGGCAGTGTGTAGGTATAAAGACACGGGCAGTGTGTAGGTGTAAAGGTACAGGCAGTGTGTAGGTATAAAGACACAGGCAGTGTGTAGGTATAAAGACACGGGCAGTGTGTAGGTATAAAGACACGGGCAGTGTGTAGGTATAAAGACACGGGCAGTGTGTAGGTATAAAGGCACGGGCAGTGTGTAGGTGTAAAGGCACGGGCAGTGTGTAGGTATAAAGACACGGGCAGTGTGTAAGTATAAAGGCACGGGCAGTGTGTAGGTATAAAGGCACGGGCAGTGTGTAGGTGTAAAGGCACGGGCAGTGTGTAGGTGTAAAGACACGGGCAGTGTGTAGATATAAAGACACAGGCAGTGTGTAGGTATAAAGGCACAGGCAGTGTGTAGGTATAAAGACACGGGCAGTGTGTAAGTATAAAGGCACGGGCAGTGTGTAGGTATAAAGGCACGGGCAGTGTGTAGGTGTAAAGGCACGGGCAGTGTGTAGGTGTAAAGGCACAGGCAGTGTGTAGGTGTAAAGGCACAGGCAGTGTGTAGGTATAAAGGCACAGGCAGTGTGTAGGTATAAAGACACGGGCAGTGTGTAGGTATAAAGGCACGGGCAGTGTGTAGGTATAAAGACACGGGCAGTGTGTAGGTATAAAGGCACAGGCAGTGTGTAGGTATAAAGGCACAGGCAGTGTGTAGGTATAAAGACACGGGCAGTGTGTAAGTATAAAGGCACGGGCAGTGTGTAGGTATAAAGGCACAGGCAGTGTGTAGGTATAAAGACACAGGCAGTGTGTAGGTATAAAGGCACGGGCAGTGTGTAGGTGTAAAGACACAGGCAGTGTGTAGGTATAAAGACACAGGCAGTGTGTAGGTATAAAGACACGGGCAGTGTGTAGGTATAAAGGCACGGGCAATGTGTAGGTATAAAGACACGGGCAGTGTGTAGGTATAAAGGCACAGGCAGTGTGTAGGTATAAAGGCACAGGCAGTGTGTAGGTATAAAGACACGGGCAGTGTGTAAGTATAAAGGCACGGGCAGTGTGTAGGTATAAAGGCACGGGCAGTGTGTAGGTGTAAAGGCACGGGCAGTGTGTAGGTATAAAGACACGGGCAGTGTGTAGGTATAAAGACACAGGCAGTGTGTAGGTATAAAGACACGGGCAGTGTGTAGGTGTAAAGACACGGGCAGTGTGTAGGTATAAAGGCACGGGCAGTGTGTAGGTATAAAGGCACGGGCAGTGTGTAGGTATAAAGACACAGGCAGTGTGTAGGTATAAAGGCACAGGCAGTGTGTAGGTATAAAGACACAGGCAGTGTGTAGGTGTAAAGGCACAGGCAGTGTGTAGGTATAAAGGCACAGGCAGTGTGTAGGTATAAAGGCACAGGCAGTGTGTAGGTATAAAGACACAGGCAGTGTGTAGGTGTAAAGGCACAGGCAGTGTGTAGGTATAAAGGCACAGGCAGTGTGTAGGTATAAAGGCACGGGCAGTGTGTAGGTATAAAGGCACAGGCAGTGTGTAGGTATAAAGGCACGGGCAGTGTGTAGGTATGAAGGCACGGGCAGTGTGTAGGTATAAAGGCACGGGCAGTGTGTAGGTATAAAGGCACGGGCAGTGTGTAGGTGTGAAGGCAAAGGCAGTGTGTAGGTATAAAGACACGGGCAGTGTGTAGGTATAAAGGTACAGGCAGTGTGTAGGTATAAAGACACGGGCAGTGTGTAGGTATAAAGACACAGGCAGTGTGTAGGTATAAAGGCACGGGCAGTGTGTAGGTATAAAGACACAGGCAGTGTGTAGGTATAAAGGCACGGGCAGTGTGTAGGTATAAAGGCACGGGCAGTGTGTAGGTATAAAGGCACGGGCAGTGTGTAGGTATAAAGGCACGGGCAGTGTGTAGGTGTAAAGACACAGGCAGTGTGTAGGTATAAAGACACAGGCAGTGTGTAGGTATAAAGACACGGGCAGTGTGTAGGTATAAAGACACAGGCAGTGTGTAGGTATAAAGACACAGGCAGTGTGTAGGTATAAAGGCACGGGCAGTGTGTAGGTATAAAGACACGGGCAGTGTGTAGGTATAAAGGCACGGGCAGTGTGTAGGTGTGAAGGCAAAGGCAGTGTGTAGGTATAAAGGCACAGGCAGTGTGTAGGTGTAAAGACACGGGCAGTGTGTAGATATAAAGACACGGGCAGTGTGTAGGTATAAAGACACAGGCAGTGTGTAGGTATAAAGGCACAGGCAGTGTGTAGGTATAAAGGCACGGGCAGTGTGTAGGTATAAAGACACAGGCAGTGTGTAGGTATAAAGGCACGGGTAGTGTGTAGGTATAAAGACACAGGCAGTGTGTAGGTATAAAGGTACGGGCAGTGTGTAGGTATAAAGACACGGGCAGTGTGTAGGTATAAAGACACGGGCAGTGTGTAGGTATTAAGGCACAGGCAGTGTGTAGGTATAAAGACACGGGCAGTGTGTAGGTATAAAGGCACGGGCAGTGTGTAGGTATAAAGACACGGGCAGTGTGTAGGTATAAAGACACAGGCAGTGTGTAGGTACAAAGGCACAGGCAGTGTGTAGGTATAAAGACACGGGCAGTGTGTAGGTATAAAGGCACGGGCAGTGTGTAGGTATAAAGACACAGGCAGTGTGTAGGTATAAAGACACGGGCAGTGTGTAGGTATAAAGGCACAGGCAGTGTGTAGGTATAAAGACACGGGCAGTGTGTAGGTATAAAGGCACGGGCAGTGTGTAGGTATAAAGACACGGGCAGTGTGTAGGTATAAAGACACAGGCAGTGTGTAGGTATAAAGACACGGGCAGTGTGTAGGTATAAAGGCACAGGCAGTGTGTAGGTATAAAGACACGGGCAGTGTGTAGGTATAAAGACACAGGCAGTGTGTAGGTATAAAGACACAGGCAGTGTGTAGGTATAAAGACACGGGCAGTGTGTAGGTATAAAGGCACAGGCAGTGTGTAGGTATAAAGACACGGGCAGTGTGTAGGTATAAAGGCACGGGCAGTGTGTAGGTGGAAAGACACAGGCAGTGTGTAGGTATAAAGACACAGGCAGTGTGTAGGTATAAAGACACAGGCAGTGTGTAGGTATAAAGACACAGGCAGTGTGTAGGTATAAAGACACAGGCAGTGTGTAGGTGTAAAGGCACAGGCAGTGTGTAGGTATAAAGACACGGGCAGTGTGTAGGTATAAAGACACAGGCAGTGTGTATGTATAAAGGCACAGGCAGTGTGTAGGTATAAAGGCACAGGCAGTGTGTAGGTATAAAGGTACGGGCAGTGTGTAGGTATAAAGACACGGGCAGTGTGTAGGTATAAAGACACAGGCAGTGTGTAGGTGTAAAGGCACAGGCAGTGTGTAGGTATAAAGACACGGGCAGTGTGTAGGTATAAAGGCACGGGCAGTGTGTAGGTATAAAGGCACAGGCAGTGTGTAGGTGTAAAGGCACAGGCAGTGTGTAGGTGTAAAGACACAGGCAGTGTGTAGGTATAAAGGCACAGGCAGTGTGTAGGTATAAAGGCACAGGCAGTGTGTAGGTATAAAGACATGGGCAGTGTGTAGGTGTAAAGGCACAGGCAGTGTGTAGGTATAAAGGCACAGGCAGTGTGTAGGTATAAAGACACGGGCAGTGTGTAGGTGTAAAGGCACAGGCAGTGTGTAGGTATAAAGGCACAGGCAGTGTGTAGGTATAAAGACACGGGCAGTGTGTAGGTATAAAGGTACGGGCAGTGTGTAGGTATAAAGGCACAGGCAGTGTGTAGGTATAAAGGCACGGGCAGTGTGTAGGTGTAAAGGCACAGGCAGTGTGTAGGTATAAAGGCACAGGCAGTGTGTAGGTATAAAGACACGGGCAGTGTGTAGGAATAAAGGGACGGGCAGTGTGTAGGTATAAAGACACAGGCAGTGTGTAGGTATAAAGGCACGGGCAGTGTGTAGGTATAAAGGCACAGGCAGTGTGTAGGTATAAAGACACGGGCAGTGTGTAGGTGTAAAGACACAGGCAGTGTGTAGGTATAAAGGCACGGGCAGTGTGTAGGTATAAAGGCACAGGCAGTGTGTAGGTATAAAGGCACAGGCAGTGTGTAGGTATAAAGGCACAGGCAGTGTGTAGGTATAAAGACACAGGCAGTGTGTAGGTGTAAAGGCACAGGCAGTGTGTAGGTATAAAGGCACGGGCAGTGTGTAGGTATAAAGACACGGGCAGTGTGTAGGTATAAAGACACAGGCAGTGTGTAGGTATAAAGACACAGGCAGTGTGTAGGTATAAAGATACGGGCAGTGTGTAGGTGTGAAGGCACAGGCAGTGTGTAGGTATAAAGGCACGGGCAGTGTGTAGGTATAAAGGCACGGGCAGTGTGTAGGTGTAAAGACACAGGCAGTGTGTAGGTATAAAGACACGGGTAGTGTGTAGGTATAAAGACACAGGCAGTGTGTAGGTATAAAGACACAGGCAGTGTGTAGGTGTAAAGACACAGGCAGTGTGTAGGTATAAAGACACGGGTAGTGTGTAGGTATAAAGACACAGGCAGTGTGTAGGTATAAAGACACAGGCAGTGTGTAGGTGTAAAGACACAGGCAGTGTGTAGGTATAAAGACACAGGCAGTGTGTAGGTGTAAAGGCACAGGCAGTGTGTAGGTATAAAGACACAGGCAGTGTGTAGGTATAAAGGCACAGGCAGTGTGTAGGTATAAAGACACAGGCAGTGTGTAGGTATAAAGGCACAGGCAGTGTGTAGGTATAAAGATACGGGCAGTGTGTAGGTGTGAAGGCACGGGCAGTGTGTAGGTATAAAGGCACGGGCAGTGTGTAGGTATAAAGGCACGGGCAGTGTGTAGGTGTAAAGACACAGGCAGTGTGTAGGTATAAAGACACGGGCAGTGTGTAGGTAAAAAGACACAGGCAGTGTGTAGGTATAAAGGCACAGGCAGTGTGTAGGTATAAAGACACAGGCAGTGTGTAGGTATAAAGACACAGGCAGTGTGTAGATATAAAGGCACAGGCAGTGTGTAGGTATAAAGACACAGGCAGTGTGTAGGTATAAAGACACGGGCAGTGTGTAGGTATAAAGACACAGGCAGTGTGTAGGTATAAAGACACGGGCAGTGTGTAGGTATAAAGATACGGGCAGTGTGTAGGTATAAAGACACGGGCAGTGTGTAGGTATAAAGGCACGGGCAGTGTGTAGGTGTAAAGGCACGGGCAGTGTGTAGGTATAAAGGCACGGGCAGTGTGTAGGTGTAAAGGCACGGGCAGTGTGTAGGTGTAAAGACACGGGCAGTGTGTAGGTATAAAGACACAGGCAGTGTGTAGGTATAAAGGTACGGGCAGTGTGTAGGTATAAAGGCACGGGCAGTGTGTAGGTGTAAAGGCACGGGCAGTGTGTAGGTGTAAAGACACGGGCAGTGTGTAGGTATAAAGACACAGGCAGTGTGTAGGTATAAAGGTACAGGCAGTGTGTAGGTATAAAGACACGGGCAGTGTGTAGGTATAAAGACACAGGCAGTGTGTAGGTATAAAGGCACGGGCAGTGTGTAGGTATAAAGACACAGGCAGTGTGTAGGTATAAAGGCACGGGCAGTGTGTAGGTATAAAGGCACGGGCAGTGTGTAGGTATAAAGACACGGGCAGTGTGTAGGTATAAAGGCACGGGCAGTGTAGGTATAAAGGCACGGGCAGTGTGTAGGTGTAAAGACACAGGCAGTGTGTAGGTATAAAGACACAGGCAGTGTGTAGGTATAAAGACACGGGCAGTGTGTAGGTATAAAGACACAGGCAGTGTGTAGGTATAAAGACACAGGCAGTGTGTAGGTATAAAGGCACGGGCAGTGTGTAGGTATAAAGACACGGGCAGTGTGTAGGTATAAAGGCACGGGCAGTGTGTAGGTGTGAAGGCAAAGGCAGTGTGTAGGTATAAAGGCACAGGCAGTGTGTAGGTGTAAAGACACGGGCAGTGTGTAGATATAAAGACACGGGCAGTGTGTAGGTATAAAGACACAGGCAGTGTGTAGGTATAAAGGCACAGGCAGTGTGTAGGTATAAAGGCACGGGCAGTGTGTAGGTATAAAGACACAGGCAGTGTGTAGGTATAAAGGCACGGGTAGTGTGTAGGTATAAAGACACAGGCAGTGTGTAGGTATAAAGGTACGGGCAGTGTGTAGGTATAAAGACACGGGCAGTGTGTAGGTATAAAGACACGGGCAGTGTGTAGGTATTAAGGCACAGGCAGTGTGTAGGTATAAAGACACGGGCAGTGTGTAGGTATAAAGGCACGGGCAGTGTGTAGGTATAAAGACACGGGCAGTGTGTAGGTATAAAGACACAGGCAGTGTGTAGGTACAAAGGCACAGGCAGTGTGTAGGTATAAAGACACGGGCAGTGTGTAGGTATAAAGGCACGGGCAGTGTGTAGGTATAAAGACACAGGCAGTGTGTAGGTATAAAGACACGGGCAGTGTGTAGGTATAAAGGCACAGGCAGTGTGTAGGTATAAAGACACGGGCAGTGTGTAGGTATAAAGGCACGGGCAGTGTGTAGGTATAAAGACACGGGCAGTGTGTAGGTATAAAGACACAGGCAGTGTGTAGGTATAAAGACACGGGCAGTGTGTAGGTGTTGCATTTGTCAATAAACCACTCAGTGTATTAAGGCCAGGGGCCGCGTTTATTTGCACACCGTAACAGGGAGAAGTCTCATACAAAAGTGAGTCCGGCGAGCGTCTCAGTACAATGCCCCGAGTCTGCGGGCACACCGCTAGTCCCTGCCTACTCCGATGGCCCGCCCTGACATCCGGCTGTGCGCCCGATGTCCTGGTGTCCGGTTGGTGTGGACGTGCAGCTAGGCACGTCCACAGAGGCTGGAATGTCCAGCGGGGGATGGGGGACAGCAGGTATGGGAATCTGCTATCTGGGAAATGTGTGGGGGTGGTGAGGGGTAGGTTGCATGCAGGGCAGAGTGGGCACTGGGGAAAAGTGAAAAGTCATTGTGACCAGCTGTCAGGGGTCTGGATATCACATCTCCTCTCCTTCCTCCAAGATGTATGTTGAATCATCGCTGCCTGAAGTCTCTCAACTTCTCCTGGCATTGCCACCTGTCTGGCGGTCTCCGATCTCTGGTTGGTCGGGGTGAATGTAGTTGGGGTGTCGGTTGTGGCATCGGGCTTTGGCTTTGTCTCTGATGATTTCCTGTTGGTCTCGGAGTCACTTGGCCGACTGTTGTCCATTGGCCGGTTGTCTGGTGCCGCGGTCCCGGTGTGTGGACCTGTTGCCTCTGGTTGTTGGTGTTGTTTGGGAAATAGAAATCCTCTTCCTCCTCCCCTTGTCTTTGAGCCAGTCGGGCTGTCGGTGTGGTTCCTTGACTGTTGTGGTTTGAGAGTGCAGCTCTTATTTGGTCTACATGTCTGCGCCAACACTGGCCATTGTCCAACTGAATGACATAGGAGTGCGATCCCACCTGTTGTAGTATTGTGGCGGGTTTCCATTTATTTGGGCCAGCATAGCATCGTGCCCAGATTCTAGTCCCTTGCTGGTATACTCGTAGCGTAGCTCCTTTCCTCATTCGGTTTTGGTGTTTCTCAACTGTTTCTCTGATTGTTGGCTTTAGTGTATCCAATTTGGTGCGTAGAGGTCTACCGAACATCAAGTGTGCCGGGGATACCCCCGTTGTGGCATGTGGTGATGAGCGGTAGGTCATGAGGAAATCTGATAGTGTTGAAGTATCTTCTGGTGTGTTTGCGGCGGCCATTAATGCTCTTTTAAACGTTTGGACGAATCGTTCTGCTTGTCCATTCGTTGCCGGGTGGTAGGGTGCAGTTCTTGTGTGTCGTGCCCCTATTTGTTTTAGGAAATCTTGAAAGCGTAGGGACGTGAACTGCGGACCATTATCCGTGACCACGTGTTGTGGCAAGCCAAAGGTTGCAAATACCCGTTTTAGGATTTGTATCGTGGCTTCCGACGTAGTTGAGGCCATTGGCCATACTTCTGGCCACTTTGAGTGTGCATCAATGATGATTAGGAACATTGTATTCCGTATAGGGCCGCAGTAGTCCAGATGTATTCTTTCCCACGCGTTGGTTGGCCATTCCCACGGTTGTATTTGTGTTGTCGGCGGTAGTCTCTGTGTTTGGTTACACCCCGGGCATATTTTGACAAACTCGTCGATGTCTTTGTCTATTGACGGCCACCATAGCGTTGTTCTTGCCTTTTGTTTCATGCGAACTATTCCAGGGTGGCCTTCGTGTAATATTTTCAGTGTGTTGGGTTGCTGTTCTGTGGGGACTACTAGTCTGTTACCCCACAAGATGCACCCGTCTTGCGTTGTCAATTCCAATCGCCTTCTGAAATATGGTAGGAGCTGCTGTGGTGTGTGTTGTGGCCATCCATTATACACATTGTCAAGCACTTGCGCTAGCGTCGAATCCTTTGCTGTGGCTTCTGCTATCGTATCTGAGGTAAAAGTGTTAGTAAAACAGACTTGGTGTGTCTCTGGAATGACATATTTATTCTGTTGATGTGTCGTTTCTAGTAGCGGTAGGCGGGATAATGCATCCGCGTTTGCGTGTTCTTGGTGTTTTCTGTATTGAATCTTGTAGTTGAAGGCTCCCAAGTAGAGTGCATACCGTTGTAATCTTGCTGCGGTCGTGGTTGATATCCCCTTTTCCGGATTAAAGATGGTGAGTAGGGGCTTGTGGTCCGTGATGAGTGTGAACTGTCGGCCATACACATACAGTGTGAACTTCTGGAGTGCCCAGATGATTGCGAGAGCTTCTTTGTCAATCTGTGCGTAATTCCTTTCTGCATGACTTAGTGTTCTGGAGGCAAATGCAATGGGTTGCTCAGAGCCGTCTGGCATGATATGTGACAACACCGCACCTAAGCCATAGGGAGAGGCGTCACATGCCAGTGTCAGTGGTTTCTGCAAGTCGTAGTGGACTAGTGCTTTGGAGCGAAGGACTAGGTCTTTTGTGTCCTGGAAAGCCTTCTGGCATTGTTCTGTCCATCTCCAAGGGGTTTTTGATTCCAACAGCTGATGCAGCGGATGCAGGGTTTGTGCCACATTTGGTAGAAACCGGTGATAGTAATTGAGTAGGCCTAGGTAGGATCTCAGTTGTGTTACGTCGGTGGGCGTTGGTGCTTTGACTAGTGCTTGCACTTTGTCTGCTGATGTGTGTAGACCCTGCTTGTCCACCACGTGGCCACAGAAGGTTAAGGATGGTTTAAAAAATTCACACTTCTCTAGATTGATTTTTAGTCCATATTCCTGCAGGCGCTTGAGTACTGTTTTTACGTTCTCTCTGTGCTGTTCATTTGTGGTTCCTGTGATCAGCATGTCATCTAACAGACACTTTGTGTGGGGGATTCCTGACAGAATGGTGTCCATAGTTCTTTGCCATATCGCTGGTGCCGAGGCAATGCCAAAAACCATTCTGTTGTATTGGTATAGACCTTTATGTGTATTTATCGTGAGTAATTTGCGGCTGTCCGGGTGTACCTCCAATTGTAGGTATGCCTGTCTTAAATCTATCTTGGAGAAAGTTTCTCCACCCGCTAGTGAGGCAAACAATTCTTCCAAGCGTGGAAGTGGGTACTGATCTATTTCAAGCTGATTGTTAAGCGCCATTCTGAAGTCCCCGCAGATCCGGATTTCTCCCGTTTTCTTGATGACGGGTACTATTGGAGATGCCCAGTCGCTGTGCGGTACTCTGGAGATGACTCCCTGACCTTCCAATCTTTGTAATTCTGACTCCAGTTTGGCTTTTAACGCAAAAGGTACAGTCCGGGCTTTAAAGAATTTGGGTACTGCTCCTTCCCTTAACTGTAGGTGAGCTTGCATATCCTTGACTTTTCCTAATTCTGATCCGAATACTTCTGGAAATTCTTGTTTCATGGCTTGTACCCAGGTCTGGGTTTCCATACTCACTGTTCCTACTGTGCATATGTCACGTATATAAGCCGGCATTCCCATCAATCTGATCCAGTCTCTTCCAAATAGGGGTGGTCCACCCTGGTGCACGACATACAACTTTGCCTTGCATTGTTGTTCGTTTGTTCTGACATCTACCCATGCATAGCCCAATGGGGTCATCAGATGACCACTATATGTTTTAAGTGTGACTTCCGTTGGTCTCAGTTTTAGGTTAAGGCCACTATTATGCATTTGCTCCTGCGTGATGACGGAGATTGCTGATCCTGTATCTAAATCCATTAGCAGTTCTTTTCCGTTAATTTCCAGTTTGACTTTCATTGCATCTGTCCTGGGACCCACTTGATTCAAGGTGAGATGTGCCAGCCATCCATCTTTCTCGAATGGTTCATCTTCTTCTTGTGGGTCTAGTATCCCGGTGTTGCTCTGAAATGTTGTATAATAAGTTGGACGTCGATGACCCTGCATAGGGGGTCTTTGGCGTCGCTGGCTTCGGCAAGCCTTTTGTATGTGCCCTTGTTTGCCGCAGTTAAAACATGTGTCATCCTTGAAGCGACAGGTTTGTGCATCGTGAGTAAAGCCCCCACAGCGGTAACATTTACGGTTAACTGTGGCCTCTCTCGTTGGTGGTCTGTTACCTGGGGCTTGTCTTGTGAATGGTTTGGTTGTAGCGCTTAACTTGAACACCTCAGAAGTGTCCTGTGATCCTGTGGATCCATTGTGGGCTTGTAGCTGTGCCGCATCCTTATCTGCCGTTTCCATGGCTACCGCCATGTCTAATGCCGAATTTTCTGTGATGGTGCTTTCTGACAGTAATCTCTTTTGTATTGCTTTGTTGTTTAATCCGCATACAAAACGATCTCTCAGCATTTCCGATAGAGTTGATTTGAAATTGCACGTGGTTGCTAGGCGGCGTAGTTCCATCATGAACGCTTGTATGGATTCCCCTGGATTTTGTTTTCTTGCGTAGAATCGGAATCTCTCAGCTATTTCCAAGGGTTTGGGTTGGTAATACTGGTTGAGAGCTGCTACCATATCTTTGAAAGACATTTCTGAGGGTGTAATTGGGGATATGAGGTCTTTTAAAATGGCGTATGGTTTGATTCCTACTACTGTTATGAACGCCGCTGCCTGTTTGGCCTCTGGTATTTCATTCACTTGGAAGTATTGTACCATTCGGTCAATATAGGAGGACCATGCTTCCTCTCCTTCTTTGAATTCATACAGTGTACCGATAAGGGCCATTGTTTTTGTGGGACAGTATACTGTGTGCACTGGACAGTAAATATGGCTCTCTTTAATTATGAAGGGTTTTTGATTTTAGGTGACTGTGTAATATTACAATTTTTTTTTTTTTTTTTTTTTTTTTCAATGTATCACCTTGTCTTTATGAGATTGTCCGTTCTGTCTGTGCCCTCCTTGAGTTGTGTGATGACTTGTATCAGTTGTTATATTGTGTGTTTAGTCCTTGTCCTCAGTGGAAGCGTTTGTCTGTATCCTTTGTCTCTAGTCTGTGTAATTCCTGGATTTACTTTCTCTTTGTACTGTTAGTGTTTGCCGTGCCTGGGAACTGTTATCTGTGTTCTTTGTCACACTGTATCCCTTTTTGCACTGTATCTCCTTATTCCCTGCAGTTACTGTATCCCTTTTGTCTCAGCCTTGTAATCCGTTTTACCTTGTCTGTGTCTGTACCTCCTCACGTTTCCCTTCTGTGTTTGTCCTGTAGTCCCGTCTAGTCAGTCCTTTTTAATGTCCTTGTTCGCTCTGTGTGATTACAATGTATCCGTCTTTGCTTGTTAGTGTCTCGTCCGTCTTTGAATGTGTGCCCGTCTGATTTGCAGTCAGTCTGTGTACGTTTGCTGGTTTATCCTCGTCGCCACTGTTGCATTTGTCAATAAACCACTCAGTGTATTAAGGCCAGGGGCCGCGTTTATTTGCACACCGTAACAGGGAGAAGTCTCATACAAAAGTGAGTCCGGCGAGCGTCTCAGTACAATGCCCCGAGTCTGCGGGCACACCGCTAGTTCCTGCCTACTCCGATGGCCCGCCCTGACATCCGGCTGTGCGCCCGATGTCCTGGTGTCCGGTTGGTGTGGACGTGCAGCTAGGCACGTCCACAGAGGCTGGAATGTCCAGCGGGGGATGGGGGACAGCAGGTATGGGAATCTGCTATCTGGGAAATGTGTGGGGGTGGTGAGGGGTAGGTTGCATGCAGGGCAGAGTGGGCACTGGGGAAAAGTGAAAAGTCATTGTGACCAGCTGTCAGGGGTCTGGATATCACAGTAGGTATAAAGGCACGGGCAGTGTGTAGGTATAAAGACACAGGCAGTGTGTAGGTATAAAGACACAGGCAGTGTGTAGGTATAAAGGCACGGGCAGTGTGTAGGTATAAAGACACGGGCAGTGTGTAGGTATAAAGACACGGGCAGTGTGTAGGTATAAAGACACAGGCAGTGTGTAGGTATAAAGACACAGGCAGTGTGTAGGTATAAAGGCACGGGCAGTGTGTAGGTATAAAGGCACAGGCAGTGTGTAGGTATAAAGACACGGGCAGTGTGTAGGTATAAAGACACGGGCAGTGTGTAGGTATAAAGGCACAGGCAGTGTGTAGGTATAAAGGCACAGGCAGTGTGTAGGTATAAAGGCACGGGCAGTGTGTAGGTATAAAGACACGGGCAGTGTGTAGGTATAAAGGCACAGGCAGTGTGTAGGTATAAAGGCACAGGCAGTGTGTAGGTATAAAGACACAGGCAGTGTGTAGGTATAAAGACACAGGCAGTGTGTAGGTGTAAAGGCACAGGCAGTGTGTAGGTATAAAGGCACAGGCAGTGTGTAGGTATAAAGGCACGGGCAGTGTGTAGGTATAAAGGCACAGGCAGTGTGTAGGTATAAAGACACAGGCAGTGTGTAGGTATAAAGGTACGGGCAGTGTGTAGGTATAAAGGCACGGGCAGTGTGTAGGTATAAAGACACAGGCAGTGTGTATGTATAAAGGCACGGGCAGTGTGTAGGTATAAAGGCACAGGCAGTGTGTAGGTATAAAGACACAGGCAGTGTGTAGGTATAAAGGTACGGGCAGTGTGTAGGTATAAAGACACGGGCAGTGTGTAGGTATAAAGACACAGACAGTGTGTAGGTATAAAGACACAGGCAGTGTGTAGGTATAAAGACACAGGCAGTGTGTAGGTATAAAGACACGGGCAGTGTGTAGGTATAAAGGCACAGGCAGTGTGTAGGTATAAAGACACGGGCAGTGTGTAGGTATAAAGGCACAGGCAGTGTGTAGGTATAAAGACACAGGCAGTGTGTAGGTATAAAGACACGGGCAGTGTGTAGGTATAAAGACACAGGCAGTGTGTAGGTATAAAGACACGGGCAGTGTGTAGGTATAAAGATACGGGCAGTGTGTAGGTATAAAGGTACGGGCAGTGTGTAGGTATAAAGGCACGGGCAGTGTGTAGGTGTAAAGGCACGGGCAGTGTGTAGGTATAAAGGCACGGGCAGTGTGTAGGTGTAAAGGCACGGGCAGTGTGTAGGTGTAAAGACACGGGCAGTGTGTAGGTATAAAGACACAGGCAGTGTGTAGGTATAAAGGTACGGGCAGTGTGTAGGTATAAAGGCACGGGCAGTGTGTAGGTATAAAGGCACGGGCAGTGTGTAGGTGTAAAGGCACGGGCAGTGTGTAGGTGTAAAGACACGGGCAGTGTGTAGGTATAAAGACACAGGCAGTGTGTAGGTGTAAAGGCACGGGCAGTGTGTAGGTATAAAGGCACGGGCAGTGTGTAGGTATAAAGGCACGGGCAGTGTGTAGGTGTAAAGGCACGGGCAGTGTGTAGGTGTAAAGGCACGGGCAGTGTGTAGGTGTAAAGACACGGGCAGTGTGTAGGTATAAAGGTACAGGCAGTGTGTAGGTGTAAAGGCACGGGCAGTGTGTAGGTATAAAGACACAGGCAGTGTGTAGGTATAAAGGTACGGGCAGTGTGTAGGTGTAAAGGCACAGGCAGTGTGTAGGTATAAAGACACAGGCAGTGTGTAGGTATAAAGGTACAGGCAGTGTGTAGGTATAAAGGCACGGGCAGTGTGTAGGTATAAAGGCACGGGTAGTGTGTAGGTATAAAGGCACGGGCAGTGTGTAGGTGTAAAGGCACGGGCAGTGTGTAGGTATAAAGACACGGGCAGTGTGTAGGTATAAAGGCACGGGCAGTGTGTAGGTATAAAGGCACGGGCAGTGTGTAGGTATAAAGACACAGACAGTGTGTAGGTATAAAGACACAGGCAGTGTGTAGGTATAAAGACTAGTGATGAGCGAGCACCCCAATGCTCGGATGTTCGGGTGCTCTGACCGAGCACCCCCTGAGGCTCGAGTGCTCGGCCGAGCACCCGAGCCCCATTGAAGTCAATGGGAGGACTCGAGCATTACACCAGGCACCCCCTGCTCTGATGAGGGGAGGGTGCCTGGTCCATAGGAAAAGGGCAGAAAAAGATGGAAACACTACAGAAATGGTTCAGGGACAGCATAGGGAGGATGTCTGGATGCACCTTGGACTCCAACATCGCTGCTGGGAACGATCTTTCGCCCGTAGTACGCCATTTTTACAGACTGACCGTAAAACACACAAAAAGGAAAATAAAAACGACTTTAGGCGAAAAATTGTTACCAAACAGTATTTGCTGTATATTTACTTGTATATCATCTGCAAATTCTCCCAAAAATTTCATCGATTTTCTGAAGTGAGGCCATGATTAAGAGGGAAACGTGCGCAGAGGCAAATTATCCCAAAAATTTCCTTGATTTTCAGAACTGAGGCCATGATTAAGAGGGAAACGTGCGCAGAGGCAAATTCTCCCAAAAATTTCCTTGATTTTCAGAACTGAGGCCATGATTAAGAGGGAAACGTGCGCTGAGCTGACCATCTAAAACATTATGGGTGAGGGTCTGCTGCAGAGCTGACCATCCTAAACATTATATGCGAAGGCCCGCTAGTGAGCTGACGCTATAAAACATTATATGAGAGGGCCCGCTAGAGAGCTGACCCAATAAAACATTATATGAGAAGGCCCGCTGGTGAGCTGACGTATATAAAAATTGGCAAACAGGGCCCGCTGGTGAGCTGGCCCTATATAAAAATTATATCACAGGGCCCGCTGGTGAGCTGGCCCTATATAAAAATTATATCCCAGGGCACGCTGGTGAGCTGGCCCTATATAAAAATTATATCCCAGGGCATATGGAAGAGGAGGAGGAGGATGAGAACATTAAGAGTCAACCATATACCCGTTTTTGGGGTGGAAGGGGTGAATGGGAATACAGAGTATTCCCATCATTGTAAATAACATATATAAAGTGAGTTTATGTTCCCCCGGGGCTTTCCTCCAGTGGAGTGGAGAAGTCAGGGGAAATCCAGGCCTTGTTCATTTTTATAAGTGTCAACCTATCAGCATTGTCGGTGGAAAGGCGGATACGCTTATCTGTTATGATGCCACCAGCAGCACTAAATACCCGCTCAGACAGAACGCTGGCGGCAGGGCAGGCCAGCACCTCCAAGGCGTAGAGTGCCAGTTCATACCACGTGTCCAGCTTGGACACCCAGTAGTTGTAAGGCACAGAGGGATCATTGAGGACGCTGACACGGTCTGCTACGTACTCCTTCACCATCTTCCAAAACTTTTCCCTCCTTGTGACACTAGGCTGCGCATCAGGGTGAGGGTGCTGGCGGGGTGTCATGAAGGTGTCCCACGCCTTGGAGAGTGTTGCCCTGCCTTTGTCGGAACTGCTGTGTGCTCCCCTTTTCTCCCCTTCTCGGTTGGCCAAGGTAGCACGTACTCTGCCGCCAGCGTTGTCAGATGGAAAATTTTGGAGCAATTTTTCAACAAGAACCTTCTGGTATTGCACCATTTTGCTTGTCCTCTCCACCGGAGGAATGAGAGATGAGAAATTCTCTTTGTAGCGGGGGTCCAGAAGGGTGAACACCCAGTAATCCGTGTTGTCTAAAATGCGTACAACGCGTGGGTCACGGGAAAGGCAGCCTAACATAAAGTCAGCCATGTGTGCCAGAGTACCAACAGTCAAGATTTCGCTGTCCTCACCAGGAGGCTGACTCTCAATATCCTCATCCTCTTCCTCCTCTTCTGCCCACCCACGCTGAAGAGATGGAACTAAAGTTCCATGGCTACCCTCTGTAGCGGAGGCAACCGTGTCTTCCTCCTCCTCCTCCTCCTCCTCCTCCTCCTCCGCCTCCTCCAATTGTCGCTGAGAAGACGAAGTGAGGGTGCTCTGGCTATCACCTTGTGTAAGCTCTTCCTCCCCCATTTCCACCTCTTCCACATGCAAAGCGTCGGTTTTAATTGTGAGCAGCGAGCGTTTCAGTAGACACAGAAGTGGGATGGTTACACTGATAATAGCGTTATCGCCGCTCACCATCTGTGTCGATTCCTCAAAATTGCGTAAAACCTCGCAGAGGTCTGACATCCATTCCCACTCCTCACTTCTGATTACAGGAAGTTGAACGGAGAGGCGACGACCGTGTAACAGCTGGTACTCCACTACTGCCCTCTGCTGCTCACAAAGCCGGGCCAACATGTGGAAGGTGGAGTTCCAGCGCGTGCTCACGTCACACAGCAGCCGGTGAGCTGGCAATTGTAAGCGCTGCTGCAGCTTCAACAGGCCGGCCGAAGCTGTAGATGACTTACGGAAATGTGCACACACGCGGCGCACCTTGGTCAAGAGATCATGCACATTGGGGTAGGTTTTTAGAAATCGCTGCACCACTAAATTAAATACATGCGCTAGGCATGGTACGTGTGTGAGCTTGCCGAGCTCCAAAGCCGCCACCAAGTTACGCCCATTATCACACACAACCATGCCTGCTTGCAGGTTGAGTGGCGAGAGCCACTGCTCGGTCTGGTGACTAATCCCCTGCAACAGCTCTGAGGCCGTGTGCTGTTTGTCCCCAAGGCAGATCAGCTTCAGCACGGCCTGTTGACGCTTCCCCACTGCAGTGCTACACTGCTTCCAGCTACTGGCTGATGGGGGAGTGGCGGTGTGTGTAGAGAATTCGGAGGTGGAAACGGAGGAGGAGGAGCCAATAACGTAGGTGCTGGTGGAAACCCTGATGGAGGTAGGGCCCGCAATCCTCGGCGTGGGTAGCACCCGTGCCATCCCAGGGTCCGAGTCGCTCCCAGCCTCCACGACATTCACCCAGTGTGCCGTCAGGGAAATGTAGCGTCCCTGGCCACAAGCACTTGTCCATGTGTCAGTCGTTAAGTGGACCTTCCCAGTAACTGCGTTGGTCAGGGCACGGGTGATGTTACGGGACACATGGTGGTGTAATGCGGGGATGGCACACCGGGAAAAGTAGTGGCGGCTGGGGACCGCGTACCGAGGGACAGCTGCTGCCATCAGGCTGCGGAAGGACTCAGTGTCCACAAGCCTAAATGGCAGCATTTCGATGGCCAGTAATTTTGAAAGGTGTGAGGTTAGTGCTATGGCCTGTGGGTGGGTGGCTGGGTATTTTCTCTTGCGCTCAAATGCCTGGGGTAACGACATTTGGACGCTGTGCTGGGACAGGGAAGTGGATGTGGTCGCTGATGGTGCTTCAGATGCTACAGGTGCAGGGCGGGAGGTATGCGGGCCTGCGCCTTCGACAGGCGATTGGCCGGCACCGAAAACAGGGGAAGAGGAGGCAGTGGTGTGGCCTGCAGACACAGATGGGCGATCCAGGCGTTCCTCCCACTTACTACGGTGCTTGGATGCCATGTGTCGGATCATGCTGGTGGTGGTGAGGTTTCTAGTGTTCATGCCTCGGCTCATTCTGGTGTGGCACAGGTTGCAAACTACAAATCTTTTGTCGTCCGCACTTTCCTTAAAAAAACGCCATACCGCGGAACACCTACCCCTTGGCAAGGTAGATTTACGCAAGGGGGTGCTCCGTGGAACATTTGCGGGCCGGTTTGGTGCGGTCCGCCTTCTTTCTGTAGCCACACCACTGCCTCTTCCAGCCTGTTGCGGTGCTGCAGATGGCTCACCCTCAGGACTGCTGTCATCGCTCGGCTCTACACCTTCCCAGGTGGGGTCAGTCACCTCATCGTCCACCAAGTCCTCCTCCACTTCCTCACTCTGATCATCCTCCTCAAGTCTTGATCCCACCACATACTCGGTCATTGACAACTGTATAACATTCTCCTCAACAAGGTCTTGAGAAGGAAACAGTGGTTGATTTAATGGCAACTGTGTCTCATCATCATCATCATCATCCACTACTTCCTTTGACCTTAAATGCCGTTCACATCTGTCATCTTCTTGTGATTGGGTAGCCTCTAGAGGTTGTGAATCAGGGCACAAGATGTCATGTTCCTCTGCAAGCGTGCTTGGAGAGAGGGTCAAATGAAGGATTGGTGATGAGACGAGCTCATCACTATATCCCAGTGTGGGATCACTTCTTTGACCAGACCGTGTATGGTGGGAGGAAGGATGATCAGAGTGAGGATTATGTTGACCAGACTCTTGGCTACTGAGAGTGGACTTGGTGGAAGACAGGGTGGTGCTTAACCGACTGGAAGCAGTATCAGCTGTCATCCAACCGACCACCTGTTCGCACTGGTCGGACCTCGAGAGTGATGTCCTGCGACGCCCTGTGAAATCAGACATGAAGCTAGGTATGGTGGATGTCTTTCTTTCTTGTGCTCTGGCACCAGGCACAGTTTCTCCGCGTCCTGACCCGCGCCCTGAACTTTCAGGATCACGTCCACTTCCCCGTCCCTTTTTACCCGCCTTCTTCATCTTACACGATATATATGACTTTAATATATATGAGTTTGAAAACTTAACAGTATTTCTTACTATTCTGCAACTCTGCAGAGTACACAGAATAGGCTGCTAAACTGCGGTGACACACACTGAATGGAATAAGTGACTTTAATATTTGAGTTTGAAAAATTAACAGTATTTCTTACTATTCTGCAACTCTGCAGAGTACACAGAATAGGCTGCTAAACTGCGGTGACACACACTGAATGGAATAAGTGACTTTAATATTTGAGTTTGAAAAATTAACAGTATTTCTTACTATTCTGCAACTCTGCAGAGTACACAGAATAGGCTGTTAAACGGCGTTGAAACACACTGAATGGAATATGTGACTTTAATATTTGAGTTTGAAAACTTAACAGTATTTCTTATAATTCTGGAACTGTACAGAGTACACAGAATAGGCTGTTAAACGGCGGTGAAAGACACTGAATGGAATATGTGACTTTAATATTTGAGTTTGAAAACTTAACAGTATTTCTTATAATTCTGCAACTCTGCAGAGTACACAGAATAGGCTGTTAAACGGCGGTGAAAGACACTGAATGGAATATGTGACTTTGATATTTGAGTTTGAAAAATTAACAGTATTTCTTACTATTCTGCAACTCTGCAGAGTACACAGAATAGGCTGTTAAACGGCGTTGAAACACACTGAATGGAATATGTGACTTTAATATTTGAGTTTGAAAACTTAACAGTATTTCTTATAATTCTGGAACTGTACAGAGTACACAGAATAGGCTGTTAAACGGCGGTGAAAGACACTGAATGGAATATGTGACTTTAATATTTGAGTTTGAAAACTTAACAGTATTTCTTATAATTCTGCAACTCTGCAGAGTACACAGAATAGGCTGTTAAACGGCGGTGAAAGACACTGAATGGAATATGTGACTTTGATATTTGAGTTTGAAAAATTAACAGTATTTCTTACTATTCTGCAACTCTGCAGAGTACACAGAATAGGCTGTTAAACGGCGTTGAAACACACTGAATGGAATATGTGACTTTAATATTTGAGTTTGAAAACTTAACAGTATTTCTTATAATTCTGGAACTGTACAGAGTACACAGAATAGGCTGTTAAACGGCGGTGAAAGACACTGAATGGAATATGTGACTTTAATATTTGAGTTTGAAAACTTAACAGTATTTCTTATAATTCTGGAACTGTACAGAGTACACAGAATAGGCTGTTAAACGGCGGTGAAAGACACTGAATGGAATATGTGACTTTAATATTTGAGTTTGAAAACTTAACAGTATTTCTTATAATTCTGCAACTGTACAGAGTACACAGAATAGGCTGTTAAACGGCGGTGAAAGACACTGAATGGAATATGTGACTTTAATATTTGAGTTTGAAAACTTAACAGTATTTCTTATAATTCTGCAACTCTGCAGAGTACACAGAATAGGCTGTTAAACGGCGGTGAAAGACACTGAATGGAATATGTGACTTTGATATTTTAGTTTGAAGACTTAACAGTATTTCTTCCTATTCTGCAACTCTGCACAGTACACAGAATGTGCTGCTACACTGCGGCGAAGCACACTGAATGGAATATGTGACTTTGATATTTGAGTTTGAAAACTTAACAGTATTTCTTATAATTCTGCAACTCTGCACAGTACACAGAATAGGCTGCTAAACGGCGGTGAAACACACTGAATGGAATATGTGACTTTAATATTTGAGTTTGAAAACTTAACAGTATTTCTTACTATTCTGCAACTCTGCAGAGTACACAGAATAGGCTGTTAAACGGCGTTGAAACACACTGAATGGAATATGTGACTTTAATATTTGAGTTTGAAAACTTAACAGTATTTCTTATAATTCTGGAACTGTACAGAGTACACAGAATAGGCTGTTAAACGGCGGTGAAACACACTGAATGGAATATGTGACTTTAATATTTGAGTTTGAAAACTTAACAGTATTTCTTATAATTCTGCAACTGTACAGAGTACACAGAATAGGCTGTTAAACGGCGGTGAAAGACACTGAATGGAATATGTGACTTTAATATTTGAGTTTGAAAACTTAACAGTATTTCTTATAATTCTGCAACTCTGCAGAGTACACAGAATAGGCTGTTAAACGGCGGTGAAAGACACTGAATGGAATATGTGACTTTGATATTTTAGTTTGAAGACTTAACAGTATTTCTTCCTATTCTGCAACTCTGCACAGTACACAGAATGTGCTGCTACACTGCGGCGAAGCACACTGAATGGAATATGTGACTTTGATATTTTAGTTTGAAGACTTAACAGTATTTCTTCCTATTCTGCAACTCTGCACAGTACACAGAATGTGCTGCTAAACTGCGGCGAAGCACACTGAATGGAATATGTGACTTTGATATTTGAGTTTGAAGACTTAACAGTATTTCTTCCTATTCTGCAACTCTGCACAGTACACAGAATGTGCTGCTACACTGCGGCGAAGCACACTGAATGGAATATGTGACTTTGATATTTTAGTTTGAAGACTTAACAGTATTTCTTCCTATTCTGCAACTCTGCACAGTACACAGAATGTGCTGCTAAACTGCGGCGAAGCACACTGAATGGAATATGTGACTTTGATATTTGAGTTTGAAGACTTAACAGTATTTCTTCCTATTCTGCAACTCTGCACAGTACACAGAATGTGCTGCTAAACTGCGGCGAAGCACACTGAATGGAATATGTGACTTTGATATTTTAGTTTGAAGACTTAACAGTATTTCTTCCTATTCTGCAACTCTGCACAGTACTCAGAATGTGCTGCTAAACTGCGGCGACGCACACTGAATGGAATACGTGACTTTGATATTTTAGTTTGAAGACTTAACAGAATGTGCTCTAATCTGCAACTTTGCACACTAAACAGAATGTGCTCTAATCTGCAACTTTGCACACTAAACAGAATGTGCTCTAATCTGCAACTTTGCACACTAAACAGAATGTGCTCTAATCTGCAACTGTGCACACTAAACAGAATGTGCTCTAATCTGCAACTTTGCACACTAAACAGAATATATATATATTTTTTTTTTTTTTTTTTGTTTTTTTCCCCCCACACCAAATAACCTGCTGCCCCCACACACAGTAGTCCTAAAAAGGACTTTTGGTTCTTTTTTTTTCACAATTTTTGTTTTTTTCCTCCCTACACTGCCTTTCCCTTCCTATCCTCAGCTCTCCCTGGCTCAGACTGAGCCGAACTCGCTGGTCAGGTGCTATACAGCACCTGACCACGGGTTCTGGCCAGCCAATCAGTGTAATGCCAGCAGCCAACATGGCTGCTGGCATTACACCGATGTCAGAGCCTCCCTGCACGTTTATTGGCTGCGCAGCAGCCGCAAAACGTGCGGGGAGGAGACCCGAACATGGCGGGCGAGCACATGCGGTACTCGTACGAGTACCGCCATGTGCCGAGCAGAGCGATGCTCGAGCCGATCCGAGCATCGGCCGAGCATGCTCGCTCAACACTAATAAAGACACAGGCAGTGTGTAGGTGTAAAGGCGCAGGCAGTGTGTAGGTATAAAGACACGGGCAGTGTGTAGGTATAAAGGCACAGGCAGTGTGTAGGTATAAAGACACGGGCAGTGTGTAGGTATAAAGGCACGGGCAGTGTGTAGGTATAAAGGCACAGGCAGTGTGTAGGTATAAAGACACAGGCAGTGTGTAGATATAAAGGCACAGGCAGTGTGTAGGTATAAAGACACAGGCAGTGTGTAGGTATAAAGACACGGGCAGTGTGTAGGTATAAAGACACAGGCAGTGTGTAGGTATAAAGACATGGACAGTGTGTAGGTATAAAGATACGGGCAGTGTGTAGGTATAAAGACACGGGCAGTGTGTAGGTATAAAGGCACGGGCAGTGTGTAGGTGTAAAGGCACGGGCAGTGTGTAGGTATAAAGGCACGGGCAGTGTGTAGGTGTAAAGGCACGGGCAGTGTGTAGGTGTAAAGACACGGGCAGTGTGTAGGTATAAAGACACAGGCAGTGTGTAGGTATAAAGGTACGGGCAGTGTGTAGGTATAAAGGCACGGGCAGTGTGTAGGTATAAAGGCACGGGCAGTGTGTAGGTGTAAAGGCACGGGCAGTGTGTAGGTGTAAAGACACGGGCAGTGTGTAGGTATAAAGACACAGGCAGTGTGTAGGTGTAAAGGCACGGGCAGTGTGTAGGTATAAAGGCACGGGCAGTGTGTAGGTATAAAGGCACGGGCAGTGTGTAGGTGTAAAGGCACGGGCAGTGTGTAGGTGTAAAGGCACGGGCAGTGTGTAGGTGTAAAGACACGGGCAGTGTGTAGGTATAAAGGTACAGGCAGTGTGTAGGTGTAAAGGCACGGGCAGTGTGTAGGTATAAAGACACAGGCAGTGTGTAGGTATAAAGGCACAGGCAGTGTGTAGGTATAAAGACACAGGCAGTGTGTAGGTATAAAGACACAGGCAGTGTGTAGGTATAAAGGTACAGGCAGTGTGTAGGTATAAAGACACGGGCAGTGTGTAGGTATAAAGACACAGGCAGTGTGTAGGTATAAAGACACAGGCAGTGTGTAGGTATAAAGACACGGGCAGTGTGTAGGTATAAAGGCACAGGCAGTGTGTAGGTATAAAGGCACGGGCAGTGTGTAGGTGTAAAGGCACGGGCAGTGTGTAGGTGTAAAGGCACGGGCAGTGTGTAGGTGTAAAGACACAGGCAGTGTGTAGGTATAAAGGCACAGGCAGTGTGTAGGTGTAAAGGCACGGGCAGTGTGTAGGTATAAAGACACAGGCAGTGTGTAGGTATAAAGGTACAGGCAGTGTGTAGGTGTAAAGGCACGGGCAGTGTGTAGGTATAAAGACACGGGCAGTGTGTAGGTATAAAGGCACAGGCAGTGTGTAGGTATAAAGGCACGGGCAGTGTGTAGGTGTAAAGGCACGGGCAGTGTGTAGGTGTAAAGGCACAGGCAGTGTGTAGGTATAAAGGCACAGGCAGTGTGTAGGTATAAAGATACGGGCAGTGTGTAGGTGTGAAGGCACGGGCAGTGTGTAGGTATAAAGGCACGGGCAGTGTGTAGGTATAAAGGCACGGGCAGTGTGTAGGTGTAAAGACACAGGCAGTGTGTAGGTATAAAGACACGGGCAGTGTGTAGGTATAAAGACACAGGCAGTGTGTAGGTGTAAATACACAGGCAGTGTGTAGGTATAAAGGCACGGGCAGTGTGTAGGTGTAAAGACACAGGCAGTGTGTAGGTGTAAAGACACAGGCAGTGTGTAGGTATAAAGGTACGGGCAGTGTGTAGGTATAAAGGCACGGGCAGTGTGTAGGTGTAAAGGTACGGGCAGTGTGTAGGTGTAAAGACACAGGCAGTGTGTAGGTATAAAGGCACAGGCAGTGTGTAGGTATAAAGATACGGGCAGTGTGTAGGTGTGAAGGCACGGGCAGTGTGTAGGTATAAAGACACAGGCAGTGTGTAGGTATAAAGGCACAGGCAGTGTGTAGGTATAAAGACACAGGCAGTGTGTAGGTATAAAGACACAGGCAGTGTGTAGGTATAAAGGCACAGGCAGTGTGTAGGTATAAAGGCACGGGCAGTGTGTAGGTATAAAGACACAGGCAGTGTGTAGGTATAAAGGCACAGGCAGTGTGTAGGTATAAAGGCACAGGCAGTGTGTAGGTATAAAGGCACGGGCAGTGTGTAGGTATAAAGACACAGGCAGTGTGTAGGTATAAAGGCACAGGCAGTGTGTAGGTATAAAGGCACAGGCAGTGTGTAGGTATAAAGACACGGGCAGTGTGTAGGTATAAAGGCACAGGCAGTGTGTAGGTATAAAGACACAGGCAGTGTGTAGGTATAAAGACACAGGTAGTGTGTAGGTATAAAGGCACGGGTAGTGTGTAGGTATAAAGACACAGGCAGTGTGTAGGTATAAAGACACAGGCAGTGTGTAGGTGTAAAGGCACAGGCAGTGTGTAGGTGTAAAGGCACAGGCATTGTGTAGGTATAAAGGCACAGGCAGTGTGTAGGTATAAAGGTACAGGCAGTGTGTAGGTATAAAGACACAGGCAGTGTGTAGGTATAAAGGCACGGGCAGTGTGTAGGTGTAAAGACACAGGTAGTGTGTAGGTATAAAGGTACAGGCAGTGTGTAGGTATAAAGACACAGGCAGTGTGTAGGTATAAAGACACAGGCAGTGTGTAGGTATAAAGGCACGGGTAGTGTGTAGGTATAAAGACACAGGCAGTGTGTAGGTGTAAAGGCACAGGCAGTGTGTAGGTATAAAGGCACAGGCAGTGTGCAGGTATAAAGGCACGGGCAGTGTGTAGGTGTAAAGACACAGGCAGTGTGTAGGTATAAAGACACGGGCAGTGTGTAGGTATAAAGACACAGGCAGTGTGTAGGTGTAAAGACACAGGCAGTGTGTAGGTATAAAGGCACGGGCAGTGTGTAGGTATAAAGACACAGGCAGTGTGTAGGTATAAAGGTACGGGCAGTGTGTAGGTATAAAGGCACGGGCAGTGTGTAGGTGTAAAGGCACGGGCAGTGTGTAGGTGTAAAGGCACGGGCAGTGTGTAGGTGTAAAGACACGGGCAGTGTGTAGGTATAAAGGTACAGGCAGTGTGTAGGTATAAAGACACAGGCAGTGTGTAGGTATAAAGGCACGGGCAGTGTGTAGGTATAAAGGTACAGGCAGTGTGTAGGTATAAAGACACAGGCAGTGTGTAGGTGTAAAGGCACAGGCAGTGTGTAGGTATAAAGGTACAGGCAGTGTGTAGGTATAAAGACACAGGCAGTGTGTAGGTATAAAGGCACGGGCAGTGTGTAGGTATAAAGGCACGGGCAGTGTGTAGGTGTAAAGACACGGGCAGTGTGTAGGTATAAAGGTACAGGCAGTGTGTAGGTATAAAGGCACAGGCAGTGTGTAGGTATAAAGGCACGGGCAGTGTGTAGAATTGTCTCAATAACTTTTCATTGTGGGATGAAATGTCTGAGTCCGGAAGGTTTTTCCGCTCACTGAAGACATGAGACAGTTCGACTCAAAATTCTTGTGGGTTTGTCAATAGCTGGCTAGAGTCGATCTTCATGTTTGTCCACTTGATCATTTTTGTTGTGTCTTATACAAATCACACCAGAGCGAATTGTAGGTAACGGAGTGGCAACCAGTGCACTCCCTTTATTGATTGCTTACAGCGTATGGAGTTGTAAGTCCCAAACTCTCTAACCGGAGCTCCTCTACTGTGTGACCGCTCAGTCTCACGGTCCGCGCTACACTGCCAGAAGCGTGCTCTGACACGCTTCCTGTATCCGCTCTCCCAGCAGCCTCGGCCTCACTGTCGGCTGGTTGCTAAGCAACCAGCCACCGCTCACTCCCGGAAGCTCCCCAATAGGAGCGGACACCACACCTCCTTCCTTTTTCTTAGAACCAAACACAGACATGCAACAAAACTGAGAAATAGGAAGGGGAAGACAACTGTGACCTCCGGACATCTCCTTCTTCAAGGTTTTCTCCAGGATCGGAGCACCACTTCTGGTTCCCAACGCACTGGAGGACGTCTGTCTCTAGCAGGTCGACCATTGGCAGTTCCCGGAGTTGAGGCAGCCGGTGTAGACATGTCGGAGGGTCCTGATGCTAGGTCCGGCATTTCATCGGCTGCCGCTGTGCCTTCCATCGGGGAAGACTCCTCCACTTGTACATTCCTCTGTTTACGAAGTACCGGACCGTCGAGCACCCCATCTTCCCCCTCCACCAAGGGAACAGCAGCAGAGTGAGGCAACAGCCCAGACGGACCTCTGCGGAGCTGATCAGCATGCCTGCGGCAAAGGAACGGGGACCCATCACTTCTACAATTGACGCTGGCACCCAACGAAGAAGACCCCGGTACCATCGAGCCCAAACTCTGGAACCTAGTAGGAAGGGAGGGGATGAATGGGTGGCCGGAAGACGTGACTTGGAAGGCCGGTGGGCAGCAGGGTGCAACAAGTCCAGACGAGACCGCAGAGGACGGCCAAACATCAACTTCGCAGGAGGCAAACCAGTGGTAGCATGAGGAGTATTCCTGTAGGCATGCAAGAAGGATCCTCTTTCTGGGGTCGAGAAAGAGGATGCCAACAAGGCGGCCTTCAAAGTGTACACAAAGCGTTCAGCTAAGCCATTGGTGGCCGGATGGTACGGAGAGGAAGTATGATGTCTAACTCCAATGGAAGTGAGATAGTGTTGAAAAACTTGTGCAGTAAATTGTGGACCATTATCTGTCACGACTACCTTAGGTAATCCAAAAGTTGCAAAGATGCGGCGAAGAGCCGACACAGTGGCCTCAGCAGAGGTGGAGGACATAACACAGACCTCCGGCCATTTAGAAAAAGCATCCACAAGCACCAGGTACATTTTACCCCGGACCGGTCCAGCAAAGTCCAGATGCAGACGTTCCCACGGAGCTGAAGGTGAGGGCCATGAGAGGACAGGAGGGGGTGTGGACAGCGTCCGCGATTGATTACACCCCAGACAGGAATTGACCCAAGAAGCAATATCCGAGTCCAGAGAGGGCCACCAGACATGAGCTCTAGCCGTCTGTTTCATGCGTACAATGCCAGGGTGGCCATCGTGAAGGAGCTGCAATGTAGTAGTACGCAAAGAGGGAGGAATGACGACCCGGGTACCCCACAACAGGCAACCATCCTTTGTAGTTAGTTCCAATTTACGCCTGGCATAAGGCAACAATGCAGAAGAAACAGAAGTGGGCCATCCAGATTGAACATAGTGATACACTGAAGCTAAGAGTGAATCTTGACTGGTCGCCCGGGCAACATCCTGAAAGGTGGTGGTAGACATAGAACAGACACGATGGTGTTCAGAAGGGCATATAAATTGAGAAGAACTTCCAGACAATTCTCCCGGAACATCTGGTAAAGGTAGACGAGACATGGCGTCTGCATTCGCATGTTGGGCCTGAGGCCGGTATTGAATAGAATAGTCAAAAGCTCCCAAATACAGGGCGTAGCGTTGGAGCCGAGCGGCAGTAGTAGGAGAAATGCCTTTGTGGGGATGGAAAATAGCCAGCAAGGGTTTATGATCAGTGATCAAAGTAAAATGTCTGCCATACAGATAGAGAGTGAATTTTTGCAAAGCCCAAATAATAGCTAGAGCCTCCTTATCTATTTGGGCATAATTACGTTCAGCTGGTGTCAGGGAGCGGGAGGCAAAAGCAATAGGTTGCTCGGTCCCATCAGGAAGGATGTGAGACAGGACAGCCCCCAGGCCATACGGAGAGGCATCACAAGCCAGGGACACCGGTTTTGCCAGATCATAATGTACCAAGGCTTGCGACTTATGTAACATGTCCTTAGCTAGCTGGAAAGCGTCCTGACAGGCGGGTGACCAAACCCAGGCAACCTTAGTTTCTAACAGATGATGCAAGGGATGCAAGACATGAGCTAGGTTTGGTAAGAATCTGTGGTAATAATTTAAAAGTCCCAGAAATGAACGGAGTTGTGAGACATCCGCAGGAGGTGGAGCCTGTAGCAATGCTTGCACTTTCTCTCTTTGAGTATGTAGCCCATCTTTATCAATGACATGCCCACAGAAATGTAAATTGGGTTGAAAGAATTGACATTTATCGAGATTTGCCCTTAAGCCATACTCTTGAAGGCGGTGCAACACCTTGGTGACATTTATGCTCTTGCTCAGTAGTCCCTGTGATGATCATATCATCAAGTAAGCATTTAGTATGTGGAATATCTGCCAGAATTGTATCCATAGTCCGTTGCCAGATGGCCGGTGCAGAAGCAATGCCGAAAACCATGCGGTTATACTGAAATAACCCTTTATGGGTATTGATGGTGAGCAATTTCCTACATTCAGGCCGGACTTCTAGTTGCAAATAAGCCTGCAGTAAATCCAATTTCGTGAATGTAATGCCCCCAGCCAATGATGCAAACAGTTCCTCTAAACGTGGCAAAGGGTATTGCTCTACTTGGAGTTGTTGATTCACAGATACTCTGAAATCACCGCATAAGCGAATCTCCCCAGACTTCTTCACAACAGGCACGATGGGGGATGCCCACTCACTACAGGTTACTTTGGAAATGCTCCCTTCTTGTTCCAGTCGATCAAGCTCTTGCTCCACACGGCCCCTGAGAGCAAAAGGTACTGTACGTGCCTTACAAAACTTGGGTGTGGCCCCTGGTTTGAGAGTCAAAGATGCCATCATACCTTTAACTTTACCCAGAGTGGGCTGGAAAACATCCTGGAACGTGTGGCACAATTCTGTTACCCATGTTTGAGTTGTTGCCGGAAGACCATCCCCAACAGCATGTACTGGCACTGACCAAGATGGCATACCCATTTTCTTAATCTAAGAACGACCAAACAGAGGTGGGCCGCCATGTTTTACAACATACAAGGGTACTTGAAAGTCCTTTCCGTCATACTGTACAGTAACCCAGGCATACCCTAGGGGTTTAATGATTTGACCACTATATGTTCGTAGTTGAACAGATGTTCTCAGCAGGGATACTGGAATCTTTGCACGAGAAACTTGATCCCAAGTCATGACAGAGACCGCTGAACCAGTGTCTAGTTCCATCACAGTCTTTCGGCCGTTGATATTCACATGTACTAATAAAGCATCACGATGATCCCCCAGGTCATGGATACTCAGGTGTGCCACCCATTCACCGGGTTCAAACATATGTTTCAGATCTTGTCGGTGTTCTAGAAAATGTGTAGACTGGCGCTGCATGCCTCTGCGGGCCTGAGGTTGTGAACGTTGACTCCTACATACTTTACTAAGATGACCCCTCTTTGAGCAATTAAAGCAAATTTCATCTTTAATTCTGCAAGGCGCCGCCGTGTGAGCGGCAGATCCACATCTATAACAGCGGCGGGCCTTGTCCTCACTCTGTGATGTTGGAGCATGAGGTGAAACTTGATAAACAGGAGTAGCATTGAGTGTCTCCGGGGTGGCCTGTAAGTTTGCAGCATTCAGATGAGAAGCATCTTTCTCAGCCATCTCCATTGCTACCGCAATGTCCAAGGCTGATTTCTCTGTCAAATCCTTTTCTGTCAACAGTCGTTTTTGTATTCCCTTCTGCTAGAGTCCCATGACAAACTGGTCCCGGAGGGCCTCAGCCAGATGGAGCTTGAAATCACATGTAACAGCTAGCCTTTTTAGCTCCATCATAAACGATTGCACGTTCATCCCAGGTTTTTGTTTGCAAGAGTAAAAACGGTACCTTTCAGCAATTTGTAAGGGGGCTGGTTGGTAGTAGTTGGTTAAAGTGTCCAGCAGTGTTTTAAATGGTTTATCACCGGGCTTTTCTGGAGCTAATAAATCTCTCAAGGTGGCAAAGGGTTTCCGACCAACCACTGTGAGGAAAACAGACGTTTGCTTCTCCGGTGGTATATCATTAGCTGCCATAAACTGTTCCAACCGGTCTGCATAAGCTGAAACTCTTGTAAGGAACCGAATGCCGGAACCATCGCCGCCATGCTGTACCAGCAGCAAGGCCAGGAAGCAGAGGAACAGGTAAAAGAGAGAAGTACAGAACAGGGTTTTTTTTTTGTTTTTTTTTAGAAGTCAGGAAAACCCAGGGAAGGCAGGCAGGTAGACAAATTAGGAGAGAAGATGTAGAGCCCAGGCCACACAGGCAAGCGTCAAAGTTCAGCGATATGTGAGACCTCCTGAAAGAGCACTGTAGCCACCCTCCAGAGCAGCCAGACCCTAGGCTTCTTCAGCAAACAGAGCTATCTGCCACACGCAGGATCACAGTGGTGTGAAGAGTAACCAAGTCCCCAGACTCGTCGCCACTGTTATGTCTTCTACAAATCACACCAGAGCCAATTGTAGGTAACGGAGTGGCAACCAGCGCACTTCCTTTATTGATTGCTTACAGCGTATGGAGTTGTAAGTCCCAAACTCTCTAACCGGAGCTCCTCTACTGCGTGACCACTCAGTCTCACGGTCCGCGCTACACTGCCAGAAGCGCGCTGTGATGCGCTTCCTGTATCTGCTCTCCCAGCAGCCTCGGCCTCACTGTCGGCTGGTTGCTAAGCAACCAGCCACCGCTCACTCACGGAAGCTCCCCAATAGGAGCGGACACCACAATTTTCTTTCTTTCTTGCAGTCAGTTTTGATTTTTGCTCTAACTAGTCGATGGTGGTCACTTCCAACATTAAAACAATATAAGACTGAGCAGCCAGTGAATATCGTTTTATTATCTGAAAACGTGAATCTATTTCACTTGTATTACCATGTAAGGAATTTCCTGATATTTAGCACCTTTGTAACCCCTTTCTTCTCTACACCTTGCCCCTAACAATGGAAAGTCAATAAAAAGGCAACATTTACACCATCTCTCTCCCCAAGCTTCTTTCATTGTTTAGGCAAAATTGGTTTCATTTTAAAAATGTTCCATTGCTTTTTTCTGATGAGTAAAACAGTAGAACTCCAACTGCTGTGAGTGAGATCCTTCATACAAAGGTTATTATGCTTAACCCCTTAAGGATCGGTGTGCGCACGTGCGGCTGGCACTTGAGGACCACTGTGCTTTTTTTTTTTTCACTTCTGGTTCAGGGCTTCTGGAGCGGCGTGCAGCCCTGAACTCCGTGACGTACCAGGACCATCACTAGTCCTTAAGTGTCGGACCTCCGTGACGGTCCTGGCACATCAATGGTCCTTAAGGGGTTAAACTTTTTTTTTTTTTACTTAAACTTAAATTCTCCATTATGGTCACTAGGTGATGCTATTCCTATAATTTACTATTTAATGCTGTAGTCTATGACCCAAGTTCTCCCACTGAGTTCATTATAAAAAGCAGTTTGCCTTCTGGCACTATTTAAAATGTAATAACTTTTGAATGTAAATTCTTGAAGCATTGGGAGGAAACTTGTTTTTCAAAGCAAAAATCCATAAAATATATTTTTTTCTGCTCCTTTAACTATTTATTGAAAAGGTGGTTAAGCAACGCATCACATTATAAACCTCTATGTTCACATTATAAACCTCTATGTTCCTTAAATGGTTAATGCATTTGGGATCTCGCCACAGTTTTACAAGACTGTCACTGATGTACGTGAAGAAGGAATTCACTATGACCCACCAGGAACCAGCGAGACGGGACAGAGCAGTTCCTACAGGTGGACTTGATTGTCCTCCTCAGTCTCTGGTTACACCAATAAAATGTGCCTCACAGCTAAACATTAACATCAAACGGTTCATTACAGATTTCTCACCATGTCTAACGAGTCAGGTGTGCCGTTACTGTGCCTTTCTTTCATTCATGGACCAATCTGACATTTATGGAGTTTCCTTACAAGAATGTAGAAATTTATTGGCTGAAAACAGGTTCTTACCAGTTTTCTGTGTAGAATCAAACAATTATAAACTAACGTTATCTCCTTTCTTTATTGCTTTATCTATTTATCACTGTTTTCGCCTGTCTTTTTTGGAAACAGTTTTGAAATATATTTTACTAAAAGCCTTAAAGTTAAAAATAAAACATGAGCAATTCTGGGGCAAACCAACTGCCCACAGAGAGGTGGTACCCAACGTCGGGATTCAGGTTGCACCAACAGGTCATAGTTCAAGAACATCCCTAATTAAGCAGAAATAAATCATTCACAGTGACTGAGCCACTGATTGTTCACTTGTGATTAAGCAGAGAAAACCTATGTACAGAGACACTAAGGTTCAACAAGGTTCTGAAATTCAACTTAATTAGGTAATTTTGTGTTCCTGAGAGTGTGTATTTATGTCAATTTGACTGTATGCCAAATTTACTAAAAGTCAAAAACTTTGGATATGTCAGCTGACTAAGACAAACTGGCCTCAGAGACTGGTGAGATATGGATTAGGCTATTGCTTTCTATGCAGTACGCAAATTAAACGTATTCAAGTTCACTACCTCACATGTGAATGTAACATGTTTGCGCAAAAAGAGAAATTTACAGTTCCCCACAGACATGTATATCACAGTTCTCCATACATGTATATTTCACAGTTCTCACACAGACATGTATGTCACAGTTCTCACACAGACATGTAATGCACAGTCTTCCATAGACTTCTATGTCACAGTTCTCACACAGACATGTATGTCACAGTTCTCCATAGACATGTAATTCACAGTCCTCCATAGACATGTATGTCACAGTTCTCACACAGACATGTATTTCACAGTTCTCCATAGACGTTATGTATGTCAATGCTCCTTACCCGCTCGCCAGCCTCTTCTTGCTCGCGGAGGTTTGTATCGTCAGGGGCAGAACGCTGCTGTCTTCCTTCTGGCGTCTGCGCGTTCGCCCGCTCCTTATGTCATTTGGAGCCTCCGCAAATCATGCAAGGTTCCCTTGCGAGCCCCCCTCCTCTTCCACTCCTATTGGCTATTATCTCCTATTTGAATGGGCTAGCCCAGGCTTAGGGTGCCCGTTCCACGAGCTCTGTTAGCATCTTCTGACATTGTTATTAGTTTCTCCTCCTGGTTCTGATCTCAACCTGCCTTGACTGCTCTGGATCTCCAGCCCTTGGTTCTGACCTCAGCCTGCCTTGACTACTCTGGATCTCCAGTCCCTGGTTCTGACCTCAGCCTGCTATGTCTACTCTGAATCTCCAGTTCCTGGTTTTGACCAGGGTCCGTTCCTGCCTTTTGCTCGACTTCAGTTCCTGAAGCCCTCCGATCTATTTCCAGCCTGTCCAACCAGCCTGGTTCTGTACGGTTCCAAGTGTACTCCTATCCTCGTTGCACCCCGGCTCATCTGGGGTGGAACAGTCTGGTTTCTCGATCAGCACCTCTAACTCAGCTTCAGCTGCAGCAAGGGAGTACCTGGCATCCCGTCACCGATCTCTAGCTTCACTCCCTAGCATCGCACCCAAGCTTCTGTACCAGTGCCGGCACCACATGGGTCCCTACCCCAGTGGGTGACAACATCACAGTTCTCCACAGATGTGTAATTCACAATTCTCCATAGAGGTATAAGTCACAGTTCCCCATAGACATGTATTTCACAGTTCCCCATAAATGTATATTTCACAGTTCTCCATAGACGTGTATGTCACAGTTCTCCATAGAGGAGTAATTCACAGTTCTCTACAGACGTTTGTTTCACAGTTCTCCGTACATGTGTAATTCACAATTCTCCATAGATGAATATTCCACAGTTCTCCATAGATGTGTATTTCACAGTTCTCTCCATAGATGTGTATTTCAAAGTTCTCCATAGACATGAATACCTCCTTTGGGCCTAGGAGGTATATTAAACTCATTATTATATCTGTGTTCCCTGTTCACTGTCTGACCCAGGCTACCATTGCTATCTATTGTATGTACCTGCTATCAATCTATTGTTGCCTTCGACTTGGTTATCTGCGTCTGTCTTCATGCCCTCTGGCTGACTCTGTTTGACAATGTGTTTCCACTGCAGGACAAGTTGAAGTTGGGAGTGTCGTATCTCTCAGTGGTCCAATGTCTCTAACTTATGGGGTGTCCAACTATAGCAGGGGTTCCTGGACTTGGCTGAGTTTGCAGGGGTGAGTCATTATTATCCTCCTGGTCAATCAGTTACCTTATTTGAGTTAACCCTATACGACCTTGGGTTCCAGTTTGTGTGAGTCGTATAGTTGACATGAATCTCTCAGTGATGGGCTCTGGTGAGCTTTGTGTGTGGTACTGTGAAAGCAGAGAGAGTGCAATGATAAAAATACAATGTGAAAAAAGACAGTGAAACAATGTAGAGAAGATTGTGCAACAATGTAAAAAAAGATACACTGCAAAAAAGTCAGTGAAACAATGTGGAAAAGCTGTCTTGTTGGCAGTGGCTCTAAATCTTGTTTTGCCCAGGGCACCTCTAATATACAATATTGAATTTGTGAGGAGCCCCTATAATTTTTTATGCCATTTGTCAGTGGTGTCAGGAGTTATTATTATGTCTCACAGTCACAATAACAAAAACAAACATTTTGTGTTTAACAATTCTATAAATGTACATCTGGAAATCAGGAAGCCTTGTTATAAAATATGGGGCAACCTGTGTGAAAACCACTATCCTACAGCATACAGATTACTCAGTGCTGGGGTAACAGTCACATTGTATCCAGGGAGCTCAGTGTTAGGGGAAACTACAACATTGTATCCAGGAAGCTCAGTGTTAGGGGAGACTGTAACATTGTATCCAGGGATCTCAGTGTTAGGGGAGACTGTAACATTGTATCCAGGGATCTCAGTGTTAGGGGAGACTGTAACATTGTATCCAGGGAGCTCAGTGTTAGGGAAGACTGTAACATTGTATCCAGGGAGCTCAGTGTTAGGGGAGACTGTAACATTGTATCCAGGGAGCTCAGTGTTAGGGGAGAGTGTAACATTGTATCCAGAGAGCTCAGTGTTAGGGGAGACTGTAACATTGTATCCAGGGAGCTCAGTGTTAGGGGAGACTGTAACATTGTATCCAGAGAGCTCAGTGTTAGGGGAGACTGTAACATTGTATCCAGGGAGCTCAGTGTTAGGAGAGAGTGTAACATTGTATCCAGGGAACTCAGTGTTAGGGGAGACTGTAACATTGTATCCAGGGAACTCAGTGTTAGGGGAGACTGTAACATTGTATCCAGGGAACTCAGTGTTAGGGGAGACTGTAACATTGTATCCAGGGAACTCAGTGTTAGGGGAGACTGTAACATTGTATCCAGGGAGCTCAGTGTTAGGGGAGAGTGTAACATTGTATCCAGAGACCTCAGTGTTAGGGGAGACTGTAACATTGTATCCAGAGAGCTCAGTGTTAGGGGAGACTGTAACATTGTATCCAGGGAGCTCAGTGTTAGGGGAGACTGTAACATTGTATCCAGGGAGCTCAGTGTTAGGGGAGACTGTAACATTGTATCCAGGGAGCTCAGTGTTAGGGCAGGGAGCTCAGTGTTAGGGGAGACTGTAACATTGTATCCAGGGAGCTCAGTGTTAGGGGGGACTGTAACATTGTATCCAGGGAGCTCACTGTTAGGGCAGGGAGCTCAGTGTTAGGGGAGACTGTAACATTGTATCCAGGGAGCTCAGTGTTAGGGGAGACTACAACATTGTATCCAGGGAGCTCAGTGTTAGGGGAGACTACAACATTGTATCCAGGAAGCTCAGTGTTAGGGGAGACTGTAACATTGTATCCAGGGAGCTCAGTGTTAGGGGAGACTGTAACATTGTATCCAGGGAGCTCAGTGTTAGGGGAGACTGTAACATTGTATCCAGGGAGCTCAGTGTTAGGGGAGAGTGTAACATTGTATCCAGGGAACTCAGTGTTAGGGGAGACTGTAACATTGTATCCAGGGAACTCAGTGTTAGGGGAGACTGTAACATTGTATCCAGGGAGCTCAGTGTTAGGGGAGAGTGTAACATTGTATCCAGGGAGCTCAGTGTTAGGGGAGAGTGTAATATTGTATCCAGGGAGCTCAGTGTTAGGGGAGACTGTAACATTGTATCCAGGGAGCTCAGTGTTAGGGGAGACTGTAACATTGTATCCAGGGATCTCAGTGTTAGGGGAGACTGTAACATTGTATCCAGGGAACTCAGTGTTAGGGGAGACTGTAACATTGTATCCAGGGAACTCAGTGTTAGGGGAGACTGTAACATTGTATCCAGGGAACTCAGTGTTAGGGGAGACTGTAACATTGTATCCAGGGAGCTCAGTGTTAGGGGAGACTGTAACATTGTATCCAGGGAACTCAGTGTTAGGGGAGACTGTAACATTGTATCCAGGGAACTCAGTGTTAGGGAAGACTGTAACATTGTATCCAGGGAGCTCAGTGTTAGGGGAGAGTGTAACATTGTATCCAGGGAGCTCAGTGTTAGGGGAGAGTGTAATATTGTATCCAGGGAGCTCAGTGTTAGGGGAGACTACAACATTGTATCCAGGGAGCTCAGTGTTAGGGGAGACTACAACATTGTATCCAGGAAGCTCAGTGTTAGGGGAGACTGTAACATTGTATCCAGGGAGCTCAGTGTTAGGGGAGACTGTAACATTGTATCCAGGGAGCTCAGTGTTAGGGGAGACTGTAACATTGTATCCAGGGAGCTCAGTGTTAGGGGAGAGTGTAACATTGTATCCAGGGAACTCAGTGTTAGGGGAGACTGTAACATTGTATCCAGGGAACTCAGTGTTAGGGGAGAGTGTAACATTGTATCCAGGGAGCTCAGTGTTAGGGGAGAGTGTAACATTGTATCCAGGGAGCTCAGTGTTAGGGGAGAGTGTAATATTGTATCCAGGGAGCTCAGTGTTAGGGGAGACTGTAAAATTGTATCCAGGGAGCTCAGTGTTAGGGGAGACTGTAACATTGTATCCAGGGATCTCAGTGTTAGGGGAGACTGTAACATTGTATCCAGGGAACTCAGTGTTAGGGGAGACTGTAACATTGTATCCAGGGATCTCAGTGTTAGGGGAGACTGTAACATTGTATCCAGGGAGCTCAGAGTTAGGGGAGACTGTAACATTGTATCCAGGGAGCTCAGTGTTAGGGAAGACTGTAACATTGTATCCAGAGAGCTCAGTGTTAGGGGAGACTGTAACATTGTATCCAGGGATCTCAGTGTTAGGGGAGACTGTAACATTGTATCCAGGGAGCTCAGTGTTAGGGGAGACTGTAACATTGTATCCAGGGAACTCAGTGTTAGGGGAGACTGTAACATTGTATCCAGGGAACTCAGTGTTAGGGGAGACTGTAACATTGTATCCAGGGAACTCAGTGTTAGGGGAGACTGTAACATTGTATCCAGGGGGCTCAGTGTTAGGGGAGACTGTAACATTGTATCCAGGGAACTCAGTGTTAGGGGAGACTGTAACATTGTATCCAGGGAACTCAGTGTTAGGGGAGACTGTAACATTGTATCCAGGGAGCTCAGTGTTAGGGGAGACTGTAACATTGTATCCAGGGAGCTCAGTGTTAGGGGAGACTGTAACATTGTATCCAGGGAGCTCAGTGTTAGGGGAGACTGTAACATTGTATCCAGAGAGCTCAGTGTTAGGGGAGACTGTAACATTGTATCCATGGAGCTCAGTGTTAGGGGAGAGTGTAATATTGTATCCAGAGAGCTCAGTGTTAGGGGAGAGTGTAACATTGTATCCAGGGAGCTCAGTGTTAGGGGAGACTGTAACATTGCATCCAGGGAGCTCAGTGTTAGGGGAGACTGTAACATTGTATCCAGGGAGCTCAGTGTTAGGGGAGACTGTAACATTGTATCCAGGGAGCTCAGTGTTAGGGGAGACTGTAACATTGTATCCAGGGAGCTCAGTGTTAGGGGAGACTGTAACATTGTAACCAGGGAGCTCAGTGTTAGGGGAGACTGTAACATTGTATCCAGGGAGCTCAGTGTTAGGGGAGACTGTAACATTGTATCCAGGGAGCTCAGTGTTAGGGGAGACTGTAACATTGTATCCAGAGAGCTCAGTGTTAGGGGAGAGTGTAACATTGTATCCAGGGATCTCAGTGTTAGGGGAGACTGTAACATTGTATCCAGGGAGCTCAGTGTTAGGGGAGAGTGTAACATTGTATCCAGGGATCTCAGTGTTAGGGGAGACTGTAACATTGTATCCAGGGAGCTCAGTGTTAGGGGAGACTGTAACATTGTATCCAGGGAGCTCAGTGTTAGGGGAGACTGTAACATTGTATCCAGGGAGCTCAGTGTTAGGGGAGACTGTAACATTGTATCCAGGGAGCTCAGTGTTAGAGATATAAAAGTGTAATTAAATAATAAAATAGACAGAGATGAATAAATATCATCAATATGACTTTACATGTTATGTTTTTGTATATAAAGTGAAAAAGGAGGGTAACTTTAGTTTGATCTCAGACTTGTATGATTAGTACAACTTTATGCCAACATCACCTGGTAATGCCCCCCGCTCCCCGAATCCCTAATTCTTAGTGCATATGCCGAAGTGCGTCTAATTCCCCAGAGCGATACATCTCCAAAAACCCGACCTGATAAGCAATGTTATCGCACCCCCTCTGTCCTGTTCAGTTGTCCTGAAGACTAACGCAGGCGAACACAGCCATAGACAGGAAATAGACACCCCCACTGATTTAAATCGAGAATTTAACCCCCTGAATGGTCAAGGAGGTCTGAAATATAGTAGATAACATAGTAACATAGTAACATAGTAGAAAAGGCTGAAAAAAGACATGCGTCCATCAAGTCCAGCCCATGCCAATAACACCCCTGTTGATCCAGAGGAAGGCAACAAAAAAGCCCTCTGGAGCAATTTCCAATGTAGGTGTGTGTGTGTGTGTGTCAAATAGTTCCCCGGCTCAATATCCTATTTGCTTTGAAGCCATCTGTCATAACTGTCAATATTGTTCTGTGCTAGATAGGCATCCATTGCTTTTTTGAATGCAGTTACATTATCTGCAAGCACAGCATCCCGAGGCAAAGAATTCCATAGCCTTACCGCCCTTACTGTAAAGAATCCCTGCCTGTGTTTTAGTCGAAAGCGCCTTTCCTCAAGTCTTAATGGATGACCTCTTGTTCTTAGCTCAGCTCTTTGCATAAATAATTCATTGGATAGTTCTTTGTATTGGCCTTGAATGTATTTGTAAATGGTAATCATATCACCCCTTAGACGTCTCTTTTCTAATGTAAACAAACCCAGTTTGGCTCGTCTCTCTTTGTAACTCAGATCCTCCAATCCCTTTATCAGTTTTGTTGCACGTCTCTGCACCTTTTACAGTTCAGTAATGTCTTTTTTTAGAACAGGCGCCCAAAATTGTACTCCATATTCTAGATGAGGCCTAACCAAGGATTTATACAGAGGTAGGATAATGTTAGCATCCCTTGCTTCTACACCTCTTTTTATGCAGGCTAGTACTCTATTTGCTCTTGCAGCAGCTGAGTGACTCTGCACACTGCTGTGAAGACTATTGTCTATCAGTACACCTAAATCTTTCTCTAATGAGGATTTCCCAAGATGTTTCCCATTTAGAGTATATGTAGCAAGTTTGTTTCTACAACCCAAATGCATAACCTTACATTTATCTACATTAAATGACATCTGCCACTTTTCTGCCCATTCACTTAGTTTATCTAAATCCTTCTGTAGGGAAAAAACATCGAGCTCTGTATGTATTTCCTTACATAGCTTAGTGTCATCAGCAAAGATTGAGATGCTACTTTCAATTCCCACTTCTAGATCATTAATAAACAAATTAAAAAGCATTGGGCCCAGGACTGAACCCTGCGGTACCCCACTTATAACCCTAGACCAATTTGAAAAAGTTCCATTTACAACAACTCTCTGCCATCTATCATTTAACCAGTTCTCAATCCATGTACAGATACCACCACCCAAACCGAAGCCTTTTAATTTATGCAGTAACCTGTTGTGAGGTACTGTGTCAAAGGCTTTTGCAAAATCCAAGTATACTACATCAACAGCAATTCCCCTGTCCAAATTACTACTCACTCTTTCATAAAATGCAAGTAAATTAGTCTGACATGATCTGTTCTTCATGAAACCATGCTGATTCCTACTAATGATATTGTTTGTCTTCACATAGTTCTGAATACTATCAGTTAATAACCCTTCTAGTATCTTACCCACTATGGAAGTCAAGCTCACAGGTCTATAATTTCCTGGTTTGGATCTTGCTCCCTTTTTAAACAATGGAACTACATCAGCTTTCCTCCAATCACAGGGCACTATGCCTGATGAAAGCGAATCAATAAATATTAAGTATAATGGTTTTGCTATTACTGAACTAAGTTCCTTAAGTACCCTTGGGTGTATACCGTCCGGTCCAGGCGCTTTATTCACTATAACCCTTTCCAGTCTCTTTTGGACCTTGTCCTCAGTAAGCCATGTAGATGTTGGAGGAAATTCCATGGTTTTGTCTGTTTGCCCATAGCTTGTCATTTCTGCTTCCTTTGTATATACTGAAGCAAAGAACGTATTTAGGGTCTCAGCCATAGCTTTATCCTCACTAATCAATTCACCTGTTTCAGTCCTAAGAGGACCAATATCAACCTTAACTTTTTTGTTGTTAATATACTTGTAGAATTGTTTAGGGTTTTTCTTGCTCTCGTTTGCAATGTTTCGCTCATTTTCTATTTTAGCTAGCTTAATTGCTTGTTTGCAGATTTTATTACATTCTTTATATTTTTAAATGATGCATCTGACCCAATTGACTTAAACACCTTAAAAGCCTGCTTTTTATTTCTCATTTCCCTGCTAACCACATTATTAATCCACATTGGTTTTGCTTTACTTCTCTTGTGCTTATTCCCCAATGGTATATATTGACGTGTATATTTGCCCAAGAGCATTTTAAATACATTCCATGACTCTTGTGCATTTTTATCTTTGAAAATTACATCCCACTGGATATCCTTTAAAGCTTCTTTTAACTTTGTAAAATTAGCCTTTTTGAAATTGAATGTTTTGGTTAAACTCTTGCTATTGGGTTTCTCATAACAAACTTCAAAGGATACAATATTATGGTCACTGCTGCCCAAATGTTCCCTTACCTGCACACTGTTTACAATGTCAGAATTGTTTGAGAGCACTAGGTCAAGCAAGGCCTCTTTTCTAGTTGGCTCCTCTACTAGTTGGGACATAAAATTATCATTTATCATACTTAGAAAAATATTTCCCTTTGTTGTGCCTGAAGTCATATTGCTCCAGTCAATTTCAGGGTAGTTGAAATCTCCCATTATAATTACCTTTGCTGACCTAGCAGCCTTTTCCATTTGCAGTAAAAGCTGGGCTTCCTCCAACTCCCCAACATGAGGTGGCTTGTAGCAAACCCCCACCAATATCTTTTTATTATGTGTGCCCCCAGTGTGTATTTCAACCCACAAGGCCTCTACCTTTTCATTGGACCCTTCATTTATATCTTCCCTTAAACTAGGTTTTAAGGCCTGCTTAACATATAGGCATACCCCTCCTCCCCTTTTATTAACCCTGTCCCTCCTACAAAGTGAATAACCCTCTAGATTGACTGCCAAGTCATACGTATCATCTAACCAGGTTTCAGACACTCCAATCAGATCATACTGCTCATGTACTGCAATCATTTCTAGTTCCCCCATCTTACCAGCCAGACTGCGAGCATTTGCATGCATACATTTTATCTTTTTGCCATTCTTAAAGATTTCATTCTTTTTCAGATGTATTTGTCTTTTATCAGGCTGTAACAATGGCAACTCCCTATTAGCTGAACTAGCCCATTCCCCCTCTCCACCCCCATGACCCTTCTCTAATCCCATTCCCTCAATTATACTATCTTCCCCAGCCTGTGTTGCAGCTCCCTCCCCCCCCCTTTCTAGTTTAAAGTCTCCTCCAGCCTTCTAACCATCCTATCACCCAGCACCGTGGCCCCCCTTCCACTAAGGTGCAATCCATCACTACTATAAAGATTGCTCCCAAGGGAAAAGACTGACCAGTGCTCTAGGAACCCAAACCCCTCCTGCTTACACCAAGTCTTTATCCACGCATTTAACTCCCTAATCTCCCGTTGCCTTTCTAATGTAGCGCGTGGCACAGGTAGAATTTCAGAAAATACTACCTTAGAGGTCCTCTGCTTAAGCTTATATCCTAGGTCCCTGAAATCATTCTTAACGGACCTCCATTTTCCACTGACTTTGTCATTAGTACCAACATGTACCATGACAGCCGGGTCATGCCCAGCCCCTCCCAACAATCTATCAACCCGATCAGCCACATGTCGAACCCGAGCTCCCGGGAGACAGCAAACTGTACGATTGTGGCGATCTTGGTGACAGATTACCCTGTCTGTCTTCCTAATAATAGAATCCCCTACCACCACCATCTGTCTAGGTCTGCCTGAGTCCTGGATCCCATCCGTGCTAGAGGGGCTGTTCACTCGGCTGTTAGAGAGAACAGTCCTCTCCAGCAAAGACATTCCTGTGTCAGCATCCCCAACATCATTACTTAATGTAGCAAATCTGTTAGGATTAGTAAACACAGGAGTGTCCTCCCTATTTCTCTGTCCACCCCCCTTGCTATGTCTAACTGTAACCCATCTGGCTACCTGCTCTTTCTTTGTGCAGTCTCCACCCTCAGAACTACCTACCACCGCTTCCTGCTGCTCAGTCAGCAGACCCCTCTCAAGATTGTCCGTCTTTCTCAATGTTGCAACCTGCCCCTCCAGATCTCTAATACGAGCTTCCAGAGAGACCACTTGCTCACATCTGCCACAGAGGTATGCACCCTGGAACGGTTGTTCCAGATGTGCAAACATATGGCAGTTTGTGCACTGAGTTAAATGGACAATCATGCTACCACTCATATGTGCCAGTTACCACAAGATAAAAAGGCAGGCAGGCAAAAATAGCTGCACAATAAGTTTGATAATGTGAATCCCCCTGTTTTAAATTCCCACACTTACCACCCTTCTGCACTTACACACGGATGCAAGATTCACACGTTCAAGTATTCACTATGTATCTGCTATATAAGCCAGGAATCCACCAATTACAAACACAGCAATTAGTCACTCCCACCACACCAGACTTCAATTATTTATCACAGCAAAGAGGGAAAACAAAACTCAGAGAGATTTGTTTTTAACCTCTCCCTTACCACACCACACCACACAATATTCTTATGCTATTATTCCAGCAAGTATCCAATCTCAGTCGCACAGGGCACAGGGCACTGAAATGCATTGTTTATTTGTTAGAGAACTCAAAATACCCTGTTTAAAGTGGAACTTTCACATAGTATAAAGTAGCCCTCCAATAATTAACCCCCTAAGGACCCATGACGGTCCTGGCACGTCATGGCTGGATTTGAGTTAAGGACCAATGACGTACCAGGACCGTCATGACTTAAATGATAGAAGTATGCCTCTGTGCACGCTGCTATCATTAATTCCAGGCTGAGACTGAGCACTCCGAGACCGGGGCGTTCAGTCTCAGCCCTTCCTGCTTGTGACGGTTCATGTGATCGCCGTAGCAGCGATCACATGTACCGGCATAGTGACAGACAGAGGCAACACGCAAAGCATACTGTCTCTGATTGTCTCTTCTACCTCTGTCTCCCCTTCTATCAAAGTAAGGGAGAGAGAAGTAGAGAGGAGACACCTAGTGGTAAAGTAAAATACAGCAGCTGGGGGTATTAACCCCTTCACTGCTGGTGCAGAAGGCCAGCTAAATGCAGGTCCATTTTTGACCTGCAATGATATACTTTTTTTTTTTTTTTTACAAAAAAAAAATGTGATTAAAAGAAAATAACATATAAAAACAATTTTGGAAGTGTGATTGCTGGGGAGCCATGTAATACACTTATACACACCACCAAATGTCAGGGATAAAAAAGTGTCAAAATAGGGTGGGAAAAAGGGACATGGGGATTTTCACCCAAGGGGGGGACAGTGGCCACTTTAAACTGAACATTTTGTAGGTATGACTGACCGGTCATACTTATCATGCAGTCGCCATAAAAATTTAACCCTTTGTGCCCAACTGATCCCAAGGGAAAAAACAAAAATGGTGTTTTTTTACTTTTATTTTTTACATTTTTTTAACATTTTAATAAAGTAAATGGTGGGTTATCCATATAAGTAGGGTATCAAATGAAATCCCTATTTGTGCTTAAAAAAACAGTATATAATTTATGGGGGTGGAATAAAAGACTTAGAATGAAAACACTGTTGAACAAAGACATAGTGAAAAAGGTCAGAATTGCTCCGGTCCTTAAGTGAAATCCACCTCAGATTTTCCCGGTCCTTAAGGGGTTAAGCAAAGGGCGACGAGCTTCATAATAGTTCTATTAGGTCTCAGTAGTACCTGATTCTAATGTAATCCTTAATCTTCGGGGACTGACGGCCAGGTTAGTGCCATCTTCTCGCCTGTACCGTGAGTCCTTTCTGGGGCCTGTCGGCACAGCGCAATGTCTCCTAGAGGAGACCGGAACACACAGCGCAGGTGCGTATACAAGATGTCTGCGCTGATGCCTGACTTCCGCTCTCTGAACATTAAGGATTCCGTCAGGATCTGGTAGTTCTGAGATCTAATAGAAGTATTATGACGCTGGTCACCATTTGTCTAATTATTGGAGTGAGACTTTATACTAAGTTAAAGTTCCACCTGAAGTCAATGGGAATTTGGTGATTTTTGTTTCTACCATACAGGAAAAATGTGTCGTAACCCAGATTTGGTCCCTGATCACTGTCCTGCACTTTATATAAAATTACTGTATTATAGAGAAACATTGCTATATAGTTTAGTTAGTGTATATATCTCAGACACATCTGTATAATACAAACCAATTTAGAGATGGTTTAAGCTAGTATATATTATGGGTAGAAGATACTGAAATGAATTATCCTCCTTTAATATGAATGGATCTTACCCCCCCTTTATTACTAGCGCTGCAATACGACACAGACCTTTCTAGCAGGGCTGGATTTACATCGGAGGAGCCTGTAGGCACAGAAATCTGAAGCCCCCCCCCCAATTTTCCATCTCCACTGGACACCTCCACAATGCTCATAAGCTCCATATTGCCCCCATCATCTCCATATTTCCCCCATCAGCTCCATATTGTCCCTCACATTGCCCACATCAGCTCCAACTTCCCCATCATCTCCATATTCCCTCACATTGCTCCATCATCTCAATATTTCCCCTCACATTGCTCCATCATCTCAATATTGCCCCTCACATGTCCCAGTGCCCCCATCATCTCAATATTGCACCTCACATTGCCCCATCATCTCAATATTTCCCCTCACATTGCTCCATCATCTCCATATTTCCCCATCATCTCCATATTCCCTCACATTGCTCCATCATCTCAATATTTCCCCTCACATTGCTCCATCATCTCAATATTGCCCCTCACATGTCCCAGTGCCCCCATCATCTCAATATTGCACCTCACATTGCCCCATCATCTCAATCTTGCCCCTCACATGTCACATTGCCCCCATCATCTCAATATTGCACCTCACATTGCCCCCATCATCTCAATCTTGCCCCTCACATGTCACATTGCCCCCATCATCTCAATATTGCCGCCCCCCTTTCCTACCTCACTGGAGAGGAGAGGCATGTACCTCCTTTGGCACAGAGCTGTAGCTGCTGCCTGCTGGAGCTCCCGCACGGTCTGTAATATAGAGCGCTGGGAGATGAGGTCATCTCCCAGCGCTCTGCATTATTACCAAAGAGCCAACGGTGACGAGGGAGCTCAGCAGCTCTACATGTCTGTGCCGAAGAAGGCACAGACCTCTCCTCTGAGATCTCTCCATGTTGTTGCGGGCGCCAAGCGGGGGGGGGGGCAGGGGTGACTGGCGAGGCTAATAAAAAATATAAAAAACCCCAAGGAAAAAAAGATCCCAGCAATGACAGGCGCCCCTCTGTGGGATGTGCCTGTAGGCAGGTGCCTACTCTGCCTTATTACAAATCCGGCCCTGCTTTCTAGGATTCACACAGTTGGAAAGATGCATTTTTAATTGACCTGAAAGAACTGCTGTTGTGAGAAATTATATATAGATTACACATAAAATAACAGATTCAGAACAAGAGCTCAGTAACTGTAGATCAGCTCTCTTTTGGGGGATTTATGTTTTTATTTATATTTTATTTATATTATATTCAAATTCCTAAAATTCCTGAAAAGAGAACTTCAGTGACAAATGTAAAACTGCAGACAGACCTTGATGAGCCCCGTGGAGACTGTGCCGCTATCCTGGAGTTTTCTCAGAGTCTTTCTGAGATGAATAAAATCCTATAATTTATTATGGGAACGTGTTATGAGTAATGCGATTTGGAAAGTGTCCTTAGCAGTGAGGCTGGGGGAGCAGGAATGTAATGGAAAAATAAATATATTGTGGCTTATTATTATCGGAGGATCAGATGCCATCAGGTCACAGGGTGGAGCCAAAGTGGGCGTGGTCAACAGTGGGTGGAGCCAATCATGGTCGTGCATGCAATTGTTTACATTGCTGTGAATTTATTAATTTGTAAATATGCAAAATAAATCCCTATTCCCCTCAAATCTTCCTTTCCATAACCCTATTATAATGTGCTGCTTCCTACACCCCCCACTAAAATCTTCTAATAACTCCCCACTGAAATGTGTCTCCCTTCAACCTCGACTAAAATCCTTCTCTGTATACTCCCCATTATAATGTGTCTCTTCTGATACCCCCACTAAAATATGTCTGGCCATGACCCCACACTGTAAATTATCTCTCCTAGATCCCCAACTAACATCTTTCTTTACCCCCTGGCCCCCATTAGAATGTGCGTGTCCCTAAACCCCTTAAAAAAGCTGTCCTTTGCACCAATATAATGAGTACATCCCTGCAAACCCCCCATTAAATCCTTTCTCTCCATAACACCCACTACAATGAGTCTCTCCCTACACCCCACTGGAATCTTTCTCTCCATAACCCCCATTTTGTGCCTCGTCCTACACTCCCCTCGCTGTTATGTATTCCTCCCACTCTAGTGTGTCCCCCCTACACCCCCACTGGAATCTCTTTCCATAACCCCCCATTATGTGCCTCTCCCTACACTCCCCTATCTGCTATGTGTTCCCCCCACTACAATGTGTCTCTCCTTACACCTCCACTAAATTCTCTCTCCATAACACCCCATTACGTGCCTCTCCCTACACTCCTCTGCCTGCTATGTGTTCCTCCAACTGAAATATTTCTTCATAACCAGCCATTATGTGTGTCTCCCTACACCCCACTGTGTCTGCTATGTGTTCCTCCCACTACAGTGTGTCTCTCCTTACACCTCTACTAAATTCTCTCTCCATAACACCCCATTACGTGCTTCTCCCTACACTCCTCTGCCTGCTATGTGTTCCTCCCACTATAGTGTGTCCCCCCTACACCCCCACTGAAATCTCTTTCCATAACCCCATTACGTGCTTCTCCCTACACTCCCCTATCTGCTATGTGTTCCTCCCACTACAGTGTGTCTCTCCTTGCACCTCTACTAAATTCTCTGTCCATAACACCCCATTACGTGCCTCTCCCTACACTCCTCTGCCTGCTATGTGTTCCTCCCACTACGGTGTGTCCCTCCTTACACCCCCCACTGAAATCACTCTTCATAACCACCCATTATGTGCCTCTCCCTACACCCCACTGCCTGCTTTGTGTTCCTCCCACTACAGTGTGTCCCTCCCTACACCCCCCACTGAAATCTCTCTTCATAACCCCCCATTATGTGCCTCTCCCTACCCCCACTCCCTACTATGTGTTCCCCCCACTATAGTGTGTCCCACCCTACACCCCCCACTGAAATCTCTCTCAATAACCCCCCATTATGTGTCTCTCCCTACACCCCACTGCCTGCTATGTGTTTCTCCCACTATAGTGTGTCCCTCCCTACATGCCCACTGAAATCACTCTTCATAATCCCACATTATGTGCCTCTCCTTATACCCACTGCCTGCTATGTGTTCCTCCCACTATAGTGTGTCAATCCTTACACCCCCACTGAAATCTCTCTCCATTCCAAAACCCCCCATTATGTGCCTCTCCCTAGACTCCCCTCGCTGCTATGTGTTCCTCCCATTACAGTGTGTCCTTCCCTACACCCCCACTGAAATCTCTCAACATTCCATAATCCCCCATTATGTGCCTCTCCCTACACTCCCCTCACTGCTATGTGTTCCTCCAACTATAATGTGTCCCTCGTTTCACCCCCACTGAAATTGTTCTTCATAACCCCCATGATGTGCCTCTCCCTACAACTCACTGCCTGCTATGTTTTCTTCCCTCTCTAGTGTGTCCCTCCCTACACTCCCACTGAAATCTCTCTCAATAACCCTCTATTATGTGCCTCTCCCTACACCCCCACTGAAATGTATCTTCATAACCAGCCATTATTTGTGTCTCCCTACACCTCACTGCCTGCTATGTGTTCCTCCCTCTATAGTGTGTCCCTCCTTACACCCCTACTGAAATCTCTCTCCATTTCATAATCCCCCATTATGTGCCTCTCCCTATACCTCACTGCCTGCTATGTGTTCCTCCCTCTATAGTGTGTCCCTCCTTACACCCCCACTGAAATCTCTCTCAATAACCCCCCATTATATGGCTCTCCCTATACCTCACTGCCTGCTATGTGTTCCTCCCTCTATAGTGTGTCCCTCCTTACACCCCCACTGAAATCTCTCTCAATAACCCCCCATTATATGGCTCTCCCTTTACCTCACTGCCTGCTATGTGTTCCTCCCTCTATAGTGTGTCCCTCCCTACACCCCTACTGAAATCTCTCTCCATTCCATAACCCCCATTATGTGCCTCTCCCTACACCCCACTGCCTGCTATGTGTTTCTCCAACTATAATGTGTCCCTCGTTTCACCCCACTGAAATCTCTCTCCATTCCAACCCCCCCCCCCCATTATGTGCCTCTCCCTACACCCCCCTGCCTGCTGTGTGTTCCTCCCACTTCAGACCAATAAGGGAGCATGGAGAACACACAGACACTTCTCTCTTGTCTGATGGGGAATACAATATATAACTGCTCACCCTGCATCAGTCCATCAGACCTGCTGGAGATCTCCCTGGTATTCATTGGGTTAAAAGCCCCTTTTAAATCAGTGGGAATGTTTTAATGTCCCCTGTGGTGCAGTTGGTTTGCTCCAGAATTGCTCCAGGGGGGGATTCACTAAGATGTGATAAAGAGGAGATAAAGAGGAGATCAATTCTCCAGTGATATCACTTCTCCAGTTCCTATGATATTGTATAGAACCAATGCACTAACTTCTCCAGAACCGAAGACATCTTAGTGCATCGGTTCCTTAGAATAACATGGGAACTGGAGAAGTGATATCACTGGAGAAGTCATCTCCACTTTATCACCACTTTCTCACACCTTAGCGAATCTCCCCCCAGCTCTTATTAATGCACGAGACTCACTGCAGCAGATGCACTTAAAAAGTGCAAAATTTCCCCCAAATTCCCTTTTATTTAAATGGGGATTTTAACCTCCAAAATGTATTGGAGACTTTGCTAGCATTCAAGGGGTTAAATGATGCATCTAAAGCAAAAGGAGATTTTATTAGATTGATCAAACACATAAAGTGCTTATGGTGCTGCTGTACGTGTTACTTAAAAACTGTGGACATTACAAGAAAAAAAATGTTTAATCCAACATTACATTTCCCAAACAAGCTAAGAAATCCTGGGAAATTCTGGGTAAATGTTTCCCAAACACTATCTCACAGGTTCCCCTGGAGCGTAGCAAACGGTATCTTGTCCGTAATGTTATTAAGGAATTTAATGATGTCATTGATATCATAAGTGATGTCACCTGTGATGTCATTAACAAAGATTAGAGAGTGAAGAGTGAATGTCTAAAAAAAATGTAGTCTATCAAATTTCCCAACTTTTATTCTTTGAAACCTTAACTTAGTTCTCTTTTGTTTGAGAGAAAATGTAATTGTAACTTTATCAGAACTACTTTCCTTGTTCATTTTTAAGGTGCAGAAGCACATTTTAATTTTATGTGTTTTTGCTTTAACATTAAAGTGAGCCTATCACCTTGTTTTTATTTACATATAGGAAAACTTCATTCAAAACTGCCTACGGTATATGTGTCATATTAACCTACAGTCCAGCAGATGTACAGTTATGGAGGTATGTGACAGCGACAGTCTCCTGGTGCATCACAGAGCTTCATTTGCATATGACATTTCCCTATAAATACTTAATTCGCATGTGAAACATCACTGGTACTGCACAGGTACCACAATTAGCATACATTAGCATACAATACAAAGAATGAATATCTCCTTATCAGTACACTTGCTGGACTTTTGGATAACATGACACATAGGTAGCTTTTAATGACATTTTCAGATATGCAAACTGAATCAAGGTGAAAGGTCCAGTTTAAGAATAAAATCAACTTGATTTCATGAAAATGTTCAGTCTCTCTGCAGCCACTGCACTGCCAGAGCTCAGTAAATAGGTTGGGACAAACTTGAAGCACCTAACCATTATGGGATAAACTCTTTACTCCAGGGATGCTAAAGATATCTTTAGAAATCGGAAAATATACAAATTTTGGCGCCTAATGCTGACCTTTCTTTAGATTGGAGCTGACCTGGGAAAGCCCAAGAAGGTCAGCGCTAGGCTCCAGAGTGTGTATACTGTGATATGCGGAGGAGCCGATAGCTGCAAAATGAGCTGTTTCAAGATCTCAGGAGTTTATGCATTGGAGACGTCCCTAGTGTTTAAGGGGTTAAGATGTCCTAGTTAACTGAGTTTTTCAATGTCATTGAAGGTCACAGTTCAGGCCGTAGAGGTCTCCGGGTCCCACTTTTACCGCTGGAAGTAGAAAAGCAGGAAACAACAATGGATTTTTATCACACACAGAAATGAATAGAACCAGCGGACGGGCCAGTATGTCAGCACTTGTCACAAACCTTATTTTTCTACCGGGTTCTTTTGAGATTATTTGCACAATAAATTTGCCATTAGCTGTAACGCTCTGTGCCCGCTCACGTCTCAGATAACATTGTTCTGTTTCCTTTAGGTTGTCTGTGCCAATATAGAGGGGCACAATTAACCCTTTCAAGATGATGTACTAAGAACTGAAGCAATTCTGGGGCTCGCTGAATGCTCTGCAGGGAACAAATCCTACTTCTTCCTTCATCTGAAAGGGGCTCTTAACTCTCTGAATGCTGAAGTGGTCCCACATTTAAAGGGATATTAATACATAATATGTAAAAAATACATCCTGTAGGGTTTACCCCTCTGAGTAAAACAAGGGAAATCCCATTGCTGAGAGGCGTTTTATTCAAAAGTTATTACAGTTCAAACCTGAAATTTTTAGGTGCAGTATCAAAGTGGCCTGAAATTGTAGAGTGGTGCTGTTGTTACACCATCCTAAGGAGGTTTACGGTCAACTGACCAGTGGTGTCCACAGGATCGTGTAACAACAGCGCCACTGTAACATTTCAGGCCACTGTGATACTGCGCCTAAAAATATTCAAGTTTGAGCTGTTATAAGTTTTGATTAAGACACCTCTCAGCAGCGCGGGTACTCTTGTTTTACTCAGGAGGATAAACACTACAATATATATATATTTTACACTTTACGTATTACTATCAATTTAACCTCTTGAGTGCCACAGAGATTGCTTCCTATGATGTAGCTGTTCTTGCTCCATTTTCCTAGTAAAGCTGCCCCCATGGCCTCTATACACTAGATCTGCGCTATGACATCGCTGTGCGAACCGTCTATGTAATTATCAGACCCGGGAACATGGTGGTTCTGCCACAGAGACTCCGGTTCTCGGACTCAGTTACCGGCCGTCCAGATCTGTGTCTGATTCGTCTGTTCTGTAAGATCAGTGTGAATCCCGCCCACTTCACTGTCTGTCCCGCCCACCCCATTACACCCACTTTCCTGTCTGTCCCGCCCACTTTCCTGTCTGTCCCGCCCACCCCATTACACCCACTTTCCTGTCTGTCCCGCCCACCCCATTACACCCACTTCACTGTCTGTCCCGTGCACCCCATTACACCCACTTTCCTGTCTGTCCCGTCCACCCCATTACACCCACTTCACTGTCTGTCCCGTCCACCCCATTACACCCACTTTCCTGTCTGTCCCGCCCACCCCATTACACCCACTTCACTGTCTGCCCCACCCACCCCATTACACCCACTTCACTGTCTGTCCCGTGCACCCCATTACACCCACTTTCCTGTCTGTCCCACCCACCCCATTACACCCACTTCACTGTCTGTCCTGCCCACCCCATTACACCCACTTTCCTGTCTGTCCCGCCCACCCCATTACACCCACTTTCCTGTCTGTCCCGCCCACCCCATTACACCCACTTCACTGTCTGTCCCGCCCACCCCATTACACCCACTTCACTGTCTGTCCCGCCCACTCCATTACACCCACTTTCCTGTCTGTCCCGCCCACCCCATTACACCCACTTCACTGTCTGTCCCACCCACTCTCACCCCATTACACCCACTTCTCTGTCTGTCCCACCCACTCTCACCCCATTAAACCCACTTCGCTGTCTGTTCAGCACACCCCATTACACCCACTTCACTGTCTGCCCCGCCCACCCCATTACACCCACTTTTCTGTCTGTCCCACCCACTCTCACCCCATTACACCCACTTCACTGTCTGCCCCGCCCACCCCATTACACCCACTTTCCTGTCTGTACTGCCCACTGTCACCCCATTACACCCACTTTCCTGTCTGTCCTACCCACTCTCACCCCATTGCACCCACTTTCCTGTCTGTCCCATCCACCCCATTACACCCACTTTCCTGTCTGTCCTACCCACTCTCACCCCATTACACCCTCTTTCCTGTCTGTCCCGTCCACCCCATTACACCCACTTTCCTGTCTGTCTCACCCACTCTCACCCCATTACACCCACTTTCCTGTCTGTCCCGTCCACCCCATTACACCCACTTCACTGTCTGTCCTGCCCACTCTCACCCCATTACACCCACTTCACTGTCTGTCCTGCCCACTCTCACCCCATTACACCCACTTCACTGTCTGTCCCGTCCACCCCATTACACCCACTTCACTGTCTGTACTTCCCACTCTCACCCCATTACACCCACTTTCCTGTCTGTCCTGCCCACTCTCACCCCATTACACCCACTTCACTGTCTGTCCCGTCCACCCCATTACACCCACTTCACTGTCTGTACTTCCCACTCTCACCCCATTACACCCACTTTCCTGTCTGTCCTGCCCACTCTCACCCCATTACACCCACTTCACTGTCTGTACTTCCCACTCTCACCCCATTACACCCACTTTCCTGTCTGTCCTGCCCACTCTCACCCCATTACACCCACTTCACTGTCTGTCCCGCCCACCCCATTACACCCACTTCACTGTCTGTACTTCCCACTCTCACCCCATTACACCCACTTTCCTGTCTGTCCCGTCCACCCCATTACACCCACTTTCCTGTCTGTCCCGTCTACCCCATTACACCCACTTCACTGTCTGTACTTCCCACTCTCACCCCATTACACCCACTTTCCTGTCTGTCCCACCCACCCCATTACACCCACTTTCCTGTCTGTCCTGCCCACTCTCACCCCATTACACCCACTTTCCTGTCTGTACTGTCCACTTCCTCCCCATTAAACCCAATTTCATGTCTATACCACCCACTCTCACCCCATTACACCCACTTTTATGTCTTCCCCCCTATATGCAGATAGGATGTTGATCCAGGGAAATATCTGACTGCCATTTGGAGTCAGGAAGGAATCTTTTACCCACTTGGGTCTTAATTGGAAATGGCTTCAGAGGGTTTTTTTGCCTTCTTCTGGATAAAAAGGGGTGAGATTTGGCCTGGGCTGGACTTGATAGACGCATTTCTTTTTTTTCAACCTCATCAACTATGTTACTATGTTCCACCCAGTCCCACCCCATTATACTCACTTTCCTGTCTATCTCGCTGACTCACACCCCTTTACCCACTTTCCTGTCTATCCCGCCCGCTATTTCCCAATTTTGCCTACTTTCCTGCAAAGTCCCACAAGTAGTATGAAGTAAATTGTGCCATTTGAACATTTCCGTTCCCTGCCTCGTGAGCTTCCCCGGGGACGAGGAACAAAAAGTTCCTAAGTATGATAGAACCCAATAACCCAGGTCCATATATCTCCCAAAGTTAGTAACCTATTAGTGCAGGTCCATATATCTCCCAAAGTTAGTAACCTATTAGTGCAGGTCCATATATCTCCCAAAGTTAGTAACCTATTAGTGCAGGTCCATATATCTCCCAAAGTTAGTAACCCATTAGTGCAGGTCTGTATAACTCCCCCAGTCAGTAACCCATTAGTGCAGGTCCGTATAACTCCCCCAGTTAGTAACCCATTAGTGCAGGTCTGTATAACTTCCCCAGTTAGTAACCCATTAGTGCAGGTCTGTATAACTCCCCCAGTTAGTAACCCATTAGTGCAGGTCTGTATAACTCCCCCAGTAAGTAACCCATTAGTGCAGGTCTATATAATTCCCCCTGTTAGTAACCCATTAGTGCAGGTCAGTATATCTCCCCCAGTTAGTAACCCATTAGTGCAGGTCTGTATAATTCCCCCAGTAAGTAACCCATTAGTGCAGGTCTATATAATTCCCCCAGTTAGTAACCCATCAGTGCAGGTCTGTATAACTCCCCCAGTTAGTAACCCATCAGTGCAGGTCCGTATTACTCCCCCAGTTAGTAACCTATTAGTGCAGGTCTGTATAACTCCCCCAGTTAGTAACCCATTAGTGCAAGTCTGTATAACTCCCCTAGTTAGTAACCAATTAGTGCAGGTCTGTATATCTCCCCCAGTTAGTAACCCATTAGTGCAGGTCTGTATAACTCCCCCAGTTAGTAACCCTTTAGTGCAGGTCTGTATAACTCCCCCAGTTAGTAACCCATTAGTGCAGGTCTGTATAACTCCCCCAGTTAGTAACCCATTAGTGCAGGTCTGTATAACTCCCCCAGTTAGTAACCCTTTAGTGCAGGTCTGTATAACTCCCCTAGTTAGTAACCAATTAGTGCAGGTCTGTATATCTCCCCCAGTTAGTAACCCTTTAGTGCAGGTCTGTATATCTCCCCCAGTTAGTAACCCATTAGTGCAGGTCTGTATAACTCCCCCAGTTAGTAACCCTTTAGTGCAGGTCTGTATAACTCCCCTAGTTAGTAACCAATTAGTGCAGGTCTGTATATCTCCCCCAGTTAGTAACCCTTTAGTGCAGGTCTGTATATCTCCCCCAGTTAGTAACCCATTAGTGCAGGTCTGTATAACTCCCCCAGTTAGTAACCCTTTAGTGCAGGTCTGTATAACTCCCCTAGTTAGTAACCAATTAGTGCAGGTCTGTATATCTCCCCCAGTTAGTAACCCATTAGTGCAGGTCTGTATAACTCCCCCAGTTAGTAACCCTTTAGTGCAGGTCTATATAATTCCCCCAGTTAGTAACCCATCAGTGCAGGTCTGTATAATTCCCCCAGTTAGTAACCCATCAGTGCAGGTCCGTATTACTCCCCCAGTTAGTAACCTATTAGTGCAGGTCTGTATAACTCCCCCAGTTAGTAACCCATTAGTGCAAGTCTGTATAACTCCCCTAGTTAGTAACCAATTAGTGCAGGTCTGTATATCTCCCCCAGTTAGTAACCCATTAGTGCAGGTCTGTATAACTCCCCCAGTTAGTAACCCATTAGTGCAGGTCCGTATAACTCCTCCAGTTAGTAACCCATTAGTGCAGGTCTGTATAACTCCCACAGTTAGTAACCCATTAGTGCAGGTCAGTATATCTCCCCCAGTTAGTAACCCATTAGTGCAGGTCTGTATATCTCCCACAGTTAGTAACCCATTAGTGCAGGTCTGTATAACTCCCCCAGTTAGTAACCCATTAGTGCAGGTCCATATAACTCCCCCAGTTAGTAACCCATTAGTGCAGGTCTGTATAACTCCCCCAGTTAGTAACCCATTAGTGCAGGTCCATATAACTCCCCCAATTTGTAACCCATTAGTACAGGTCTGTATAACTCCCCCAATTTGTAACCCATTAGTGCAGGTCTGTATAACTCCCCCAGTTAGTAACCCATTAGTGCAGGTCTGTATATCTCCCCCAGTTAGTAACCCATTAGTACAGGTCCATATATCTCCCCCAGTTAGTAACCCATTAGTGCAGGTCTGTATAACACCCCCAGTTAGTAACCCATTAGTGCAGGTCTGTATATCTCCCACAGTTAGTAACCCATTAGTGCAGGTCCGTATAACTCCTCCAGTTAGTAACCCATTAGTGCAGGTCTGTATAACTCCCCCAGTTAGTAACCCATTAGTGCAGGTCAGTATAACTCCCCCAGTTAGTAACCCATTAGTGCAGGTCCGTATATCTCCCACAGTTAGTAACCCATTAGTGCAGGTCTGTATAACTCCCCCAGTTAGTAAGCCATTAGTGCAGGTCTGTATATCTCCTCCATTTAGTAACCCATTAGTGCAGGTCTGTATAGGTCCCCAGTTAGTAACCTATTAGTGCAGGTCAGTATATCTCCCCCAGTTAGTAACCCATTAGTGCAGGTCTGTATAACACCCCCAGTTAGTAACCCATTAGTACAGGTCCGTATAACTCCCCAGTTAATAACCCATTAGTGCAGGTCTGTATAACTCCCCCACTTAGTAACCCATTAGTGCAGGTCTGTATAACTCCCCAGTTAGTAACCCATTAGTACAGGTCTGTATAACTCCCCCAGTTAGTAACCCATTAGTGCAGGTCTGTATAACTTCCCCAGTTAGTAACCCATTAGTGCAGGTCTGTATTACTCCCCCAGTTAGTAACCCATTAGTGCAGGTCCGTATAACTCCCCCAGTTAATAACCCATTAGTGCAGGTCTGTATAACTCCCCCAGTTAGTAACCCATAAGTGCAGGTCTGTATAACTCCCCCAGTTAGTAACCCATTAGTACAGGTCTGTATAACTCCCCCAATTTGTAACCCATTAGTGCAGGTCTGTATAACTCACCCAGTTAGTAACCCATTAGTGCAGGTCTGTATATCTCCTCCAGTTAGTAACCAATTAGTACAGGTCCATATATCTCCCCCAGTTAGTAACCCATTAGTGCAGGTCTGTATAACACCCCCAGTTAGTAACCCATTAGTGCAGGTCTGTATATCTCCCACAGTTAGTAACCCATTAGTGCAGGTCCGTATAACTCCTCCAGTTAGTAACCCATTAGTGCAGGTCTGTATAACTCCCCTAGTTAGTAACCCATTAGTGCAGGTCTGTATAACTCCCCCAGTTAGTAACCCATTAGTGCAGGTCCGTATATCTCCCACAGTTAGTAACCCATTAGTGCAGGTCCGTATAAGTCCTCCAGTTAGGAACCCATTAGTGCAGGTCTGTATAACTCCCCCAGTTAGTAAGCCATTAGTGCAGGTCTGTATATCTCCTCCATTTAGTAACCCATTAGTGCAGGTCTGTATAAGTCCCCAGTTAGTAACCTATTAGTGCAGGTCAGTATATCTCCCCCAGTTAGTAACCGATTAGTGCAGGTCTGTATAACACCCCCAGTTAGTAACCCATTAGTACAGGTCCGTATAACTCCCCAGTTAATAACCCATTAGTGCAGGTCTGTATAACTCCCCCACTTAGTAACCCATTAGTGCAGGTCTGTATAACTCCCCCAGTTAGTAACCCATTAGTGCAGGTCTGTATAACTCCCCAGTTAGTAACCCATTAGTGCAGGTCTGTATAACTCCCCAGTTAGTAACCCATTAGTACAGGTCTGTATAACTCCCCCAGTTAGTAACCCATTAGTGCAGGTCTGTATAACTTCCCCAGTTAGTAACCAATTAGTGCAGGTCTGTATTACTCCCCCAGTTAGTAACCCATTAGTGCAGGTCCGTATAACTCCCCAGTTAATAACCCATTAGTGCAGGTCTGTATAACTCCCCCAGTTAGTAACCCATTAGTGCAGGTCTGTATAACTCCCCCAGTTAGTAACCCATTAGTGCAGGTCTGTATAACTCCCCCAGTTAGTAACCCATTAGTACAGGTCCGTATAACTCCCCAGTTAGTAACCCATTAGTACAGGTCTGTATAACTCCCCCAGTTAGTAACCCATTAGTGCAGGTCTGTATAACTTCCCCAGTTAGTAACCCATTAGTGCAGGTCTGTATAACTCCCCCAGTTAGTAACCCATTAGTGCAGGTCTGTATAACTCCCCCAGTTAGTTACCTATTAGTGCAGGTCTGTATAACTCCCCCAGTCAGTAACCCATTAGTGCAGGTCTGTATAACTCCCCCAGTTAGTAACCCATTAGTGCAGGTCTGTATATCTTCCCCAATTAGTAACCCATTAGTGCAGGTCAGTATATCTCCCCCAGTTAGTAACCCATTAGTACATGTCAGTATATCTCCCCCAGTTAGTAACCCATTAGTACAGGTCAGTATATCTCCCCCAATTAGTAACCCATTAGTGCAGGTCTGTATAACTCCCCCAGTTAGTAACTCATTAGTACAGGTCAGTATATCTCCCCCAGTTAGTAACCCATTAGTGCAGGTCAGTATTTCTCCCCCAGTTAGTAACCCATTAGTACAGGTCAGTATATCTCCCCCAATTAGTAACCCATTAGTGCAGGTCTGTATAACTCCCCCAGTTAGTAACCCATTAGTGCAGGTCTGTATAAGTCCCCCAGTTAGTAACCCATTAGTACAGGTCTGTATAACTCCCCCAGTTAGTAACCAATTAGGGCAGGTCTGTATAACTCCCCAGTTAATAACCCATTACTGAAGGTCCGTATAACTCCCCCAGTTAGTAACCCATTAGTACAGGTCTGTATAACTCCCCCAGTTAGTAACCCATTAGTGCAGGTCTGTATAACTCCTCCAGTTAGTAACCCATTAGTGCAGGTCCATTTAACTCCCCAGTTAGTAACCCATTAGTGCAGGTCTGTATATCTCCCCCAGTTAGTAACCCATTAGTGCAAGTCTGTATAACTCCCCCAGTTAGTAACCCATTAGTGCAGGTCAGTATATCTCCCCCAGTTAGTAACCCATTAGTACAGGTCCCTATAACTCCTCCAGTTAGTAACCCATTAGTGCAGGTCTGTATAACTCCCCCAGTTAGTAACCCATTAGTGCAGGTCCATATAACTCCCCCAGTTAGTAACCCATTAGTGCAGGTCTGTATAACTCCCCCAGTTAGTAACCCATTAGTGCAGGTCCATATAACTCCCCCAATTTGTAACCCATTAGTACAGATCTGTATAACTCCCCCAATTTGTAACCCATTAGTGCAGGTCTGTATAACTCCCCCAGTTAGTAACCCATTAGTGCAGGTCTGTATATCTCCCCCAGTTAGTAACCCATTAGTACAGGTCCATATATCTCCCCCAGTTAGTAACCCATTAGTGCAGGTCTGTATAACACCCCCAGATAGTAACCCATTAGTGCAGGTCTGTATATCTCCCACAGTTAGTAACCCATTAGTGCAGGTCCGTATAACTCCTCCAGTTAGTAACCCATTAGTGCAGGTCTGTATAACTCCCCCAGTTAGTAACCCATTAGTGCAGGTCTGTATAACTCCCCCAGTTAGTAACCCATTAGTGCATGTCCGTATATCTCCCACAGTTAGTAACCCATTAGTGCAGGTCTGTATAACTCCCCCAGTTAGTAAGCCATTAGTGCAGGTCTGTATATCTCCTCCATTTAGTAACCCATTAGTGCAGGTCTGTATAAGTCCCCAGTTAGTAACCTATTAGTGCAGGTCAGTATATCTCCCCCAGTTAGTAACCCATTAGTGCAGGTCTGTATAACACCCCCAGTTAGTAACCCATTAGTACAGGTCCGTATAACTCCCCAGTTAATAACCCATTAGTGCAGGTCTGTATAACTCCCCCACTTAGTAACCCATTAGTGCAGGTCTGTATAACTCCCCCAGTTAGTAACCCATTAGTGCAGGTCTGTATAACTCCCCAGTTAGTAACCCATTAGTGCAGGTCTGTATAACTCCCCAGTTAGTAACCCATTAGTACAGGTCTGTATAACTCCCCCAGTTAGTAACCCATTAGTGCAGGTCTGTATAACTTCCCCAGTTAGTAACCCATTAGTGCAGGTCTGTATTACTCCCCCAGTTAGTAACCCATTAGTGCAGGTCCGTATAACTCCCCCAGTTAATAACCCATTAGTGCAGGTCTGTATAACTCCCCCAGTTAGTAACCCATTAGTGCAGGTCTGTATAACTCCCCCAGTTAGTAACCCATTAGTACAGGTCTGTATAACTCCCCCAATTTGTAACCCATTAGTGCAGGTCTGTATAACTCACCCAGTTAGTAACCCATTAGTGCAGGTCTGTATATCTCCTCCAGTTAGTAACCAATTAGTACAGGTCCATATATCTCCCCCAGTTAGTAACCCATTAGTGCAGGTCTGTATAACACCCCCAGTTAGTAACCCATTAGTGCAGGTCTGTATATCTCCCACAGTTAGTAACCCATTAGTGCAGGTCCGTATAACTCCTCCAGTTAGTAACCCATTAGTGCAGGTCTGTATAACTCCCCTAGTTAGTAACCCATTAGTGCAGGTCTGTATAACTCCCCCAGTTAGTAACCCATTAGTGCAGGTCCGTATATCTCCCACAGTTAGTAACCCATTAGTGCAGGTCCGTATAACTCCTCCAGTTAGGAACCCATTAGTGCAGGTCTGTATAACTCCCCCAGTTAGTAAGCCATTAGTGCAGGTCTGTATATCTCCTCCATTTAGTAACCCATTAGTGCAGGTCTGTATAAGTCCCCAGTTAGTAACCTATTAGTGCAGGTCAGTATATCTCCCCCAGTTAGTAACCGATTAGTGCAGGTCTGTATAACACCCCCAGTTAGTAACCCATTAGTACAGGTCCGTATAACTCCCCAGTTAATAACCCATTAGTGCAGGTCTGTATAACTCCCCCACTTAGTAACCCATTAGTGCAGGTCTGTATAACTCCCCCAGTTAGTAACCCATTAGTGCAGGTCTGTATAACTCCCCAGTTAGTAACCCATTAGTGCAGGTCTGTATAACTCCCCAGTTAGTAACCCATTAGTACAGGTCTGTATAACTCCCCCAGTTAGTAACCCATTAGTGCAGGTCTGTATAACTTCCCCAGTTAGTAACCAATTAGTGCAGGTCTGTATTACTCCCCCAGTTAGTAACCCATTAGTGCAGGTCCGTATAACTCCCCAGTTAATAACCCATTAGTGCAGGTCTGTATAACTCCCCCAGTTAGTAACCCATTAGTGCAGGTCTGTATAACTCCCCCAGTTAGTAACCCATTAGTGCAGGTCTGTATAACTCCCCCAGTTAGTAACCCATTAGTACAGGTCCGTATAACTCCCCAGTTAGTAACCCATTAGTACAGGTCTGTATAACTCCCCCAGTTAGTAACCCATTAGTGCAGGTCTGTATAACTTCCCCAGTTAGTAACCCATTAGTGCAGGTCTGTATAACTCCCCCAGTTAGTAACCCATTAGTGCAGGTCTGTATAACTCCCCCAGTTAGTTACCTATTAGTGCAGGTCTGTATAACTCCCCCAGTCAGTAACCCATTAGTGCAGGTCTGTATAACTCCCCCAGTTAGTAACCCATTAGTGCAGGTCTGTATATCTTCCCCAGTTAGTAACCCATTAGTGCAGGTCAGTATATCTCCCCCAGTTAGTAACCCATAAGTACAGGTCAGTATATCTCCCCCAATTAGTAACCCATTAGTGCAGGTCTGTATAACTGCCCCAGTTAGTAACCCATTAGTACAGGTCAGTATATCTCCCCCAGTTAGTAACCCATTAGTACAGGTCAGTATATCTCCCCCAATTAGTAACCCATTAGTGCAGGTCTGTATAACTCCCCCAGTTAGTAACCCATTAGTACAGGTCAGTATATCTCCCCCAGTTAGTAACCCATTAGTGCAGGTCAGTATTTCTCCCCCAGTTAGTAACCCATTAGTACAGGTCAGTATATCTCCCCCAATTAGTAACCCATTAGTGCAGGTCTGTATAACTCCCCCAGTTAGTAACCCATTAGTGCAGGTCTGTATAAGTCCCCCAGTTAGTAACCCATTAGTACAGGTCTGTATAACTCCCCCAGTTAGTAACCCATTAGGGCAGGTCTGTATAACTCCCCAGTTAATAACCCATTAGTGAAGGTCCGTATAACTCCCCCAGTTAGTAACCCATTAGTACAGGTCTGTATAACTCCCCCAGTTAGTAACCCATTAGTGCAGGTCTGTATAACTCCTCCAGTTAGTAACCCATTAGTGCAGGTCCATTTAACTCCCCAGTTAGTAACCCATTAGTGCAGGTCTGTATATCTCCCCCAGTTAGTAACCCATTAGTGCAAGTCTGTATAACTCCCCCAGTTAGTAACCCATTAGTGCAGGTCAGTATATCTCCCCCAGTTAGTAACCCATTAGTACAGGTCCCTATAACTCCTCCAGTTAGTAACCCATTAGTGCAGGTCTATATAACTCCTCCAGTTAGTAACCCATTAGTACAGGTCCATATAACCCCCCCAGAAAGTAACCCATTATTTCAGGTCTGTATATCTCCCCCAGTTAGTAACCCATTAGTACAGGTCTGTATAACCCCGCCAGTTAGTAACCCATTAGTGCAGGTCCATATAACTCCCCAGTTAGTAACCCATTAGTGCAGGTCTGTATAACCCCCCCAGTTAGTAACCCATTAGTGCAGGTCTGTATAACTCCCCCAGTTAGTAACCCATTAGTGCAGTTCTGTATAACTCCCCCAGTTAGTAACCCATTAGTACAAGTCTGTATAACTCCCCCAGTTAGTAACCCATTAGTACAGGTCAGTATATCTCCCCCAGTTAGTAACCCATTAGTGCAGGTCCATATAACTCCCCAGTTAGTAACCCATTAGTGCAGGTCTGTATAACTCCCCCAGTTAGTAACCCATTAGTGCAAGTCTGTATTACTCCCCCAGTTAGTAACCCATTAGTACAGGTCAGTATAACTCCCCCAGTTAGTTACCCATTAGTGCAGGTCTGTATTACTCCCCCAGTTAGTAACCCATTAGTGCAGGTCCGAAGAACACCCCCAGTTAGTAACCCATTAGTACAGGTCCATATAACCCCCCCATTTAGTAACCCATTAGTGCAGGTCCATATAACCCTCCCAGTTAGTTACCCATTAGAACAGGTCCATATAACCCCCCCAGTTAGTTACCTATTAGTGCAGGTCCATATAACCCCCCCAGTTAGTTACCTATTAGTGCAGGTCCATATAACCCCCCCAGTTAGTTACCTATTAGTGCAGGTCCATATAACCCTCCCAGTTAGTAACCCATTAGTGCAGGTCTGTATAACTCCCCCAGTTAGTTACCTATTAGTACAGGTCCATATAACCCCCCCAGTTAGTTACCTATTAGTGCAGGTCCGTATTACTTCCCCATATGTACATTTGTGGATGTCTGATATAAAGACCCAGGGAGGCAGTCTCTGTGCTTCTTTTCTACATCAGAGCGCTAGAGTGACTGCTCCCGTCTCCTGCACCCAAACACTGTGCTACTTCACCACTTCCTGAGTATAACAGTGAGTAGGGAGTGCCTGCAGGAGCCAACAGCTACACCCGTCTAATGTTCAGAGGAAACGCAGAGTTTGTCTTTCTGGATCCTCACCATCATATAGAGGGGTGATTAATGCAAATCTATTAACTATTTGAGAGTCAGAGAGTAATCCAATACACCTCAATGTCTTAGAAGTTTCTAAGACACTCAAAGGGTTAAATCGATTTGCTCTTGTCTAGCATGCAAATAGTTAATTCAATGTAAAATGTATAATTTAATAATAGTAAATAACAGAAGGACCATTGATCTCTTCCCTTCCTTCCTCTGGTGAAATCAATCCGTTAGTCCTGTTCTCTTGGTGGAATCCATTGATTTAATGTCTGGTACACAGACCTGCCGAACAGTAAATCCGTTTATCCTTCATCACGCTGATGTACTAAGAGCCGGACCTATTCCAGAACGAACCAAGTGCACCACAGGGTCCAAACATTACCGCAAGTCACACTGAATTATAAGCAGGCTTTTAACCCTTTCAGTGAATAATAATGCTTAAAATATAACAAATTAAAAATGTGTTGTACGATTTATCCCCAAGTAACACAAGGTCAGACGTTAATTATTTTAGGTGCAATATCACAGAGGCCTGAAATGTAACAGTGGCGTTATTGTTACACCATCCTATTCAGATTTATGTTCAAATGACCAAAGCTGTCCATGGGATGGTGTAACAACAGCGCCACTGTACAATTTCAGGCCGCTGTGATAATTGCAACTAAAAAATCAAATTTGAGCTATAAAATCTTTTGAGCAAAACACATCACAGCAGTGGGCATTCTCTTGTCTTACACCGTGGGATTCACCATACAACATCTTTTTTTGTACATTTTAAGTATTACTATCCCTTTAAGTACAGCTGTGTGTAGGTATGTACTATTGTGATCATACGCTCTAGTACATACCCTGCAGTGCAGACACTGGAGGAGTGTGTGTCGGTATGTACTAATGTGATCATACGCTCTAGTACATACCCTGCAGTGCAGACGCTGGAGGAGTGTGTGTCGGTATGTACTAATGTGATCATACGCTCTAGTACATACCCTGCAGTGCAGACACTGGAGGAGTGTGTGTACCGGTATGTACTAATGTGATCATACGCTCTAGTACATAACCTACAGTGCAGACACTGGAGGAGTGTGTGTACCGGTATTTACTAATGTGATCATACGCTCTAGTACATACCGTGCAGTGCAGACGCTGGAGGAGTGTATGACGGTATGTACTAATGTGATAATACGCTCTAGTACATACCCTGCAGTGCAGACGCTGGAGGAGTGTGTGTTGGTATGTACTAATGTGATCATAAGCTCTAGTACATACACTGCAGTGCAGGCTCTGCAGGAGTGTGTGTGTTGGTATGTACTAATATGATCATACGTCTAGTACATACCCTGAGTGCAGTCACTGGAGGAGTGTGTGTTAGCATGTACTAATGTGATCATATGCTCTAGTACATACCCTGCAGTGCAGACGCTGGAGGAGTGTGTGTCGGTATGTACTAATGTGATCATACGCTCTAGTACATACCCTGCAGTGCAGATGCTGGGGGAGTGTGTGTAGGTATGTACAAATGTGATCATACGCTCTAGTACATACCCTGCAGTGCAGTCGCTGGAGGAGTGTGTGTTGGTATGTACTAATGTGATCATACGCTTTAGTATATACCCTGCAGTGCAGACGCTGGAGGAGTGTGTGTAGGTATGTACTAATGTGATCATACGCTCTAGTAAATACCATGCAGTGCAGACGCTGGAGGAGTGTGTGTCGGTATGTACTAATGTGATCATACACTCTAGTACATACCCTGCAGTGCAGACGCTGGAGGAGTGTATGTCGGTATGTACTAATATGATCATACGCTCTAGTATATACCCTGCAGTGCAGGCGCTGGAGGAGTGTGTGTGTTTGTATGTACTAATGTGATCATATGCTCTAGTACATACCCTGCAGTGCAGGCGCTGGAGGAGTGTGTGTCGGTATGTACTAATGTGATCATACGCTCTAGTACATACCCTGCAGTGCAGGCGCTGCAGGAGTGTGTGTCGGTATGTACTAATGTGATCATACGCTCTAGTACATACCCTGCAGTGCAGGCGCTGCAGGATCGTGTGTCGGTATGTACTAATGTGATCATACGCTCTAGAACATACCCTGCAGTGCAGACGCTGGAGGAGTGTGTGTCGGTATGTACTAATGTGATCATACGCTCTAGTACATACCCTGCAGTGCAGACGCTGGAGGAGTGTGTGTCGGTATGTACTAATGTGATCATACTCTCTAGTACATACCCTGCAGTGCAGACGCTGGAGGAGTGTGTGTCGGTATGTACTAATGTGATCATATGCTCTAGTACATATCCTGTAGTGCAGATGCTGGAGGAGCGTGTGTTGGTATGTACTAATGTGATCATACGCTCTAGTACTTACACTGCAATACAGACGCTGGAGGAGTGTGTGTCGGTATGTACTAATGTGATCATACGCTCTAGTACATACCCTGCAGTGCAGAAGCTGGAGGAGTGTGTGTAGGTATGTACTAATGTGATCATACGCTCTAGTACATACCCTGCAGTGCAGACACTGGAGGAGTGTGTGTTGGTATGTACTAATGTGATTATACGCTCTAGTACATACCCTGCAGTGCAGACGCTGGAGGAGTGTGTGTCGGTATGTACTAATGTGATCATATGCTCTTGTACATACCCTGCAGTGCAGACGCTGGAGGAGTGTGTGTCGGTATGTACTAATGTGATCATACGCTCTAGTACATACCCTGCAGTGCAGATGTTGGAGGAGTGTGTGTCGGTATGTACTAATGTGATCATATGCTCTAGTACATACCCTGCAGTGCAGATGCTGGGGGAGTGTGTGTAGGTATGTACTAATGTGATCATACGCTCTGGTACATACCCTGCAGTGCAGACACTGGAGGAGTGTGTGTTGGTATGTACTAATGTGATTATACGCTCTAGTACATACCCTGAAGTGCAGACGCTGGAGGAGTGTGTTTCAGTATCTACTAATGTGATCATACGCTCTAGTACATACCCTGCAGTGCAGACGCTGGAGGAGTGTGTGTCGGTATGTACTAATGTGATCATACGCTCTAGTACATATCCTGCAGTGCAGACGCTGGAGGAGTGTGTGTCGGTATGTACGAATGTGATCATACGCTCTAGTGCATACCCTGCAGTGCAGGTGCTGGAGGAGTGTGTGTGTTAGTATGTACTAATGTGATCATATGCTCTAGTACATACACTGAAGTGCAGACGCTGGAGGAGTGTGTGTCGGTATGTACTAATGTGATCATACGCTCTAGAACATATTCTGCAGTAGAGACGCTGGAGGAGTGTGTGTCGGTATGTACTAATGTGATCATACGCTCTAGTACATACCCTGCAGTGCAGACGCTGGAGGAGTGTGTGTCGGTATGCACTAATGTGATCATACGTCTAGTACATACCCTGCAGTGCAGACGCTGGAGGAGTGTGTGTTGGTATGTACTAATGTGATCATACGCTCTAGTACATACCCTGCAGTGCAGGTGCTGGAGGAGTGTGTGTGTTAGTATGTACTAATGTGATCATATGCTCTAGTACATACTCTGCAGTGCAGACGCTGGAGGAGTGTGTGTCGGTATGCACTAATGTGATCATACGTCTAGTACATACCCTGCAGTGCAGACGCTGGAGGAGTGTGTGTTGGTATGTACTAATGTGATCATACGCTCTAGTACATACCCTGCAGTGCAGGTGCTGGAGGAGTGTGTGTGTTAGTATGTACTAATGTGCTCATATGCTCTAGTACATACCCTGCAGTGCAGACGCTCAAGGAGTGTGTGTCGGTATGTACTAATGTGATCATACGCTCTAGTACATACCCTGCAGTGCAGGCGCTGGAGGAGTGTGTGAACCGGTATGTACTAATGTGATCATACGCTCTAGTATATAACCTACAGTGCAGATGCCGGAGTAGTGTGTGCTGGTATGTACTAATGTGATCATACGCTCTAGTATATACCCTGCAGTTCAGACGCTGGAGCAGTGTGTGTCTATGTGTACTAATGTGATCATACGCTCTAGTACATACCCTGCAGTGTAGGCGCTAGAGGAGTGTGTGTTGGTATGTACTAATGTGATCATACGCTCTAGTACATACCCTGCAGTACAGACGCTGGAGGAGTGTGTGTCGGTATGTACTAATGTGATCATACGCTCTAGTACATATCCTTCAGTGTAGGCGCTAGAGGAGTATGTGTTGGTATGTACTAATGTGATCATACGCTCTAGTACATACCCTGCAGTGCAGACGCTGGAGGAGTGTGTGTCGGTATGTACTAATGTGATCATACGCTCTAGTACATACACTGCAGTGCAGGTGCTGGAGGAGTGTGTGTGTTAGTATGTACTAATGTGATCATATGCTCTAGTACATACACTGCAGTGCAGACGCTGGAGGAGTGTGTGTCGGTATGTACTAATGTGATCATACGATCTAGTACATACCCTGCAGAGCAGACGCTGGAGGAGTGTGTGTTGATATGTACTAATGTGATCATACGATCTAGTACATACCGTGCAGTGCAGACACTGGAGGAGTGTGTGTCGGTATGTACTAATGTGATCATACACTCTAGTACATACCCTGCAGTGCACACGCTGGAGGTGTTTGTGTCGGTATGTACTAATGTGATCATACGCTCTAGTACATACCCTGCAGTGCAGACGCTGGAGGAGTGTGTGTCGGTATGTACTAATGTGATCATACGCTCTAGTACATACCCTGCAGTGCAGACACTGTAGCAGTGTGTGTAGGTATGTACTAATGTGATCATACGCTCTAGTACATACCCTGCAGTACAGACGCTGGAGGAGTGTGTGTCGGTATGTACTAATGTGATCATACGCTCTAGTTCATACCCTGCAGTGCAGGCGCTAGAGGAGTGTGTGTTGGTATGTACTAATGTGATCATACGCTCTAGTACATACCCTGCAGTGCAGACACTGGAGCAGTGTGTGTAGGTATGTACTAATGTGATCATACGCTCTAGTACATACCCTGCAGTGCAGACGCTGGAGGAGTGTGTGTCGGTATGTACTAATGTGATCATACGCTCTAGTACATACCCTGCAGTGCAGACGCTGGAGGAGTGTGTGTGTCGGTATGTACTAATGTGATCATACGCTCTAGTACATACCCTGCAGTGCAGACGCTGGAGGAGTGTGTGTAGGTATGTACTAATGTGATCATACGCTCTAGTACATACCCTGCAGTGCAGACGCTGGAGGAGTGTGTGTCGGTATATACTAATGTGATCATACCCTGTAGTACATACCCTGCAGTACAGACGCTGGAGGAGTGTGTGTAGGTATGTACTAATGTGATCATACGCTCTAGTACATACCCTGCAGTGCAGACGCTGGAGGAGTGTGTGTAGGTATGTACTAATGTGATCATACGCTCTAGTACATACCCTGCAGTGCAGACGCTGGAGGAGTGTGTGTCGGTATGTACTAATGTGATCATACGCTCTAGTACATACCCTGCAGTGCAGGCGCTGGAGTAGTGTGTGTCGGTATGTACTAATGTGATCATACGCTCTAGTACATACCCTGCAGTGCAGGCGCTGGAGTAGTGTGTGTTGGTATGTACTAATGTGATCATACGCTCTAGTACATACCCTGCAGTGCAGAAGTTGGAGGAGTGTGTGTGTCGGTATGTATTAATGTGTTCATACGCTCTAGTACATACCCTGCAGTGCAGACGCTGGAGGAGTGTGTGTTGGTATGTACTAATGTGATCATACGCTCTAGTACATACCCTGCAGTGCAGACGCTGGAGGAGTGTGTGTCGGTATGTACTAATGTGATCATACGTTCTAGTACATACCCTGCAGTGCAGACGCTGGAGGAGTGTGTGTCGGTATGTACTAATGTGATCATACGCTCTAGTACATACCCTGCAGTGCAGACGCTGGAGAAGTGTGTGTCGGTATGTACTAATGTGATCATACGCTCTAGTACATACCCTGCAGTGCAGACGCTGGAGGAGTGTGTGTCGGTATGTACTAATGTGATCATACACTCTAGTACATACCCTGCAGTGCAGACACTGGAGGAGTGTGTGTCGGTATGTACTAATGTGATCATACCCTCTAGTACATACACCGCAGTGCAGCTACTGGAGGAGTGTGTGTCGGTATGTACTAATGTGATCATACACCCTAGTACATACCCTACAGTGCAGGCGCTGGAGGAGTGTGTGTCGGTATGTACTAATGTGATCATACTCTCTAGTACATACCCTGCAGTGGAGACACTGGAGGAGTGTGTGTCGGTATGTACTAATGTGATCATACGCTCTAGTACATACCCTGCAGTGCAGACGCTGGAGGAGTGTGTGTGTTGGTATGTACTAATGTGATCATACACTCTAGTACATACCCTGCAGTGCAGACACTGGAGGAGTGTGTGTCGGTATGTACTAATGTGATCATACCCTCTAGTACATACACCGCAGTGCAGCTACTGGAGGAGTGTGTGTCGGTATGTACTAATGTGATCATGCGCTCTAGTACATACCCTGCAGTGCAGACGCTGGAGGAGTGTGTGTCGGTATGTACTAATGTGATCATACTCTCTAGTACATACCCTGCAGTGCAGACGCTGGAGGAGTGTGTGTCGGTATGTACTAATGTGATGATACGCTCTAGTACATACCCTGCAGTGCAGGCGCTGGAGTAGTGTGTGTCGGTATGTACTAATGTGATCATACACTCTAGTACATACCCTGCAGTGCAGACGCTGGAGGAGTGTGTGTCGGTATGTACTAATGTGATCATACGCTCTAGTACATACCCTGCAGTGCAGACGCTGGAGGAGTGTGTGTCGTTATGTACTAATGTGATCATACGCTCTAGTACATACCCTGCAGTGCAGACGCTGGAGGAGTGTGTGTCGGTATGTACTAATGTGATCATACGCTCTAGTACATACCCTGCAGTGCAGACGCTGGAGGAGTGTGTGTCGGTATGTACTAATGTGATCATACACTCTAGTACATACCCTGCAGTGCAGACACTGGAGGAGTGTGTGTCGGTATGTACTAATGTGATCATACCCTCTAGTACATACACCGCAGTGCAGCTACTGGAGGAGTGTGTGTCGGTATGTACTAATGTGATCATACACCCTAGTACATACCCTGCAGTGCAGGCGCTGGAGGAGTGTGTGTCGGTATGTACTAATGTGATCATACTCTCTAGTACATACCCTGCAGTGCAGACACTGGAGGAGTGTGTGTCGGTATGTACTAATGTGATCATACGCTCTAGTACATACCCTGCAGTGCAGACGCTGGAGGAGTGTGTGTGTTGGTATGTACTAATGTGATCATACACTCTAGTACATACCCTGCAGTGCAGACACTGGAGGAGTGTGTGTCGGTATGTACTAATGTGATCATACCCTCTAGTACATACACCGCAGTGCAGCTACTGGAGGAGTGTGTGTCGGTATGTACTAATGTGATCATACGCTCTAGTACATACCCTGCAGTGCAGACGCTGGAGGAGTGTGTGTCGGTATGTACTAATGTGATCATACTCTCTAGTACATACCCTGCAGTGCAGCTACTGGAGGAGTGTGTGTCGGTATGTACTAGCACAATGTAAGTATGGTTGAAGCAGAACAATATAAAAATGACTGTGTTAGGTTTAAGCAGCACAATGGAAGGATGACTGTTATAGGTTTAAGCAGCACAATGTAAGGATGACTGTGGTATATTTAAGCACCAGAATGTAAGGATGACTTTGGCTGGTTTATGCAGAACACTGTAAGGATAACTGTGGTAGGTTTAAAGGGATAGTAATGTTTCATAATAAAAGCAGCTCTAATTAATCTTCATAGTATTTGGGCCCCCTCCCACCCCTTTTACAGATGTAACACTGCTCAGCTTAGAGCAGCAGGGAGTGTCCAAGTAGATTGCAGAGAGGGACAATCTTGAATTAAGATAAGGAAAAGGGGGGCAGGTATTTCATTGTTCTCACAGTAAGAGGATTGTCCCTTGCTGTGAGCTGTCTTGTCTATGGAGCAGATTGCACATCTGAGGTGAGCAGTGTTACATCAGTAAAAGGGGGGGGAGGGGGATACTTTATCATTCAATTACTCTTGTACTACAACTCTGACAGTATTGAAATAACACTCTCTAATTGGCTCAAATACTATGAAGATTAATTGGAGCTGCTTTTATTGTGAAAATTACTATCCCTTTAACCCTTTGAGTGCATGAGGGGTACACAACGCATTGCAAAGCAATGCGTTGTGTACCCCTCTGTCACTCAGAGGGTTAAGAAGTACAATGTAAGAAGGACTGGGGTAGATTTAAGTAACACAATGTAAGGATTACTGTGGTAGGTTTAAGCAGCACAATGTAAGAATGACTATGGTAGGTTTAAGCAGCACAATGTAAGAATAACTATGGTAGGTTTAAGTAACACAGTATAAGAATGACTGTGGTAGGTTTAAGCAGCACAATGTAAGAATAACTATGGTAGGTTTAGGCAGATGCATTGTGAACATATAGTAGAGAAAGAGATCCTGTAAAGGAATTTATTTATTCCCACTTCCTCTCTGCAGTTTCCAGTTACTTTAGATTAAATAAATCTGTATTAAAGTTCTCATAACAATTACTGTTTGCTTTCTTCTGTAGACAAAGCGTTTCTGCTGGTATCTCGCTGGGTCCATTTTCTTGTGCCTATTGTTACACTGACAGATTCTGTCCGCTATCTCCGTTGACCTTTTCTGTTGGACGGCAGACAATTTTTTTGAACTGATAACGTATCTGAAAGTGCAAAAATCACAGCTGCCAAATGTTAGTCACTGGCCTGGGCCTGGGGGCTTGCTATTGCAGGACAAGTTCAGTTAACCCTTTGGGTGACATAGGATGCTAGCAAAGCATTGCAGAGAATTCATGTGTTGAACACCAGAAGGGTGAGCAATGCTGTTCAGTGGGTTAAATGAAGACAGTGACTTAAAGGAGCACTAACACCGAAAATGAAATGGGTTAATATAAGTTTAAATATCATGTTCTTAGAGCTAGCACATGGAAATGAGCTCTTCCTAAATATAACCCTAAGCTTTCCTTGTTCAGAGGAAATTGCTTGTGGTTAGTGACAGCTGCTCTTGTATTATTACGTTATCTCAGTACATTTACAGATAATCTTGTGCAATCACTTTGATCCCTGTAGTCCTGGAAAAAGGCAGGAATGTTTTCTTCCTCAGAGCATATGTAAGACCAGATATTTTATTTGTAAGACCTGTAAAATAGACAATTTTTACACTTTCACTTCTTGTCTTTATTGGGTCAGATTCTATGTTAGGACCATGCAGAACCCCACAGGACTTGTCACTTTCACGTCCACGTGGGGTCATTGAAGGACCATACAGAATTCTCCAGCACTGGTCACTTTCATCTCCCTATGTGGTCACCATAGGACCATACAGAACCCTACAGCCCTGGTCACTTTACTCTGTCTAGTTGGTCAGACTGTGGTAGGACCATACAGAACCCTACAGCCCTGGTCACTTTCCTCTCTCTAGTTGGTCAGTCTATGGTAGGACCACACAGGACCGTACAGCCCTGGTCACTTTACACTCTCTAGTCGGTCAGACTGTGGTAGGACCATACAGAACCCTACAGCCCTGGTCACTTTCCTCTCTCTAGTTGGTCAGTCTATGGTAGGACCACACAGGACCGTACAGCCCTGGTCACTTTACACTCTCTAGTCGGTCAGACTGTGGTAGGACCATACAGAACCCTACAGCCCTGGTCACTTTACTCTCTCTAGTTGGTCAGACAGTGATAGGACCATACAGAACCCTACAGCCCTGTTCACTTTACTCTCTCAAGTTGGTCAGACTGTGTTAGGACCATACAGAACCCTACAGCCCTGGTCACTTTCCTCTCTCTAGTTGGTCAGACTGTGGTAGGACCATACAGAACCCTACAGCCCTGGTCACTTTACTCTCTCTAGTTGGTCAGACTGTGGTAGGACCATACAGAACCCTACAGCCCTGGTCACTTTACTCTCTCTAGTTGGTCAGACAGTGATAGGACCATACAGAACCCTACAGCCCTGGTCACTTTCCTCTCTCTAGTTGGTCAGACTGTGGTAGGACCATAGAGAACCCTGCAGCCCTGGTCACTTTACTCTCTCTTCAGTTGGTCAGACTGTGGTAGGACCATACAGAACCCTACAGCCCTGGTCACTTTACTCTCTCAAGTTGGTCAGACTGTGGTAGGATCCTACAGAACCCTACAGCCCTGGTCACTTTCCTCTCTCTAGTTGGTCAGACTGTGGTAGGACCATACAGAACCCTACAGCCCTGGTCACTTTACTGTCTCTAGTTGGTTAGACTGTGGTAGGACCATACAGAACCCTACAGCCCTGGTCACTTTACTGTCTCTAGTTGGTCAGACTGTGGTAGGACCATACAGAACCCTACAGCCCTGGTCACTTTCCTCTCTCTAGTTGGTCAGACTGTGGTAGGACCATACAGAACCCTACAGCCCTGGTCACTTTCCTCTCTCTAGTTGGTCAGACTGTGGTAGGACCATAGAGAACCCTGCAGCCCTGGTCACTTTACTTTCTCTTCAGTTGGTCAGACTGTGGTAGGACCATACAGAACCCTACAGCTCTGGTCACTTTACTCTCTCTAGTCGGTCAGACTGTGGTAGGACCACACAGAACCCTACAGCCCTGGTCACTTTTCTCTCTCTAGTTGGTCAGTCTATGGTAGGACCATACAGAACCCTACAGACCTGGTCACTTTACTATCTCTAGTCGGTCAGACTGTGGTAGGATCCTACAGAACCCTACAGCCCTGGTCACTTTACTCTCTCTAGTTGGTCAGACTGTGGTAGGACCATACAGAACCCTACAGCCCTGGTCACTTTCCTCTCTCTCCAGTTGGTCAGACTGTGGTAGGACCATACAGAACTCTACAGCCCTGGTCACTTTACTCTCTCTAGTCGGTCAGACTGTGGTAGGACCACACAGAACCCTACAGCCCTGGTCACTTTTCTCTCTCTAGTTGGTCAGTCTATGGTAGGACCATACAGAACCCTACAGACCTGGTCACTTTACTATCTCTAGTCGGTCAGACTGTGGTAGGATCCTACAGAACCCTACAGCCCTGGTCACTTTACTCTCTCTAGTTGGTCAGACTGTGGTAGGATCCTACAGAACCCTACAGCCCTGGTCACTTTACTCTCTCTAGTTGGTCAGACTGTGGTAGGACCATACAGAACCCTACAGCCCTTGTAATTTTACTCTCTCTAGTCGGTCAGACTGTGGTAGGACCATACAGAACCCTACAGCCCTGGTCACTTTACTCTCTTGTTGGTCAGACTGTGGTAGGACCATAGAGAACCCTGCAGCCCTGGTCACTTTACTCTCTCTTCAGTTGGTCAGACTGTGGTAGGACCCTACAGAAATCTACAGCTCTGGTCACTTTCCTCACTCTAGTCGGTCAGACTGTGGCAGGACCATACAGAACCCTACAGCCCTGGTCACTTTCCTCTCTCTAGTTGGTCAGACTGTGGTAGGACCATTCAGAACCCTACAGCCCTGGTTACTTTACTCTCTCTAGTTGGTCAGACTGTGGTAGGACCATACAGAACCCTACAGCCCTGGTCATTTTACTCTCTCTAGTTGGTCAGTCTATGGTAGGACCATACAGAACCCTACAGCCCTGGTCACTTTACTCTCTCTAGTCGGTCAGACTGTGGTAGGACCATACAGAACCCTACAGCCCTGGTCACTTTACTCTCTTGTTGGTCAGACTGTGGTAGGACCACACAGAACCCTGCAGCCCTGGTCATTTTACTCTCTCTATTGGTCAGACTGTGGTAGGACCATACAGAACCCTGCAGCCCTGGTCACTTTCCTCTCTCTAGTTGGTCAGACTGTGGTAGGACCATTCAGAACCCTGCAGCCCTGGTCATTTTACTCTCTCTAGTTGGTCAGACTGTGGTAGGACCATACAGAACCCTGCAGCCCTGGTCACTTTCCTCTCTCTAGTCGGTCAGACTGTGGTAGGACCATACAGAACCCTACAGCCCTGGTCACTTTCCTCTCTCTCCAGTTGGTCAGACTGTGGTAGGACCATACAGAACTCTACAGCCCTGGTCACTTTACTCTCTCTAGTCGGTCAGACTGTGGTAGGACCATACAGAACCCTACAGCCCTGGTCACTTTCCTCTCTCTAGTTGGTCAGACTGTGGTAGGACCTTACAGAACCCTACAGCCCTGGTCACTTTACTCTCTTGTTGGTCAGACTGTGGTAGGACCATAGAGAACCCTGCAGCCCTGGTCACTTTACTCTCTCTCCAGTTGGTCAGACTGTGGCAGGACCATACAGAACCCTACAGCCCTGGTCACTTTCCTCTCTCTAGTTGGTCAGACTGTGGTAGGACCATTCAGAACCCTACAGCCCTGGTCACTTTCCTCTCACTAATCGGTCAGACTGTGATAGGACCATACAGAACCCTACAGCCCTGGTCACTTTCCTCTCTCTAGTTGGTCAGACTGTGGTAGGACCATTCAGAACCCTACAGCCCTGGTCACTTTCCTCTCACTAATCGGTCAGACTGTGATAGGACCATACAGAACCCTACAGCCCTGGTCATTTTACTCTCTCTAGTCGATCAGACTGTGGTAGGACCATACAGAACCCTACAGCCCTGGTTACTTTCCTCTCTCTAGTTGGTCAGACTGTGGTAGGACCATACAGAACCCTATAGCCTGGTTACTTTACTCTCTCTAGTTGGTCAGACTGTGGTAGGACCATACAGAACCGTAAAGCCCTGGTCACTTTCCTCTCTCTAGTTGGTCAGACAGTGGTAGGTCCATACAGAACCCTGCAGCCCTGGTCATTTTACTCTCTCTAGTTGGTCAGACTGTGGTAGGACCATACAGAACCGTAAAGCCCTGGTCAATTTCCTCTCTCTAGTTGGTCAGACTGTGGTAGGACCATACAGAACCGTACAGCCCTGGTCACTTTCCTCTCTCTAGTCGGTCAGACTGTGGTAGGACCACACAGAACCCTGCAGCCCTGGTCATTTTACTCTCTCTAGTTGGTCAGACTGTGGTAGGACCATACAGAACCGTACAGCCCTGGTCACTTTACTCTCTCTAGTTGGTCAGACAGTGATAGGACCATACAGAACCCTACAGCCCTGGTCACTTTACTCTCTCTAGTTGGTCAGACAGTGATAGGACCACACAGAACCCTACAGTCCTGGTCACTTTCCTCTTTTTAGTTAGTCAGACTGTGGTAGGACCATAGAGAACCCTACAGCCCTGGTCACTTTCCTCTCTCTAGTCGGTCAGACTGTGGTAGGACCATACAGAACCCTGCAGCCCTGGTAATTTTACTCTCTCTAGTTGGTCAGACTGTGGTAGGACCATACAGAACCCTACAGCCCTGGTCACTTTACTCTCTCTAGTTGGTCAGACAGTGATAGGACCATACAGAACCCTACAGCCCTTGTCATTTTACTCTCTCTAGTCGGTCACTTTCCTCTCTTTAGTTAGTCAGACTGTGATAGGACCACACAGAACCCTATAGCCCTGGTCACTTTACTCTCTCTAGTTGGTCAGTCTATGGTAGGACCATACAGAACCCTAAAGCCCTGGTCACTTTACTCTCTCTAGTCGGTCAGACTGTGGTAGGACCATACAGAACCCTACAGCCCTGGTCACTTTACTCTCTTGTTGGTCAGACTGTGGTAGGACCATAGAGAACCCTGCAGCCCTGGTTACTTTACTCTCTTGTTGGTCAGACTGTGGTAGGACCATACAGAACCCTACAGCCCTGGTCACTTTACTCTCTTGTTGGTCAGACTGTGGTAGGACCATAGAGAACCCTGCAGCCCTGGTCACTTTACTCTCTCTCCAGTTGGTCAGACTGTGGTAGGACCCTACAGAAATCTACAGCTCTGGTCACTTTCCTCACTCTAGTCGGTCATACTGTGGTAGGACCATTCAGAACGCTACAGCCCTGGTCACTTTCCTCTCACTAATTGGTCAGACTGTGGTAGGACCATACAGAACCCTACAGCCCTGGTCACTTTACTCTCTCTAGTTGGTTAGACTGTGGTAGGACCTTACAGAACCCTACAGCCCTGGTCACTTTACTCTCTTGTTGGTCAGACTGTGGTAGGACCATAGAGAACCCTGCAGTCCTGGTCACTTTACTCTCTCTCCAGTTGGTCAGACTGTGGTAGGACCCTACAGAAATCTACAGCTCTGGTCACTTTCCTCACTCTAGTCGGTCAGACTGTGGCAGGACAACAAGTTGGGCAAGTCGACAGGACAAATAATAGTTATATAAGTTTGGAAAAAGAAGTCCGCCATGTTGTTTTTCTCTGAAGAAATTATGAACTTCCCTGGTTGAGACCAGGTTGGATTACCTTAGAGTCCGATTTTTGTCCCAGGAAACCTCTCCTGGAGTGGCTTTGGTCTCTCCCACACCAGAGGGCTCCTCTTCCAGCCCTCCCTCTCAACACCATGAGTAACGATCTCTGGTTGTGGGACAGGATTAGACACAAATTTAAGCTCATGGATTTTAGATCTAAACTGATGCCCATTACCTCCCCTTTCTTTCAATGGAACTTAACCGAACAAACCTTTGCTGACAAGTTATTTAATAATAACTTTGAAAATCTGAGAAGTATAGTATTCAGGAATGATTTCCTGGATTGGCACATACTAAAAGATATCATAAACGGTTCTCCTGAAGAGGAAGATTCATACAAAATCATCAAAACAAACCTTCACCTTTTTTTAGGTAACTATATAAAATTTCAACCCTCCACATTTGAGTCGTTCTTCATCTCATGGAATCCATTTCAGAGATCAGTCTCCCAGATTTATAAAATTCTGCTTTTTGATAAAACTAAATTAAATTGTCAACTTTTCTGGGAATCTGTTCTAGAACAGTCCTGGTCAATTGAAGAATGGTCCTTGATAGTTAAACGCCTACACAAGAATAACCTCAATCTTAATCTAATCGAACAAGCCTTTAAAATTTTCCACCTCTACTATCTAGTTCCATCAAGGATCGCATTAATGTATGAAAATGCCTCCGACTTGTGCTTTCGGGGATGTCAATCTCCTGGTTCCTATATTCATATGTGGTGGTCCTGTCCTAAAGCAGCCCGAATATGGTCCAAAGTTAATCACCTTCTATCCTGTTTACTTTCCAAAAACATAAAACTCAATACTGGTGAAGCCCTTCTCGGCTTAAAAGTTGATTCAACTAATAAATCACAGGATAAGCTTATAACCAAAATCTGCTCGGCAACTAGATCTAGCATAGCCCTTCAATGGAAAAGCCCTGATATCACCTGGACCAATATCTTAGATAAAATTAACTTCATTTGTACAAATGAATATCTCAGCTCTATCGAATTAGACAACTATGGTGCCTTTCTCTCTGTTTGGGGTCCATGGTTAAATAGCAATTTCTGCTCCAACTCCAAGTTTCTGCTCAGAGTTTGACCCCCCCTCTTTTTTTTTTTTTTTTTTTTTCCCACCCCCTTTCATCCCCCACTGCATCCCCTGACCAATTTATTAAGATCTCTGCTCACAGCCCTACCTACATGTTATATGTTATTCTTCTACATGCTATATGTTAGGTTTCGCATGTCTACTTATTGAATGTATTTAATTGTATCTACTTACTGAAGGTATTTAATTATTTACTATTCATCCGTATTCACTATTTACTCTTAAGTTCTTTCACATGTTATATGTGAAATTCCACATATTTGCCTACTGAACTTGTTTAACTATATTTTTTAATGTATCTGTACTATTCTTACATTTTTTTTTTTCAATAAACTTTTGTTTTAAAAAAAGACTGTGGCAGGACCATACAGAACCCTACAGCCCTGGTCACTTTCCTCTCTCTAGTTGGTCAGTCTATGGTAGGACCATACAGAACCCTACAGCCCTGGTCACTTTACTCTCTCTAGTTGGTTAGACTGTGGTAGGACCTTACAGAACCCTACAGCCCTGGCCACTTTACTCTCTTGTTGGTCAGACTGTGGTAGGACCATAGAGAACCCTGCAGCCCTGGTCACTTTCCTCTCTCTAGTTGGTCAGACTGTGGTAGGACCATTCAGAACCCTACAGCCCTGTTCACTTTCCTCTCACTAATCGGTCAGACTGTGATAGGACCATACAGAACCCTACAGCCCTGGTCACTTTACTCTCTCTAGCTGGTCAGACTGTGGTAGGGCCATACAGAACCCTATAGCCCTGGTGACTTTACTCTCTCTAGTCGATCAGACTGTGGTAGGACCATACAGAACCCTACAGCCCTGGTCACTTTCCTCTCTCTAGTTGGTCAGACTGTGGTAGGACCATACAGAACCCTATAGCCTGGTTACTTTCCTCTCTCTAGTTGGTCAGACTGTGGTAGGACCATACAGAACCCTATAGCCTGGTCATTTTACTCTCTCTAGTTGGTCAGACTGTGGTAGGACCATAGAGAACCCTACAGCCCTGGTCACTTTCCTCTCTCTAGTCGGTCAGACTGTGGTAGGACCATACAGAACCCTGCAGCCCTGGTCATTTTACTCTCTCTAGTTGGTCAGACTGTGGTAGGACCATACAGAACCGTAAAGCCCTGGTCACTTTCCTCTCTCTAGTCGGTCAGACTGTTTTAGGACCACACAGAACCCTGCAGCCCTGGTCATTTTACTCTCTCTAGTTGGTCAGACTGTGGTAGGACCATACAGAACCCTACAGCCCTGGTCACTTTACTCTCTCTAGTTGGTCAGACAGTGATAGGACCATACAGAACCCTACAGCCCTTGTCATTTTACTCTCTCTAGTCGGTCACTTTACTCTCTCTAGTTGGTCAGACTGTGATAAGACCATAGAGAACCCTACAGCCATGGTCACTTTACTCTCTCTAGTCGGTCAGACTGTGGTAGGACCACACAGAACCCTACATCCCTGGTCACTTTACTCTCTCTAGTTGGTCAGTCTATGGTAGGACCATACAGAACCCTAAAGCCCTGGTCACTTTACTCTCTCTAGTCGGTCAGACTGTGGTAGGACCATACAGAACCCTACAGCCCTGGTCACTTTACTCTCTTGTTGGTCAGACTGTGGTAGGACCATAGAGAACCCTGCAGCCCTGGTCACTTTACTCTCTCTCCAGTTGGTCAGACTGTGGTAGGACCTTACAGAAATCTACAGCTCTGGTCACTTTCCTCACTCTAGTCGGTCAGACTGTGGCAGGACCATACAGAACCCTACAGCCCTGGTCACTTTCCTCTCTCTAGTTGGTCAGACTGTGGTAGGACCATTCAGAACCCTACAGCCTGGTTACTTTACTCTCTCTAGTTGGTCAGACTGTGGTAGGACCATACAGAACCCTGCAGCCCTGGTCATTTTACTCTCTCTAGTTGGTCAGACTGTGGTAGGACCATACAGAACCGTAAAGCCCTGGTCAATTTCCTCTCTCTAGTTGGTCAGACTGTGGTAGGACCATACAGAACCCTGCAGCCCTGGTCACTTTACTCTCTCTAGTTGGTCAGACTGTGGTAGGACCATACAGAACCCTACAGCCCTGGTCACTTTCCTCTCTCTAGTCGGTCAGACTGTGGTAGGACCATTCAGAACCCTACAGCCCTGGTTACTTTACTCTCTCTAGTTGGTCAGACTGTGGTAGGACCATACAGAACCCTACAGCCCTGGTCACTTTACTCTCACTAGTCGGTCAGACTGTGGTAGGACCATACAGAACCCTACAGCCCTGGTCACTTTACTCTCTCTAGTTGGTTAGACTGTGGTAGGACCTTACAGAACCCTACAGCCCTGGTCACTTTACTCTCTTGTTGGTCAGACTGTGGTAGGACCATAGAGAACCCTGCAGCCCTGGTCACTTTACTCTCTCTCCAGTTGGTCAGACTGTGGTAGGACCATACAGAACCGTACAGCCCTGGTCACTTTCCTCTCTCTAGTCGGTCAGACTGTGGTAGGACCATACAGAACCCTGCAGCCCTGGTCATTTTACTCTCTCTAGTTGGTCAGACTGTGGTAGGACCATACAGAACCCTACAGCCCTGGTCATTTTACTCTCTCTAGTTGGTCAGACTGTGGTAGGACCATACAGAACCCTACAGCCCTGGTCACTTTACTCTCTCTAGTCGGTCAGACTGGGTAGGACCATACAGAACCCTACAGCCCTGGTCACTTTACTCTCTTGTTGGCCAGACTGTGGTAGGACCATACAGAACCCTACAGCCCTTGTCACTTTACTCTCTCTAGTTGGTTAGACTGTGGTAGGACCATACAGAACCCTACAGCCCTGGTAACTTTCCTCTCTCTAGTCGGTCAGACTGTGGTAGGACCATACAGAACCCTATAGCACTGGTCACTTTCCTCTCTCTAGTTGGTCAGACTGTGGTAGGACCATACAGAACCCTACAGCCCTGGTCACTTTACTCTCTCTAGTCGGTCAGACTGGGTAGGACCATACAGAACCCTACAGCCCTGGTCACTTTACTCTCTTGTTGGCCAGACTGTGGTAGGACCATACAGAACCCTACAGCCTGGTTACTTTACTCTCTCTAGTTGGTCAGACTGTGGTAGGACCATACAGAACCCTACTGCCCTGGTCACTTTACTGTCTCTAGTTGGTTAGACTGTGGTAGGACCATACAGAACCCTACAGCCCTGGTAACTTTCCTCTCTCTAGTCGGTCAGACTGTGGTAGGACCATACAGAACCCTATAGCACTGGTCACTTTCCTCTCTCTAGTTGGTCAGACTGTGGTAGGACCATACAGAACCCTACAGCCCTGGTTACTTTACTCTCTCTAGTTGGTCAGACTGTGGTAGGACCATAGAGAACCCTACAGCCCTGGTCAATTTACTGTCTCTAGTTGGTTAGACTGTGGTAGGGCCATACAGAACCCTACAGCCCTGGTCACTTTCCTCTCTCTAGGCGGTCAGACTGTGGTAGGACCATAAAGGAACCCTACAGCCCTGGTCACTTTCCTCTCTCTAGTTGGTCGGTCTATGGTAGGACCATACAGGAACCCTACAGCCCTGGTCACTTTCCTCTCTCTAGTTGGTCAGACTGTGGTAGGACCATACAGAACCCTACAGCCATGGTCACTTTCCTCTCTCTCTAGTCAGTCAGACTGTGGTAGGACCATACAGAACCTACAGCCCTGGTCACTTTCCTCTCTCTAGTTGGTCAGACTGTGGTAAGACCATACAGAACCGTACAGCCCTGGTCACTTTCCTCTCTCTAGTCGGTCAGACTCAGACTATGTTGCTGGATACAAACTATCTCCAAGCACCTAAACCAGGGGTAGTCAATCTCTGTACCCCCAGATGTTGGGGACTAGAGTTCCCATCATCCCCTCTATCTGTGTGGGAGTACAACTTCCACCATTGTACACCAATGCTGGCTGTTTAAGGATGATGGGAATTAGAGTGCGGGCCTTCACTATGATGTTGTCTATTGCTCCCTTCTCTCCCTTCCTCTAGACTGCTATCTCAGGTGAGCAGAACCTGTGACTGTACCAGCAGACACCCAGCGTTGGTGCCACCGTCAAGGATCACTTCTTTCCAAAATCCACCAGCAAAGGCTCCCGCAGCATACCGCAATGTACCCTAAATCACCAGGCAGATCTAGTGTCAGGGTAATCCAGAACTACACTCTGGATGCAGCAAGCTTACCCCACCAGACAACACCAGTGTAGGTAAGACAAGAACTCTCTTTATTGGAACAAACCACACATATTTATACTCCAACCTTACATTTAAATAAGCAGATACAATAGGAATGTAATTCAATCACAATAGAAAAAAGGTCAATGGCAAACGGTCTAACAAATACAATGACTCAGACTTGACTACATTTCAAATACAAAATGGTTGATGAACTCAGACAATGAACACAAAGACTTGAGGGCTTGAATGAATTACCATACCACAGGGGGTCTCAGTACAGTTCACAATACACTGCCTTGAGTGGTTACAATACACATTGCAAGTAACTGTAGGTAAACTCAAATAATTAACCCTTAAAGGGATAGTAACACTTCGTTTTAACTTTATTTTATTTTGTAGGCATTAAAAAAACATGAGGAACGATATAAGTCTTATCTCTCAAACCTTTATGGTTTGAGAGATATTCACAAACAAAGTATCCCACCCCCCCGTTCAACCAGATCAGAAGGAAGGTGCCCAGGTAGACTGCAGAGAGGGACAATCTTCAATTAAGATAAGTGAAAAACCTGAAAAACCTGTCAAGGAGGACAGGGCTTTCATTGTTCTCATAGGAAGAAGATTGTCCCCTTCTGTTATCTGTCTGGTCTATGGACTGCATTCCACATCTGAGAAGAGATGGCTTACACTAGGTAAAAGGGGAGGGACGGGAAACTTTGCTTGTGAATATCTCTCAAACCATAAAGGTTTGAGAGATAAGACTTATATCGTTCTTCATGTTTTTTTAATGCCTACAAAATAAAATAAAGTTAAAACGAAGTATTACTATCCCTTTAATGTCCATTGCCTTTGGAAAAAGCCAGCAGTCCATGTTTGTCAGTCTCTTTGGGCCCAGAAATGTCCACAGTCTCTGGGGTTCTTGGGATAACACTTCCAGGCCCAGACAAAGGCTCCAGTGGTTCATGTGACAGAACCCTCTTATCGTCCTATCTCCCTTGTCTTCCTATGGCCCTGGTATCCACTGTACCCACTGCTGCCTCGTCCTGTAGTATTGTGACTGTATTCTACAGCACTGCTGATTCTGGACACTGATATTGTAGATTTATATGTTAATGGTAATAATATTGTCTGACTAACGTATAAACAGTGAATTAATGTACAGTTTCTTCCCAGGAACTTCAGCGTGGAGACGTCTTTACACAGATCGTTTGTATGTGACTGGTGAGATCTCTGTACAGACGTCACCGTGCCACTCTCTGAGCCATCTCAAGCAGGGCACAGCAGTTTGGCATGATCACATTTGTTTATCTTTATGTCCAATCTTCCTAAGAATAGTCAAGTAAAACGAATGACCTATTTTAGACATGTTCCCATTTTTAGAATTGAGTTTCAGCTCGTGGCAGAGATTCATCTACTTCTGTAACTGAATCCGGAAACAGGACTGGATCTGGGAGGGAGTGAGTACAAAGGACCCAAAACTCTGACCCATTCAGTGGGGCTTGTAACCCCTTGAATGCCAGGTAGCTCTCAAATACATTTCTTTAGCAACACGTTGGAGATCTCACTAACATTCAAGGGATTAAGATTAATGGACAGTTTATTTTGTGTTTTGACACATTGTCAACTTTGTCATAGAAACACATAATATGATGGCGGATTGGAACCAATTGGCACATCGTGCCAGCCCTTCCCCTATCTAGCCAGCTTGTAGAATAGACATAAATCTACCCCAATAGTTCTCATATTCACTTACTGTGTTATCCTCAACCACTTCTCCTGGTACACTGTTCCGTGTATCTATCACTTTTTCAAAAAATTAGGTTTTTCTTACATATCCTCTTTTGTTTCCAGCCTCCAACTTTAGGATACGTCCTCTAACTTTATAATTACTTTTATTGTAAAAAAATAATTCCTCCAAAGTGTACCTCTTTAAGAGATATTAGGGGTCTGTAACTCCAAAGTGTCCCTGTTTAGCAGATATTAGGAGTACACAGATACCTCCCATGTGTCCCTCTGTAGGAGATATTAGGGGTCTGTTCCTCCCAAGTGTCCCTCTTTAGGAGATATTAAGGGTACACACCTCCCGAAAGTCCCCCTTTAATAAGGACAGTTCATCTTTGACACCCAAATACCTCTGTTCCTCTTTCCCAACCTGGTGTCCCTGTGTTTAGGAGATCAGACTGTGTGGTGTATATATAAGTGTATCACCCTGGTGTCCCTGTGTTTAGGAGATCAGACTGTGTAGTGTGTATATAAGTGTATCACCCTGGTGTCCCTGTGTTTAGGAGATCAGACTGTGTGGTGTGTATATAAGTGTATCACCCTGGTGTCATTGTGTTTAGGAGATCAGACTGTGTGGTGTGTATATAAGTGTTTCACCCTGGTGTCCCTGTGTTTAGGAGATCAGACTGTGTGGTGTATATATAAGTGTATCACCCTGGTGTCCTGTGTGTAGGAGATCAGACTGTGTGGTGTGTATATAAGTGTATCACCCTGGTGTCCCTGTGTTTAGGAGATCAGACTGTGTGTTGTGTATATAAGTGTATCACCCTGGTGTCCCTGTGTTTAGGAGATCAGACTGTGTGGTGTGTATATAAGTGTATCACCCTGGTGTCCCTGTGTTTAGGAGATCAGACTGTATGGTGTGTATATAAGTGTATCACCCTGGTGTCCCTGTGTTTAGGAGATCAGACTGTGTGATGTGTATATAAGTGTATCACTTTGCTTCACAGCAATAAAACTCACATTAATGTCTGTATCTGTGTGTGTATATTAGTTTGTGTAAATAAAATACAATCGTTTTGCTTTAAATCATTTAATCGGTTATACAAAAAGGTATCCACGCCCCCAGCAACACCCCCTAAAAGAACCGCCCCTCCATGGCCATTTGAAATGATGGGATGTATAAAAATGGATCCCTACAGAACATTATTAAAACCAATAATATATGTGCATATTGCTCAAAGTGACAGACAGATTTTGGGGAACCACAAGGTAATTTAGTCAGTTGGTTAATACCCTTAGACCTGTAAGGGGTTGGGATCCAGATTTAGTGAGCGACCTTAACACTTTTGTTATATAAAAATGGGTCAAGGCTCTTAAAGGAATAGTAACACTTCATATTTAAAAATAGATACTTTGTATGGTTTATCCTCTTGTGTAAATCAAGGGCACTCCCACTGCTGAGAGACGGTTTATTCAAAACTTATTGCACTCATTTCTATCTACCTCTATTGGACTCAGTTCTATCTACCTCTATTGGACTCAGTTCTATCTGTTGATATTAGACTCACCTCTGTCTATTTCTATTGGACTCACCTCTATATATTTCTATTGTATTCACCTCTATCTGTTTCTATTGGACTTGCCTCTATATATTTCTGTTGGACTTACTTCTACCTATTTCTATTGGACTCACCTCTATCTATTTCTATTGGACTCACCTCTATATATTTCTATTGGACTCACCTCTATCTATTTCTGTTGGACTCACTTCTATCTGTTTGTATTGGACTCACCTCTATCTATTTCTATTGGACTCACCTCTATCTGTTTCTGTTGGACTCACTTCTATCAATTCCTATTGGACTCACCTCTATCTGTTTCTATTGGACTCACCTCTATCTGTTTGTATTGGACTCACCTCTATCTATTTCTATTGGACTCACTTCTATCTATTTCTACTGGACTCTGTCACGGTTTTTGATGAACACTCAGACAGAACAGTAAGGCTAATATGACTTTATTGAGTAAAGTGCATACAAGGAATGAGGCCACAGGCCCACAATACGAAACCACACTATATGGAGGATATATAGTCAGTAAGCAATGACTGTAAACAGAATGACTGAGACTGAACACAGGTAATAGAGGTATTTAGGCAGGCAACCCTCCACTAGAGAACCTGGAGAGATCAGGCTACTGGATCCCGGCTGACAGCAGGACAGAGGATGGCAGTAAGTCCTGGAGATGGTAGTATGCACGAGACCCAGACGCCTGTGTGGCACAGAACCCAAGGAGGCAACGAGGCAACACTGACCACGGGACAGGGGTCCCAGAGTGACCGAGGCCACCACATACATCGAAGTGAACACTGGAAGGCCACAGGTGTCCCCTCATAGGACAGTGGAACAAGCGCAAGTGCTGGCTCTAGGCCCTCAGGCCACTAGATGGGAATATGAGCTCAGGGTCTCCACACACCCAGTAGTGCGTGCCAATGCAAGTGATTGCCCTCACCCAGGCACTGCAACATGAAGGAGCACACGGTAGCTTAATAGTGTTAGGCACTGAACAGTTAACAGGAGATGCCCCGAGATACATAGGAACTCCCACAGGGAGTGAGCCCAGCAAACAGGGAGACACAGAGAGATCAGAGTAAGTCAGTCAGCACTTGCTAGCACTGTACCGGTACTTCACATGTACACACCGCCGCAGGCTGTAGGAGTAAGTGGAGATAGCATGAATGCTATGCCTATGGTCGACAGAATAAGATTAGCTGGGCAACTGGAAACCGTTGAATGTAATGCTGGCCAGTTAGACAACGGAGAAGGCACAACCATACACGGATGGCAACGGAACAATGGCTCAGCGGAACAGGTTACAACCAACGGGAAGCACAGACTGGTAAGGTGCACAGGTAAGGCTCAATAGCCAGGCAGACTAAGGCAACCGGGGTTCTCAGCCAGATCAGTACAGCAAGGAGCGGGTTCTCAGCCAGATCAGTCGGTAACGGAGCAGGTTCTCAGCCAGATCAGTCGGTAACAGAGCAGGTTCTCAGCCAGATCAGTTGGTAACAGAGCAGGTTCTCAGCCAGATCAGTCGGTAACGGAGCAGGTTCTCAGCCAGATCAGTTCAGCAACGGAGCGGGTTCTCAGCCAGATCAGTTGGTAATGGAGCAGGTTCTCAGCCAGATCAGTACAGCAACAGAGTGGGTTCTCAGCCAGATCAGTTGGTAATGGAGCAGGTTCTCAGCCAGATCAGTACAGCAACAGAGTGGGTTCTCAGTCAGATCATTCGGTAATGGAGCAGGTTCTCAGCCAGATCATTTCAGCAATGGAGCGGGTTCTCAACCAGATCAGTTGGTAACGGAGCAGGTTCTCAGCCAGATCAGTACAGCAACAGAGTGGGTTCTCAGCCGGATCAGTTGGTAACGGAGCAGGTTCTCAGCCAGATCAGTTCAGCAACGGAGCGGGTTCTCAGCTGGATCAGTCGGTAACGGAGCAGGTTCTCAGCCAGATCAGTTCAGCAACGGAGCGGGTTCTCAGCCGGATCAGTGGGTAACGGAGCAATACACGGGAAACACAGGAACGTCGGCAGGCAACCCGGGTCATAAACGAACAGTAGCAAAACGTCAGGCTCAAATACACCACGAAAGGGTGACTTAGAACAGATATGACAGGGTATAAAAAGGAAAGCCCTGGGTGGAGTAAAGATGACAGGCCAATGAGAAGGCAGCATGGAAATTAGGCACAGTAACAATGTCGCCGACAGAGCAGGAACACAGGCACCGTGATAGACTCATCCTCTATCTATTTCTATTGAATTCACCTCTATATATTTCTATTGGACTCACCTCTATATATTTCTATTGGACTCACTTCTATCTGTTTGTATTGGACTCACCTCTATCTGTTTGTATTGGACTCACCTCTATCTGTTTCTGTTGGACTCACTACTATTTCTATTGGACTCACCTCTATCAATTCCTATTGGACTCACCTCTATCTGTTTCTATTGGACTCATCCAGGGCCGGATTTACATCTCAGGCTCCCCTAGGCACAGTACCCTTCAGCGCCCCTAGTCCCACCTTTGCCCCACCCCTATCCACGCCCCTCAATTACCCACACCCCTCCATTAACCCTTTCTGCTCCTCTTGGGGGTCACACCCATTTTTAGATTTTTTATTAAAATATACAAGTACCCAAAGAAAATGGCACCAAGAGGTTAAACTGCACCACTGTTTAAAAAAAATAATAATAAAAAGAAAATGATCACTTAAAACTGGAAGTAGGCGTGACTGAGCCTTTGCCGGGCGCCCTAATCCAGTGCCTAGTCGGCCTATTGATAAATCCGGCCCTGGACTCATCTCTCTCACATTAATAAGCCCCTGAATTAACATTTACATCACTTGCCCAATAGGGACATCAGTTTTGTCGTCTGTAGACGTTGACTTGATGGGGTTCTGAACATTTAATTTAAGGTGCATAGAAAGATGTATGTCATCGGGGGCCACAATTCATATCATTAATTAGCAGATTTTTGGACACTTATGTTCCACAGTTATTCAATGTGCACCACAGAGAGTCCCGTATTAAGAGGAACTAGAGTGAGACTGTTCCCATTGATTTAAATCCTAGAGACGACTCCACATGGACCTGTCTCCTAATGACACCTTATGTTTGTTTTACTGAGAACTAAAACCTGCCGATATGTTGTTCTGGCCATTTTATGGATAATAAACGTAACCATTATGGTAGGTGGCACAGTCTGGCACTTTACGCTAATGCCCTGCACATCAGGTTAATTAGTTCTGTTCTAGGCCAATCGTACCCCTTGCTGAGCTTTTAGACACTCCCCTGGTGGGTGTGCTCTGCCTCGGTTAATTCGCAGCACAGCATGGGGTTATATTGACCTAAATTCTTACCCAGGTGCAGGGTGCGGGTTGAAATATTCTCTACAAATTTGTTTTATTTTCTTCCCTTAACCCCTTGGACACCAGAGGGGTATACAGCTCATTACCTCACAATGCTTTGCTCTGTCCTGTAGTATTCAAGTGGTTAACCTGCTGCACTTAACGCGGCACAGTCCTAGGAGTCACTGTTCCTTTAACCCACTGAGTGTCAGAGAGGATTTATGTGGTAATTGATTGGGCCGTCAGAGAGGCCCATTATGTGGACACTTTAACTCAGCAGAGAGCCACTCCTGGGGATAAAATAATTGGAATATTTAAATTGCCAAATAAATAAATGTACACATAAATAGATAAATAAAATAAAATTGCCCAGAAGCGAGCGCCTGTATTCAGGAAGCCGACGGATGAACACAATGCACAGAAAATTGTATTTTCCTGGATTTTGTGTTCTGTGCCCTGATCTTGTCTCAAAATCTTATCACATTCTTTCAAAAAATAGTGCTCCTATACTAGATCAGTCCAAAAGTTTGTTTTTTTTAAATTGGTTTCATAATCAAGACAATACATCAAATGAAAAGACATTGACAAACTGTGCAGAGATGGCAAACTAGGATCAAAGTATAATACTGGATTAGTTTCAAGCTTACAGTAACCAGAGTACAACATCATGCAATCTACGCATATGCTGATAGACATAAGAGAACCGTAATGTAAGTACTGAATTTACTAGAAGTATGAAGGCTAGTGTTACGTTACGGGATTTTTATCTTGGAAGAGACTGTAGAGGGAGGAGAACTTAAAGGAGCAGTAAACTTTTTTTTATGAAAAAATATATATTGTAGGCATTTTTCTATTGACTATAATAAGGATGCTCCCACTGCCGAGAGATTTACATTTCCAGAGTTATTACAGTTTAAACCCATTTTTTTTACATTAACAATACCCTCTAGTGGTCAAATTCTAATTAGATTCCCTGTTAGATTCTAATGGAGAGGAAAGTCAGAAAAGTCAGAGACATACAGTTCTCCATAGAATGTGAAAGAAACTGCTGAGACACTTCCTGTCAGTTAGAACTATCAGGAAGTAAACACAATAAATTTACTTCCTGTCAGTTAGAACTACCAGGAAGTAAACACAGTAAATTCACTTCCTGTCAGTTACAACTATCAGGAAGTAAACACAGTAAATTCACTTCCTGTCAGTTACAACTATCAGGAAGTAAACACAATAAAATCAATTCCTGTCAGTTAGAACTATCAGGAAGTAATCACAGTAAATTCACTTATTCACTGATTATTTGAATTGATGCAAATTTTGAATAAAACATCTGACAGCGGTGGGAGTGACCTTGTTTTATTCAGCAGGAAATGCTATATAACATATGTGTTTTCATAAATAAAAGTTTACTGCTCCTTTAAAGGACTGGATGGGAGAGAAAAGAGAAGGGAAGGAGAAGACAAAGCTGGGATGGGGGGGAATGAGTCATTCCGTCCAGTCCAGCATGAGAGAGTCAGCCCAACAATTTCAACCATATGCTACCAGGTTGCACATGAGCAGGAACCTATTTGAAAACAGTGTATAACAGTGAGTGCCAAAAGAATTAAGAGACACTTCGGAAGCGAAGCTAGTGTGGTTCGTTGGCAGATGCAGTGGAACCTAAGTGAGAGGATGCAAGGGAGACATCCCCTCTCTGTCATCTAGACCAAATGGATGTGAACTGAATAAGGGAATGGGTCGCTAGAGCATGTTGTCTCTCAAGTTCAACAAAGGAATCTACTTTGAAAAGCCATTGAGTTAAGGTGGGTGTAGTAGTTTATTTCCAATATTGTGGGATAAGTGATCTGGTGACATTTAAAAGGGGGGGAATTACCCACCATTGGGAAGGAGGTATGTTTCGGGAGAGATGTCCTTTATAGGAAAGGAGGCACAGTAAGGGGTCAAGAGGAAGAGAGGTTTGAAGAACGGAGTTCAAGTGTGTCAGGATCCAACCAGTAGGCTTGTATCAACGGGCAACTCCACCATATATATCTGAAAGAGAGCCAGCCTGTTGAAGGCATGGGAAAGAGAGTCGGTCCAAAGGTTTTGAGGAACTTCACCACACTAATAAATGACAGCTGTCTATACAGAGCTATTAGGAGAGGAACACAGATAAATAAATGATAAAATGATATAGCCAAATCCAATGAATAAACAAATGCTTGTCCTAGACAGAAGTGCATGAATATGAATGAGAAATAGGTAGCAGAGGGAATAATTATGATGAATGATATACATATATATATAGTTCTGAAAAATTCCTTGAAAAAAGGTGCTATATGCAGAAGTACTGTAGAAAAAATGTAGATGATTATACAACATAAAAAAATGGCAAAAACCCTCCTCTTATGTCATACAAACTGTAACAGTCACCGGACTGTGTATTCAGCCGTAATAGAGACTGCTTTACCGGTTTGGATATATGAAATGGCAGTAGAGTAAACCTTCTGGCAGTCTGTTCATGTGATAATATGCATATATATAAGTTGTTCACTTATCGGTAGCTCACATCAAGCTTATGAATAGGGGTGGGCAAAAAGTGTGAAAAATTTCCCTCATGACTTTTCACAAAAATGTGCTGATTTTTCGCTTTTCCCACAAAGGATTTTGCCTTTCCGCTTATACAAAATTATCCTTCTTTTCGCCTATTTTAACACATTTTTCACCTATATTTCCTATAGGTACTATATTTTCCACTGCAATATTACTTCTTCTGAGGTCTGAAGTATAGAAATAAGTGGCGGAAAGCTAAAGTTGTGAGTCCTACAGCAACGTACACCTTGATAAATGTGTTAGCATGCAGAACGCATTTGTCCTTTGCCCACAACACTAACTTCCTTCTTAAATGACACTGGAACATATTCATGATGATGATAAGTAATAAAAAAAATAAAGTACAACCTACAACGTGGCAGATGTGTATTGTAGTGGTGGCGGAGGTGGTGGGGACTGGCATGGTGTGATTTGTGTATGTATTTTTATCATTGTCATAAACTGTCCTCCTTCTCAGATTATTGACACACATTACTTGTCACTCATAGCAGTGGTCCCAAGTGAGGTATATGGTGGCAACCCTTCTTCATATCCCTCCTCCACCTCCTCATCTGTGCTGCTGGTAATATATTTGTCCTGGATTTGTCTGCCATGTGTGGTTTCTGCTACCTGATACTCAGATGGTATGAGATGTTGGTTAATTTTTAAGAAAGTTAGTCTCCCAAAAATGCTGCTTGATAGCCATGTCCTGTGGCCACTGGCAATATAACCAGCTGCACTGAAAACCCTCTCAGACTCAACGCTTGCTGGAGGACAACTGAGGGTTTCCACTGCAATACGTGTCAATGTTGGCCACACACACACTGCTTTGTTTGCCAGTATTCCATGGGGTTATTGTTTCTGCCTAAAATGTAGCTATCTTGTAAGTATGCAGAAACCATCTCACATGCAGTGGGACCACTTCTAGGAGCTACACGGTGTTCCTGTGTGTCAGTTACCAATACTCAGGGAGCAAGTCCCAAAGAGAGACAAACAATTATGAGGTGCACCAACCAAGCGCGAACAAGATAAAGTGTCTTGTTCTAGACATGGTAGCCTCTCAACGGTGCTACAGCTCACGTTTTTGACTCCCATGTGCCATTGCAGAAAATAAATTTCTATATTCATATCAGACTGGTCCCGCCCACAGACAGTCAAGCTGAGAAATGTCAGCCAAATCCTCTCTGTATGAAAGAAACAGCCTAAACACAGACACATGTTTCGGCCTATGTGAGCCTCATCAGTGTAGTGCAGCTGAATCCCTCTAGACACATGGAAGCAAAGGCCCATGCCTGGGATGCCCTTATAGTTTGGGAGACAAACAATTGTGAGGAGCCCCCATCAAATGAGAACAAGATAAAGTGTCTTGTTCTAGGCATGGTAGCCTCTTAACGGTGCTAAAACTCACATTTTTCACTCCCATGTACCATTGCAGAGAGGAAATCTCCATATCCATATCAGACTGGTCCTGCCCACAGACAGCTCAGCTCTGAAATGTCGAGCAAATACTCTCCTCAAGAGAAAAACAGCATACCCACAGATTTATGTTCCGGCCTATGTGGGCTTCGTTGGTGTGGTGCAGCTGAATCCCTCTAGGCACATGGAAGCAAGGGCCCATGCCTGAGATGCCCTTATACTTGGGGAGATAAACAATTGTGAAGAGCACCAATCAAGAGTCTTGTTCTAGGCATGGTAGCCTCTCAATGGTGCTACACATCACAATTTTCACTCCCATGTGCCACTGCAGAAGAAAAAAAATGTCCATATTCATATCAGACTGGTCCCACCATCAGACAGCTGACCTCTGAAATATTAGACAAATCCTCTCCTCATGAGGAAAAAAAACCAGCATAACCACAGATATCCATTTCAGCCCATGTGGGCCTTGTCAGTGTGGTGCAGTTGAATCCCTCTAGTCACATGGAGGTAAGGGTCCATGCTTGGGATGCCCTTATACTTTGGGAGACAAAAAATTGTGAGGAGCGCCCATCAAGCGTGAACAAGATAAAGTGTCTTTTTCTGGGCATGGTAGCCTCTGAATGGTGCTACAACTAACAATTTTCACTCCCATGTTCCATTGCAGAGAGGACATTTCCATATTCAGATCAGACAAAGTGGAAGGGGATCCCAGGCATGGGTCCTTGCCCCCCATGTGCCTAGAGGGAATCAGCTGCACCACACTGACAAGGCACACATAGGCCAAAACATACATCTGTAGTTTTGCTGATTCTCTTGTGCAGGGAGGAGTTGCCTGACATTTTGGAGCTGGACTGTCTGTGGACAGGACCAGTCTGATATGAATATGGAAATATATTGTCTGCTATGGCACATGGGAGTGAAAAATGTGACTTGTAGCACCATTGAGGGGCCACTATGCAAAAGAACAAGACACTTTATCTTGTTAGTTCTTGATGGGTGCTAGTCTTAACATTTGTTTCTTAGTCCCAAAGAGATGTGCCGCCACTACCACCAATGTTGGGTTTTTGCCATTCCTGCTGAGACCCATGATGAATTGCCCTGTTTTCCAAATGGGATATTCTGGTTGATGATGTAGCTGCTTCTGCTGGTTGAAATGCTTTGCTGCCTTCCTTTTCACTATACTGCCTAGATGTTTGTTGTGCCCTCACTTTCTCCCTCTCATCCTCCACAATGCAACCCTCCACTTGATCAATAAACATGTCTCAATATTCTTTGATAGAATCTGATTCCTCAGAGAATAGGCTGCTGATAGTCATGACTACTTGTTGTGACAAACTGCTGATGGCGCTTTGGCAGAAATTCTGAAATTTGGTGTTTAAAGCGGGGGTTCCAGCAAAGTGGCAAGAATGCATTGCTTATTGCTTTTAATGGACACTATGCAAGGATCTTGTTCAAAGCATGCTAACATGTCCTTTACCAGCTGGTGCTTGTCTGTGTTGTCATTATTTTTTCTGCAATAAAAATATCAGTGGTAGAATTTCACTAATTTCTGCCCCAATGCGACTCACCAGCATAGTTGCTGCCTCAAAGGGGTTCGGCAGCTCACATACATCACACATTAGTTGCCATTGGCCAGTTGACAAAGAGTCTCCCTCCAAATTGCACCCTGGGTAGGATACTTATCCTATAGAGCCTCATCAATTTGAGGGCAGGCTCGTTCCTAGTTGAGCGTCTCTGACTAGCTCTTTTGCATATGCAAATTGCCCTTGGGACTAGTCACCCTGAGGGTAACAGGGTAATCCAGACGTGGACCCCTTGCTCACAGTGCCTAGAGAGATCAGCTGCACCTCACTGACGAGGCCCAACAAGGCCAAAACGTACATCTGGGGTTGGCTGCTTCTCTTGTTCAGAGAGGAATTGCCTGGCACTTTGTGGCTGGACTGCCTTTTGGTAGGATCAGTATGATGTGCTTCGGGATATCTCCTCTCTGTGAAAGGCACTAGTGAGCTAAAAGAGATTGTACCCTGGGTAGGATACTTGTCCTATAGAGCCTCATCACTTTGAGGGCAGGCTCCTTCCTAGTTGAGCATCTCTGACTAGCTCTTTTTTCCCTCCAAAGCCTTCTAGTTTTGCATGGTTTACTTGCCAATGGCCTTATTCTGCTCATACAAACGCTCTAGCATCTACATGGTGGAATTCCACCTGGTAGGGACCTCCATTTTCAGCTGGTGATGGGGCAGGTTGTTCCGCTCTTGTGTGGGCACAGATTCTGTGAGCCATAGTAAGCATTCTGCCAGGAATCTGGTCACAACTAAATTCATCACATGGGAAAAGTAGGACACATGCACCATACCCCTATTGTTGTTATCAGCTGGCACAAAACCAGCTTTTAAGGTGCGGGGTACAAGCTATTCCTCTATCACCTGCTCTAGCTTACTCAGAACATCTACAGCTTTGTGGGACTGTCTCTCAAAAGGTGGCATGACGATGGTATGGGCTATCCTGCTGCTGCCACCTTTTATTCACACTGCCACAAGCAGAAGCATGATTACTAGCTTTCACCTGATGCTGTAAGCTAGTGTTGTCCACTGTTGTTGCTGGGAGGGAAACCCAGTAAACAGTCACAGTCATATAGTCTGTGCTTTGCCCATTTGTCCACATATCTGATGTCAGGGGGTTTTCTTGCCATGCGCACTTTTCAGCCCTTTGCCCACCACACTAATCACCTGCTTGTAAATTCAGGCACAGCCATCTGGGAAAACTAACTGCTGCGTTTATAGTTTATAGACAGGCACAGTGCTCCTTAAAAGTGGCGGAAGATACAGCCTTTGACTTTCTGCTAATCTTATAGCCCTGTCACCATCCTCACTCTCAACTTCATCTGTATCTGAACAAGAGAAGGATGCTGGAGGGATATATTCTAGATCTGAATCATCATCATCAGTCATAATTAGGTCATCCTCAGCAGCATCAGCTGACAGTTCTTGCCCACTTCTACCCACATATTCCTCTAAGCTTTTAGAGGTCTCAAACAATTTATTTTTACTTTTACTGTAACAAAGTCCCCTACTACTTTGAGGACAGGTGTTTTGGTGCTTGTTTGTCTCACTATCTGATGCAGCAGGCGGTTCAGCTGCTACACCTTCCTCTATTTTGCTATTGCCATCATCATCAACACTTGAAAGTGACTTGTTGTTGTCTTCAGTGTTCTTCTTATATGGTTCTTTATTTCTACTGGCATTGGTGGTGCTGGAACTAGTTTTGCTGGGACCTTGACAAAAAGCATCCTCCCTTGGAGTAGAGGGATCATCATCATTGATTGCACACACTGCAACAACCATTGGTACAGTCAGTTTTTGAACTACTACTTTACTCTCATGTCCCTGCACTGCTCCACCCATCCCCCTTCCCCTTGTGCGTTTGCTAGACATTAAGCAACTACACTTATTTTTTTTTTACTTTACGGTACACAACACAACTGATGGAGCTGTGTGATGCCTTCAATAGCAGGCGATTGTGCTACAACTCTAGCAAAAGTGGTACATCATGCAGCAAACATTCATAAAGTAATCAGTCCAAAAGTGGACTCACCTCTGTGCCTGGGTGCTCAGTCCAGTCAGGCTCCTCCTGCCTGAGCATGTATACAAATAGAAACAAAGGTCCGGACGGCACTACCCAGTTCAAATGGTGTTCTTGATAAAAAATGTACTTGTATCTTTTCATTTGAGAATGTTTTCTAGATATTCCGGTGATCTCATTGATTTCCTCCTACGGGTTGTCAAGTATCTTCTGTACCACAATTTCTTCTCCTTTGATGGTGTTTTCTATCTCCAGAGGTGTGGGGTGGCTATGGGAGCAGCTTTTGCCCTCTCCCTGGCAAACCTGTATATGGGTTGGTGGGAGTCCACTCACATCTTTAGAGATGGGAATCCTTTTGGGGGGAGGATCTTGTTGTATGGACTTGTTATTCATTTGGTCAGGACCCCAGGAGGAAATAGAACATTTTATGTGTTTTTTGAATAATAATTCACTGAACTTGAGGTTTACCTACCAGTGTGAGAGGCATACTATTTCCTTTTTTGGATCTTTCTTTGAGGAGTGAGCCAGTAGTGAGGAATGTCAATACCTCCATCTATAGGAAGGCTGTAGCAGGCAATAGCCTTTTGCATGCCCGCTTGTCGCATCCCAAACATTTGATATCTAATATTTCCAGAGGCCAGTTTTTACGGTTGCGGCGCAATTGTTCTACTGAAGATGAGTTCAGGCCGTCTTCTGTGGATCTTTTTGATAGATTTAGGAATAGAGGATATGACGAGCGGGTCCTTTAAAGAGGCTTTATCAAAATCAAGGAAGGAGCTTACTGATATTAAAGTCCCTAAGTTCGATCAAAATAATTCTCTTGATAGTTAGATTTATCACCACTTTTAGTCCACAATATTCACAGATTTGTGGACCTAATAAGATCTTTTTTATTTAGAAAATCTTTTACCAGGAAGAATACATTGAGATTTCTCTCATTTTCAAGTATGTCCTGGAAAGTTTTCAGTAAAGGGTTGCGTATGTGCACAAATTGAGAAACATTATATATTACATGTTATTATATATACATACACATATAAATATACATCCATATGGAATATTAAAATTATATACAGTGTTACACTCTGTTTTTAGATATAAAGAAGCATTTACTTTTAAGGATTTTAGACTGGGAGCAGATTTGATAATTTCAGGCAGATTGTTCCAGGCCTTTGGAGCTCTGAAGGAGAAGGCGGCTCTTCCTGATTCTTTCTTGTATTGTGGTATACGTAGCGAGTTGTTTGTGGTGGAGCGGAGGTTATAGTTAGTATGGAGAGCAAGAGTGATCATACTGCTCAGGTAGTCTGGTAGTTTTCCAGAGAAGTGGTTGTGTACTACGCGTCTAGATTTGAGTGTTAACCAATTTAGTTCTTTTAACATATCACAGCGATGAGTAGTGTAATTAAACTGGAGGCTAAAGCGGCATGTTGAATTATACAGGGTGTCAAGTTTGCTAAGATGGATTTCTGGCGCTGGAGCATAAACTACATCATCATAGTCTATGACAGGCAGCAACAACTATTGCACAATAAGTTTTCTAACCAGGGGACTTAAACATGATTTGTATCTTAAAAGAGTACTGATTTTGGGATGAAGCTTTGAGGTTAATTTGTCAATATGATGACCAAGAGTGAGGTTGGGGTCAAGCTGTCACTACCAAGATATTTGTAGGAGTCCACTGGGCCCAGTTTGCGATTAGACTCCATTACAATGGATAGGTGGGTATTGCCGAGGTTACGCAGTTTGTGCTTTGTGCCAAATATAATTGTGACAGTTTTGTCTATGTTTAAGAACAGTTTTCCTTGCTATCCATCTTTCAACCACAAAGAAACCATGTTGTAATATGGCTTCAAGGTGTGATATGTTTGAGTTTTTAGCACAGAGTATGGTGTAGTCTGCGTACATGTGTACTGAAGATGATTTGCAAACCTTGGGCAGATCATTTATAAAAAAAGAAAATAGAGGAGGGCTAAGAATGGAGCCTTGAGGAACTCCACTTGTTACTTTGAGTGGAAGGGAGTCATTGATGGCAACTGACACATACTGCATTCTGTCTTATAAATAGGATCGGAACCAGTTTAGTGAATTATTACCCAAACCACAGCTTTAGAGTTTGTTTATAAGAGTATTATGGTCTACTGTGTCAAAGGCCTTGGCAAAATCTAGGAAAATGGCTCCTGTGAGGACACCATTTTCCATGCCCGTCTGGATATCGTTGGTTACTTTTAGGAGGACCATGAATGTTGAGTGATTTGGTCGAAAGCCTGATTGAAGTGGGGTAAAAAAACTGGTCTGTTGGTAATATTTATTTAGTTGCACATGTACACATTTATCTAGGATTTTGGATAAAGTGGGGAGTAGGGATATTGGTCTGCAGTTTGATACTACATTTTTATCTCCACTTTTGTGGATAGGCACAACTCTAGCCACCTTCCAGGATTTGGGCATGTACCCTGTTGCCAAAGAGGCATTAATTAAAGATGCAATCGGTTTGGCCATGACCATGGCACTGAGATTTAATAGCATTGCTGGTAATTTGTCAGGGTAGATTGGGGTTTCATTTTTGGATTGAGGAGGTGATCATATATTTCGCTTTCATTTACTGGCATGAAATTGAATTCATTTTCAGAATTGGACCGGGCAACAGGTGCCAGTGAATGTTCTGTAGATGGCTGAAATTCTGAGTTATCTTTGTTTTGTGTAATTAGGGTGGTGGCACATCCAATAAAGTAGCTGGTAAATGCATTGGCTATGGCTATGGGGCACTGTATTGTTTTTTTGTCTACAGTTATAGTTGATGGGTGAGAATAATTAGGAGGGTTGTAGAGGTTTTTAATAACCTTCCAAAAGTTGTCTGGTTTTGAAATGTTACTGTTAAAGTTGTCAGTAAAATATTGTGCTTTTGCTAATTTTGTTTGTTTTGTACATGTATTCCTTAATTGTTTGTATGCAGTGTGATCATAAGCGGAGCCGGTTTGTTTAAATTTTGTCCATAAGGCATCTCTGAGACTGTATGATTGAATCAAGTCAGCTGAGACCCAGGGTAGATGTTCTCCCCTAACCCTGACCTTCCTTAGTGGGGCATGGGTATTACAGACCTGTAAGAATTCAGAGTTACAAAATTCAGTCGCTGAGTCTGGTATTAGATGTATTCTATACCACAAGCAATTTCTTACATCATTTAGGAAGGACTGAATATTACATTTTCTAAATGATCTTGTGAGTATGACTTTGGAACTTGACTTGACTGGTTTTATTTTGTGGACACAGTAAACTATGGAGTGATCGCTAAACACATTTGCTAGTACACCTGAGTCTTGGATTCTGCTTGTGCAGGATGAAAGGGTACAGTCTAGCAGAGTATGGTTGGATGTTTTAAGAGTTATACAAGTAGGGGAGAATATCAGCTGTGATAAGTTCAAGGTTTTAAACAATTAACAAAATTTTTCATTCCTGGAGTCTAACCAATTAATATTAAAGTCTCCAAGAACCATCATCTCGCTTTTCTTGTTTTGAGTGGCAATCTCCTTTAGGTGTTGAGCTATGTCTGACAGGGAATTTGCTGTGTTATTTGTTGGTCTGTAGATGAAAACTTTTGTGATTTGTTTTGAGTATGGAAGACAAATTTTTCCAGCAATGTATTCATACAAAACATATACAAACAGGACATAGGTGAAACAGTATAAATGAAACTAAACTTAAACTTATTATTCAGACCACATATGCACAGTCCCTATTGTCAAACCACTTTGTAAAGTCTCTAATCTTTAAAATTCTCGGCTCTACAGAGAAGGAATATTCTACACAAAGTCGTCCAACACGTTATACAAAGAAAGAAAAAATATTCAGTCAGAATTGTTACTACATAAAAAGAATCCCAACGAGCAATATCCACTTATTCATAGGAAAGCGTCTGCTTATGTCCACAAAATCCCGTATTCCCGTCTTTACCTCCCGGAGTGTTAATTCGGAAACAGCGTGTTACTTCTATGTGCACTGTGATCCTTATCACTTATCCCACTTGCTTCCGTACTTCAGTATAACATCTGATGGAGCAGAAATATATTTCAGTAATAATATGTGTTATAAAAATATATAAAAAATATATACACTCACAGTATTAGTAGAGGTAATCCAACGTAGATTCACTCCGTCTTTCCACCATCCACCCACATTTATAATCCTCTCGGAATGGTTTGCGGATCACTTCTCAGTTTAAATTATACTAAGGTAAAAATAATACCGATCATATGTATATAGAAATGTATTTTATTGAGCACTAAGAAACAAAACAAACAAATATCTCTTTCACTGACTCAATCAGTGATGCGAAAAGGAGGTCACTTGCCCGCAAGAGTGCCAATGAAAATCGATACAGCCGACTCTACCGAGGCAACTATTATCGAAACGCTCCACTAAAATGTCTGTTAATACTACTTCCATATGGCCCAACGCGTTTTGTGCTTTGCACTTCCTCAGGGGCTATCAACCGGACTTTTCCGTTCCCGGTATTATTTAAACTAAAAACATCACTGACGTCATTTAAATATGTCATTTCAATGGCAATTATCCAACTTTACTAATCTTTACAATGACAAATGCACAAAGTAGTAGATGTGAGATGGACCTCTACTAGAATATACCATTAGCTAAACCATCCAGAGCTGCAGAATACCTTCACTTTTATACATTTCGTGGCCCTGGGTCTCCTCCTCACCCTTGTGTTATCCATCAGGTTATTACATGTTCCTCTGGTCTCCTCATGGTCCTTGTGTTATCCATCAGGTTATTACATGTTCTTCTGGTCTCCTCCTGGTCCTTGTGTTATCCATCACGTTATTACATGTTCCTCTGGTCTCCTCCTGGCCCTTGTGTTATCAATCAGGTTATTACATGTTCCTCTGGTCTCCTCCTGGTCCTTGTGTTATCAATCAGGTTATTACATGTTCCTCTGGTCTCCTCCTGGTCCTTGTGTTATCAATCAGGTTATTACATGTTCCTCTGGTCTCCTCCTCACCCTTGTGTTATCCATCAGGTTATTACATGTTCCTCAGGCCTGCTCATAGCCCTTGTTTTATCCATCAGGTTATTACATGTTCTTCGGGTCTCCTCTTGGACCTTGTGTTATCCATCAGGTTGTTACACGTTCCTCTGGTGTCCTCTTGGACCTTGTGTTATCCATCAGGTTATTACATGCTCCTTGGTCTCCTCCTCACCCTTGTGTTATCCATCAGGTTATTACATGTTCCTCGGGTCTCCTCTTGGACCTTGTGCTGTCAATCAGGTTATTATATGTTCCTTTGGTCTCCTCTTGGACCTGGTGTTATCCATCAGGTTATTTACATGTTTCTCTTGTCTCCTCCTGGCCCTTGTGTTATCCATCAGGTTATTACATGTTCCTCTGGTCTCCTCCTGGTACTTGTGTTATCCATCAGGTTATTACATGTTCCTCTGGTCTCCTCCTGGTCCTTGTGTTATCCATCAGGTTATTATATGTTCCTCTGGTCTCCTCCTCACCCTTGTGTTATCCATCAGGTTATTACATGTTCCTCTGTAATCCTCCTAGTCCTTTTGTTATCCACCAGGATATTACATGTTCCTCTGGTCTCCTCCTAGTCCTTTTGTTATCCATCAGGTTATTACATGGCCCTCTGGTCTCCTCCTGGCCCTTGTTTTATCCATCAGGTTATTACATGTTCCTCTGGTCTCCTCCTGGCCCTTGTGTTATCCATCAGGTTATTACATGTTCCTCTGGTCTCCTCCTGGTCTTTGTGTTATCCATCAGGTTATTACATGTTCCTCTGATCTCCTCCTGGCCCTTGTTTTATCCATCAGGTTATTACATGTTCCTCTGGTCTCCTCCTGGTCTTTGTGTTATCCATCAGGTTATTACATGTTCCTCTGATCTCCTCCTGGCCCTTGTGTTATCCATCAGGTTATTACATGTTCCTCTGGTCTCCTCCTGGTCTTTGTGTTATCCATCAGGTTATTACATGTTCCTCTGGTCTCCTCCTGGTCTTTGTGTTATCCATCAGGTTATTACATGTTCCTCTGATCTCCTCCTGGTCTTTGTGTTATCCACCAGGTTAATACTTGTTCCTCTGGTCTCCTACTGATCTTTGCATTATCCATAAGGTTATTACATGTTCCTCTGGTCTCCTCCTGGCCCTTGTGTTATCCATCAGGTTATTACATGTTCCTCTGGTCTCCTCCTGGTACTTGTGTTATCCATCAGGTTATTACATGTTCCTCTGGTCTCCTCTTGGACCTTGTGTTATCCATCAGGTTATTACATGTTCCTCTGGTCTCCTCCTAGACCTTGTGTTATCCACCAGGTTATTACATGTTCCTCTGGTCTCCTACTGATCCTTGCCTTATCCATAAGGTTATTACATGTTCCTCTGGTCTCCTCCTGGTCCTTGTGTTATCCATCAGGTTATTACATGTTCCTCTAGTTTCCTCCTGGTCCTTGTGTTATCCGTCAGGTTATTACGTGTTCCTCTGGTTTCCTCCTGGTCCTTGTGTTATCCATCAGGTTATTACATGGCCCTCTGGCCTCCTCCTGGTCCTTGTGTTATCCATCAGGTTATTACATGTTCCTCTGGTCTCCTCCTGGTCCTTGTGTTATCCATCAGGTTATTACATGTTCTTCTAGTCTCCTCCTGGTCCTTGTGTTATCCATCAGGTTATTACATGTTCCTCTAGTTTCCTCCTGGTCCTTGTGTTATCCATCAGGTTATTACATGGCCCTCTGGTCTCCTCCTGGTCCTTGTGTTATCCATCAGGTTATTACATGTTCCTCTGGTTTCCTCCTGGTCCTTGTGTTATCCATCATCACGTTATTACATGGCCCTCTAGCCCCTTCAAGGCCCTTGTAACATGACCTGCACTACCATGGGGTTAATAGTTCTGTTCCCTTTAAAGCAAGCCTGGTATAATTTCTAACCAAAGAGGCTGCTCAGTGTCTGCTCTGTGTATTGTACAGTAAACCCTGAAATAAAGCAATATACGGTTTAAATAAACATTTGTGGGTTATTTATAAAATCCAGGTCTGGCGGAATATCCTGAGCGCTGCTTTCCCTGCAGTGAAAGAAAATATTTATCCCTGAATCACTTCCCTGTAATAGATAACAGGAGAAGTAACTTTCTCCTTCATTGTTAACTGGCGGACAAATATTCCACTTCTGTTAACCCTCTAAGTACAGAGGGTTGTGCAGTGCACTGCTTCCTCAAGTTCTGTCCCCATATTTACGGCATCGATGTTCCTATGTACGTACCGACGTCTTCTCCACTTGGTATCTGCCGGTACTGAGGCTGTTTTGAATTATATTTTGAAATATGCAAATGTGAATTTAAGGTGACAAGTCCGCTTTAAATAAAATGTAAATGGGCCAATTATTTTTTAATCTGCTGTCAAATTTAAATTATGTGTTTGATGTAGGATTTATTTTCATGTGATGCCAGCTCTCTTTCTGTGTATTTTGGAGTGTGATCATCATTTAATCCATTACGGGCCAGATGGGTGGTCTACTTCATGCTTCACATGCTTATGGTGTTTAAAGGGTTAATCTTGGCCAACTCTGTATATCTCTTGGGAGGTGTTAAAGATGAATGTCTGGGGAGTGAAATAACTTACTGGACATTTATTGCTTCTATCTATAGTATAATTTACTACCCGCAGCCTTAATGATCTGTACAATTTAATTTTACCATTTCCTGAAAAGTAAACATGTTTTTGGATACCGAAGCTTTATAATAATGGAGGGCATGGCCCATATAAAGTAAAAGAAAATGCGGTTCCTTGTTAGCCTTCATCACCCTCATCATACCGCATGAAGACCCTAAGGTGTTGTGAAATCTTTAATTTTAAATCCATTCGGTTATCCAATAAAAATATCACTTTTACTCTACACGTCTACAAAACATAAAGGGGCTTTTATCCACCACAATTACATTATCTGTGTCTGGGACAAATAATGGTTCTTCTTTCACCAAAACTAGGAGGTGTATTCTAATAAAGAATTTGGGCCATAAGCATGATGATGAAAGTGGAACAATTCTGTGGAAAACCAACTGGGCCCAGTTTAAAGGAGCACTAAACCTAGACAGTCTGTGACTGCATTAAAGGTCCAGTATATCCCAGTTATAAACAACATATGTTATATGGCTTTTACGCTAGAGAAAAACAAGGGTACTTCCAGACAGGGGAGGGCTGGTCTGGTAGACAATTGTCTCCTGGGCCAATCATATGTCTGGGCTGGTGGGCCACTGCCTCACTCAATCTACCATTTGCTAATGTAAATGGAGATACACTACTGATACCTCAGACTAGTGATACCGCAGAGCTTACAATATAAATGGAGCTACACTAGTGATAATACAGAGCTTACAACTGAAATGGAGCTATACTAGTGATACCACAGAGCTTACAATCCAAATGGAGATACACTAGTGATACCACAGAGCATACAATCCAAATGGAGATACACTAGTGATACCACAGAGCTTACAACTGAAATGGAGCTACATTGGTGATACCACAGAGCTTACAATCCAAATGGAGTTACTCTAGTGATACCACAGAGTTTACAATCCAAATGGAGATACACTTGAGATACCACAGAGCTTACAACTGAAATGGAGCTACATTGGTGATACCACAGAGCTTACAATCCAAATGGAGTTACTCTAGTGATACCACAGAGTTTACAATCCAAATGGAGATACACTAGTGATACCACAGAGCTTACAATGTAAATGGAGCTACACTTGTGATACAGCAGACCTTACAACTGAAATGGATCTACACTAGTGATACCACAGAGTGTACAATCCAAATGTTGCTACACTAGTGATACCACAGAGCTTACAATGTACATGGAGCTACACTAGTGATAGCACAGAGCTTACAACTGAAATGGATCTACACTAGTGATACAACAGAGCTTACAACTGAAATGGAGCTACATTGGTGATACCACAGAGCTTACAATCCAAATGGAGATACACTAGTGTTACCACAGAGCTTACAGTTGAAATGGAGCGACACTAGTGATACCACAGAGCTTACAACTGAAATGGATCTACACTAGTGATACCACAGAGCTTACAACTGAAATGGAGCTACACTAGTGATACCACAGAGCTTACAATGTAAATGGAGATAGATTAGTGATACCACAGAACTTTTCAATTGAAATTGATATACAATAGTAGTAACTCTAAGCTTATAAATGAAATGGAGCTACACTAGTGATACCACATAGCTAAATTCCAAAAGGAGTTACATTAGTATCATAACCCATTTCTCCTGTAAGCTCTATGGTATCACTAGTCTATCCCCATTTCACTTATAATCTCTGTGGTATCACTACTGCAGCATTAATAAAATTGTATGGTCTGTGGTTTCACTAATGTAACCCATATCATTGATAAGCTCTGTGGTATCACTTGCCTTACTTCACACCATTAATGCCATTTTTAAATTTAACAAAAGGGGTTGGTCTGGGACAGTGGGCTGGAGCAATAGTAAAAATGGGTGTCATGGTTTGGCTAATCTGTCTAACACTCACCTATTGATTACTGCTGACTTTCCTTCCCTGGGCAATGCTGAGTCAGCTGATGCTTAACAAACTGCCTTGTGTTACGGTTTTCTGACACTCAGACCAAGGTTAAAAGCAAAACACAGTTTTATTGACATAAAATTAAAGAACAGCACCCCTGGGGGCCAGAACAGGTATACACAAGTAATTGCAGTAGTACAGGCCCAATAATGTTGGAGCAAATAGTAGCAAACAGAATAAATGGAGGAACAAGGGTTAATGCTTAGAGCAAACTGATCAGTCTCTGTGATGGTGATTAGCCAACGCCCAGCAGGTATTATCAGTCTCTAGATAGTGCAAAGGAAGGTGCAGTATGCGACTGAACTGAATCACTCTCAGATAGCTGTACAGTAAGGCGCCCACTGATACAGCAAGGACTGACTAGAGCTAGAGCCAATACACCACTAGGGTGAGATAACGGAGGAGAGCCACTGCTGGAGCTAATGGGACCAGAGCCTGGAACGCCCCTTAGGTCTGTCAACGGTGGAGACCCTGCATGTGCCAACGGGACCAGAGCCAAGAGCACCCCTTGGGTGCCACAACGGAGGAGACACTGCACAAGCGATCTGGGAGCCAACGCACGGTGTAGTGCGATACAGTAGTAGAACACAGTGAGCACTTGGAGACCAGAGCCAAGACACCCTTCTGGTGCCGTTACGGAGCAACACACTGCAAGAGCTAACGGAATGCCCAATAGCACCACGCGGTGCAACAACGGTAATGAACTAGCACCGAGATGGATAACTGCTCTGCTAGTGTTAACGGATAGACTCGGTCACGGAGCCAACAGGCTCATAAAGTGTTAAATGGCTTGGATGGAACGCAACAAGCTTGGCAAGTGTACAGCAACAGGCTCAATATCGGAGGAAACCAGCACAGCAAGGGTGTCTGACAGGTTCGGTAACGGAGGCAACAGCTCAGCAAGGTATGCAGACTGGCTCGGTAACGGAGGCAACAGCTCAGCTGCAGAGATGTGATGAGTCAGGGCAATACTACCCGCACAGTTCAGAATGTCGCCAAAAAATACAGTAACTCCACTCACTGGTCCCTGGAAGCCATCAAAGCATTTGAGACATTAAAAGTCGCTTTTGCAGCAGAACCCATTTTGGCACACCCGAAACCCAAGCTTCCATTCATTCAGGTTGATGTGTCTGAGACAGGAGTAGGCGCCCTCCTGTCTCAACGTCCTAATCTTGAGAGCCATTTGCACCCGTGTGGGTATTTCTCCAAAAAGCTAAGTCTTACGGAGTGAGTTGTTCATGATAATACTGGTTCTCAAACAATAGAGGCATTTGCTCGAGGGAGCTTCCATGCCAGTCCTAATCCTCACGTATCATGAAAACCTCACCTACCTGTCCGAGGCTAAGCTTTTGACTCCAAGACAGGCCCGAGGGGCCTTATTTTTGTTCCCTTTTAATTATGTGCATTACAAGAGAGATCAGATGAAACTAACAGTGCATTTTGGAATTCATTTTGAATATTCTGAAGTGGTCTCTCTAAGAGTAAAGTGTAATCCAGACGTGGACCCCTTGCTCTCACTGTCTAGGGAATCCAGCTGCACCTCACTGACAAGGCACAGGAAGGACAAAATGTACTTCTGGGGTTAGCTGGTGTTCCCTTGCAGAGGGGACTTGCTAGATATTTTGGAATTGCAGTGTCCTTGTGGCTGGGATTAGTTTAATATGTAGGTGGTAATGTCCCCCCTGTAATAGCTCTAGAGAGCTAAAACGTGATACTTCTGAACGGTGATTAGCAGTAGAAGAGGCCATTGTGCACTTGTCCGTCCTCATCTCCTCTCACATTATATAGGTAATAGGTGGCACTGTGATGGCCGTCCTCATCTCCTCTCACATTATATAGGTAATAGGTGGCACTGTGATGGCCGTCCTCATGTCCTCTCACATTGTATAGATAATAGGTGGCACTGTGATGGCCGTCCTCATGTCCTCTCACATTGTATAGATAATAGGTGGCACTGTGATGGCCGTCCTCATGTCCTCTCACATTGTATAGATAATAGGTGGCACTGTGATGGCCGTCCTCATGTCCTCTCACATTGTATAGGTAATAGGTGTTACTATAATGTCCATTCTCATCTTCTCTCACATTATATAGGTATTAGGTGGCACTGTGATGGCCGTCCTCATCTCCTTTCAGGTTGTATAGGTAATAGGTGGCACTGTGATGGCCGTCCTCATCTCCTCTCACATTGTATAGGTAACAGGTGGCACTGTGATGGCCATCCTCATGTCCTCTCAAATTTTGAGTAGTTAATAGGTGGCACTGTGATGGCCGTCCTCATGTCCTCTCACATTGTGTAGCTAATAGGTGGCACTGTGATGGCCGTCCTCATCTCCTCTCACATTATATAGGTATTAGGTGGCACTGTGATGGCCGTCCTCATCTCCTCTCACATTGTGTAGGTAATAGGTGGCACTATGATGGCCATCCTCATGTCCTCTCACATTGTGTAGGTAATAGGTGGCACTGTGATGACCATCCTTACCTCCTCTCATATTGTATAGGTAATAGGTGGCACTATGATGGCCGTCCTCATCTCCTCTCACATTCTATTGGTAATAGGTGGCACTGTGATGGCCATCCTCATCTCCTCTCATACTCTATGGGTAATAGGTGGCACTGTGATGGCCATCCTCATCTCCTCTCACATTGTGTAGGTAATAGGTGGCACTGTGATGGCCATCCTCATGTGCTCTCACATTGTATAGGTAACAGGTGTTACTGTGATGACTGTCCTCATGTCCTCTCACATTGTGTATATAATAGGTGGCACTGTGATGGCCGTCCACATCTCCTCTCACATTATATAGGTATTAGGTGGCACTGTGATGGCCGTCCTCATCTCCTCTCACATTGTGTAGGTAATAGGTGGCACTATGATGGCCATCCTCATGTCCTCTCACATTGTGTAGGTAATAGGTGGCACTGTGATGACCATCCTCATGTCCTCTCACATTGTGTAGGTAATAGGTGGCACTGTGATGACCATCCTTACCTCCTCTCATATTGTATAGGTAATAGGTGGCACTATGATGGCCGTCCTCATCTCCTCTCACATTGTATTGGTAATAGGTGGCACTGTGATGGCCATCCTCATCTCCTCTCATACTCTATGGGTAATAGGTGGCACTGTGATGGCCATCCTCATCTCCTCTCACATTGTGTAGGTAATAGGTGGCACTGTGATGGCCATCCTCATGTGCTCTCACATTGTATAGGTAACAGGTGTTACTGTGATGACTGTCCTCATGTCCTCTCACATTGTGTATATAATAGGTGGCACTGTGATGGTCGTCCTCATGTCCTCTCAAATTTTGTGTAGTTAATAGGTGTTACTGTGATGGCCGTCCTCATGTCCTCTCACATTGTGTAGATAGTAGGTGGCACTGTGATGGCCATCCTCATCTCCTCTCACATTGTGTAGGTAACAGGTGGCACTGTGATGGCCGTCCTCATGTCCTCTCACATTGTGTAGGCAATAGGTGTTACTGTGATGGCCGTCCTCATGTCCTTTCACATTGTGTAGGTAATAGGTGGCAATGTGATGGCCGTCCTCATCTCCTCTCACATTGTATAGGTAATAGGTGGCACTGTGATGGCCATCCTCATCTTCTCTCACATTATATAGGTATTAGGTGGCACTGTGATGGCTGTCCTCATGTACTATCACATTGTATAGGTAACAGGTGTTACTGTAATGTCCATCCTCAACTTATCTCACATTATATAGGTATTAGGTGGCACTGTGATGGCCTTCCTCATCTCCTCTCACGTTGTATAGGTAATAGGTGTTACTGTAATGTCCATCCTCAACTTCTCTCACATTGTGTAGGTAATAGGTGTTACTGTGATGGCCGTCCTCATGTCCTCTCACATTGTGTAGGTAATAGGCGGCACTGTGATGGCCATCCTCATCTCCTCTCACATTGTATAGGTAATAGGTGGCACTGTGATGGCCATCCTCATCTTCTCTCACATTATATAGTTATTAGGTGGCACTGTGATGGCCGTCCTCATGTCCTCTCACATTGTGTAGGCAATAGGTGCTACTGTGATGGCCGTCCTCATGTCCTTTCACATTGTGTAGGTAATAGGTGGCAATGTGATGGCCGTCCTCATCTCCTCTCACATTGTGTAGGTAATAGGTGGCACTGTGATGGCCATCCTCATCTCCTCTCACATTGTGTAGGTATTAGGTAGCACTGTGATGGCCGTCCTTATGTCCTCTCACATTGTGTCGGTAATAGGTGGCACTGTGATGGCCGTCCTCATGTCCTCTCACATTGTGTAGATAGTAGGTGGCACTGTGATGGCCATCCTCATCTCCTCTCACATTGTTTAGGTAACAGGTGGCACTGTGATGGCTGTCCTCATGTCCTCTCACATTGTGTAGGCAATAGGTGTTACTGTGATGGCCGTCCTCATGTCCTTTCACATTGTGTAGGTAATAGGTGGCAATGTGATGGCCGTCCTCATCTCCTCTCACATTGTATAGGTAATAGGTGGCACTGTGATGGCCATCCTCATCTTCTCTCACATTATATAGGTATTAGGTGGCACTGTGATGGCTGTCCTCATCTCCTCTCACGTTGTATTGGTAATAGGTGGCACTGTGATCGCCATCCTCATCTCCTCTCACATTGTATTGGTAATAGGTGGCACTGTGATGGCCATCCTCATCTCCTCCCACATTGTGTAGGTAATAGGTGGCACTGTGATGGCCGTCCTCATCTCCTCTCACGTTGTGTAGGTAATAGGTGGCACTGTGATGGCCATCCTCATCTCCTCTCACATTGTGTAGGTATTAAGTAGCACTGTGATGGCCGTCCTTATGTCCTCTCACATTGTGTCGGTAATAGGTGGCACTGTGATGGCCGTCCTCATGTCCTCTCACATTTTATAGGTAATAGGTGGCACTATGATGGCCGTCCTCATCTCCTCTCACATTGTATTGGTAATAGGTGGCACTGTGATGGCCATCCTCATCTCCTCTCACGTTGTGTTGGTAATAGGTGGCACTGTGATGGCCATCCTCATCTCCTCTCACATTGTATAGGTAATAGGTAGCAATGTGATGGCCATCCTCATCTCCTCTCACGTTGTGTAGGTAATAGGTGGCACTATGAATGCCTTCCTCATGTCCTCTCACATTGTGTAGGTAATAGGTGGAACTTTGATGGCCATTCTCATGTCCTCTCACATTTTATAGGTAATAGGTGGCACTATGATGGCCGTCCTCATCTCCTCTCACATTGTGTAGGTAATAGATGGCACTGTGATGGCCGTTCTTATCTCCTCTCACATTGTGTAGGATATAGGCGGCACTGTGATGGTCGTCCTCATGTCCTCTCACATTGTGTCGGTAATAGGTGGCATTGTGATGGCCGTCCTCATGTCCTCTCACATTTTATAGGTAATAGGTGGCACTATGATGGCCGTCCTCATCTCCTCTCACATTGTGTAGGTAATAGATGGCACTGTGATGGCCGTTCTTATATCCTCTCACATTGTGTAGGATATAGGCGGCACTGTGATGGCCGTCCTCATGTCCTCTCACATTGAGTAGGCAATAGGTGGCACTGTGATGGCCGTCCTCATCTCCTCTCACATTGTATTGGTAATAGGTGGCACTGTGAAATCCATCCTCATCTCCTCTCACATTGTATTGGTAATAGGTGGCACTGTGATGGCCATCCTCATCTCCTCTCACATTGTGTAGGTAATAGGTGGCACTGTGATGGCCTTCCTCATCTCCTCTCACATTGTGTAGGTAATAGGTGGAACTGTGATGGCTGTCCTTATGTCCTCTCACATTGTGTAGGTAATAGGTGGCACTGCGATGGCCGTCCTCATCTCCCCTCACATTGTGTAGGTAATAGGTGGCACTGTGATGGCCGTCCATATGTCCTCTCACATTGTGTAGGTAATAGGAGGCACTGTGATGGCCGTCCTCATCTTCTCTCACATTGTTTAGGTAATAGGTGGCACTGTGATGGCCGTTCTCATCTCCTCTCACATTGTATTGGTAATAGGTGGCACTGTGATGGCCATCCTCATCTCCTCTCACATTGTGTAGGTAATAGGCGGCACTGTGATGGCCATCCTCATGTCCTCTCACATGGTGTAGGTAATAGTTAGCACTGTGATGGTATCACGGTGCCCGTGATTGCTGCCTTTTCCTGTCAGTTATCTGATTGGGCTCTCCATTGGCTGCCTGTCTTCAGCCCGCCCTGTATTGCCTATTTAGACTGGGCTTGGGCACCCTTTGGTTGCCCTTTCGTGGTGTCTCTATGTCGCTAGCACCTGCACTGTTTCTCCTGAGCTTCCTGGGCCTTTACTGTTTCTACTACACTCCAGAGATCGCCTGTGTACCTGCCTGACAGCTTCCTCGGTGTATTGGTTCCTGCCTCCGTTCCTGATCCGGTTTGGGCTGTTGTTCCTGCTGCCGTTCCTGATCCGGTTGGCTGCCGTTACTGTTCCTGCTTCCTGTCCTGACCTGGCTGTGTTCCTGCTCCTGGATCGCGTGCAGAGTGTCTCCTCCTTCATGTCACCTTGGGCAACATTATTATCATTCAGTGACTTGTGTAGTCCAGTACGCGGGTACTGGTTCGCTCCATATACAACCGGTTGCTTGCTGTGTTCCATACAGCACCGGTAGAGTCTTGTGTATCCAGTACGCGGGTACTGGCTCACTCCCTGTATAACCGCTTGCTTGCTGTGTTCCATTCAGTACCGGTAGAGTCTTGTGTATCCAGTACCCGGGAACTGGTTCACTCTATGTATAACCGGTGGCCTACTGCGTTCCATACAGCACCGCTAGAGTTTTGTGTAATCCAGTACGCGGGTACTGGTTCGCTCCATGTATAACCAGTTGCTTGCTGCATTCCATACAGCTCTGGTAGAGTTTTGCGTTATTCAGTACGCGGGTACTGGTTCGCTCCATGTATAACCAGTTGCTTGCTGCGTTCCATACAGCTCCGGTAGAGTTTTGCGTTATTCAGTACGAGGGTACTGGTTCGCTCCATGTATAACCAGTTGCTTGCTGCGTTCCATATAGCTCCGGTAGAGTTTTGAGTTATTCAGTACGCGGGTACTGGTTCGCTCCATGTATAACCGGTTGCTTGCTGCGTTCCATACAGCACCGGTAGAGTTTTGCGTTATTCAGTACGCGGGTACTGGTTCGCTCCATGTATAACCGGTTGCTTGCTGCGTTCCATACAGCACCGGTAGAGTTTTGTGTAATCCAGTACGCGGGTACTGGTTCGCTCCATGTATAACCTGTTGCTTGCTGCGTTCCATACAGCACCGGTAGAGTCTTGTGTAATCCAGTACGCGGGTACTGGTTCGCTCCATGTATAACCGGTTGCTTGCTGCGTTCCATACAGCACCAGTAGAGTCTTGTGTAATCCAGTGCGCAGGTACTGGTTCGCTCCATGTATAACCGGTTGCTTGCTGCGTTCCATACAGCACCGGTAGAGTTTTGTGTAATCCAGTACGCGGGTACTGGTTCGCTCCATGTATAACCTGTTGCTTGCTGCGTTCCATACAGCACCGGTAGAGTCTTGTGTAATCCAGTACGCGGGTACTGGTTCGCTCCATGTATAACCGGTTGCTTGCTGCGTTCCATACAGCACCAGTAGAGTCTTGTGTAATCCAGTGCGCAGGTACTGGTTCGCTCCATGTATAACCGGTTGCTTGCTGTGTTCCATACAGCACCGGTAGAGTCTTGTGTAATCCAGTGCGCGGGTACTGGTTCGCTCCATGTATAACCGGTTGCTTGCTGCGTTCCATACAGCAACGGTACAGTCTTGTAGTCCAGTACGCGGGTACTGGTTCGCTCCATATGTACCTGTTGCTCTCAGTATCCTTTTAGCACCGGCAGTGTCCTAGTTGGTCCAGTACACGGGTACTGATTTGCTCCATCATTACCGGGTGCTCGTTGACACCTATACAACCCCGGCAAGGCCTCTGTGTGCTCAGTATAGGTGTAATGGTAAGGCTGGTAGAGCCTTCTCTCTCTTTGTGTCAGTCTCAAGGCTGCCTTGACTGGTATATTGGCAGGGCCGGTAGAGCCTCCTCTCTCATTGTGCCAGTCTCAAGGCTGCCTTGCCCGGTATATTGGTAAGGCCGGTAGAACCTATTTCCATATTGTGCCAGTCTTAAGGTTGCCTTACCCGGTATTGGCAAGGCCGGTAGAGCCTTTGTATTTTTCACTGTACCACTATTCACTATTGCATTGTACAAATTACGTGTTATATGTGTATGCCAAACCCGCAAGGGTCCTCTTTAAACTTTCAATAAAGTTGTGTTTTTATCTTAACTCTGTGTTTGAGAGTCAAAACAAACTGTGACAGATGGCCGTCCTCATGTCCTCTCACATTGTATAGGTGATAGGTGATACTGTGATGACCGTCCTCATCTCCTCTCACATTGTGTAGGTAATAGGTGGCACTGTGATGGCCGTCCTCATGTCCTCTCACATTGTGTAGGTAATAGATGGCACTGTGATGGCCGTCTTCATCTTCTCTCACATTGTATAGGTAAAAGGTGGCACTGTGATGGCCGTCCTCATGTCCTCTCACATTGTGTAGGTAATAGGTGGCACTGTGATGGCCGTTCTCATGTCCTCTCACATTGTGTAGGTAATAGATGGCACTGTGATGGCAGTCCTCATGTCCTCTCACATTGTGTAGGTAATAGGTGGCACTGTGATGGCAGTCCTCATGTCCTCTCACATTGTATAGGTAATAGGTGGCACTGTGATGGCCGTCCTCATGTCCTCTCACATTGTGTAGGTAATAGGTGGCACTGTGATGGCCGTTCTCATGTCCTCTCACATTGTGTAGGTAATAGATGGCACTGTGATGGCAGTCCTCATGTCCTCTCACATTGTGTAGGTAATAGATGGCACTGTGATGGCAGTCCTCATGTCCTCTCACATTGTATAGGTAATAGGTGGCACTGTGATGGCCGTCCTCATGTCCTCTCACATTGTGTAGGTAATAGGTGGCACTGTGATGGCCGTTCTCATGTCCTCTCACATTGTGTAGGTAATAGATGGCACTGTGATGGCCGTCTTCATCTTCTCTCACATTGTATAGGTAAAAGGTGGCACTGTGATGGCCATCCTCATCTCCTCTCACATTGTGTAGGTAATAGGTGGCACTGTGATGGCCGTCCTCATGTCCTCTCAAATTGTGTAGGTAATAGGTGGCACTGTGAATGCCATCCTCATCTCCTCTCACATTGTATATGTAGTAGGTGTCACTGTGATGGCCGTCCTCATCTCCTCTCACATTGTATTGGTAATAGGTGGCACTCCTCTCACATTGTGTAGGTAATAGGTGGCACTGTGATGGGCATCCTCATCTCCTCTCACATTGTATAGGTAATAGGTGGCACTGTGATGGCCGTCCTCATCTCCTCTCACATTGTATTGGCAATAGGTGGCACTGTGATGGCCATCCTCATCTCCTCTCACTTTGTATACGTAATAGGTGGCACAATGATAGCCGTCCTCATCTTCTCTCACATTGTATTGGTAGTAGGTGGCACAGCGATGGACGTCCTCATATCCTCTCACATTGTTTTGGTAATAGGAGGCACTGTGATGGCCATCCTCGTCTCCTCTCACATTGTGTAGGTAATAGGTGGCACTGTGATGGCCGTCCTCATGTCCTCTCACATTGTGTAGGTAATAGGTGGCACTGTGATGGCCGTCCTCATCTCCTCTCACTTTGTATAGGTAATAGGTGACACAATGATGGCCGTCCTCATCTTCACTCACATTGTATTGGTAGTACGTGGCACTGTAATGACCATCCTCATCTCCTCTCACATTGTGTAGGTATTAGGTAGCACTGTGATAGCCGTCCTTATGTCCTCTCACATTGTATTGGTAATAGGTGGCACTGTGATGGCATCCTCATCTCCTCTCAAATTGTGTAGGCAATAGGTGTTACTGTGATGGCCGTCCTCATGTCCTCTCACATTGTGTAGGTAATAGGTGGCACTATGATGGCCCTCCTCATCTCCTCTCACATTGTATTGGTTATAGGCGGCACTGTGATGGCCATCCTCATCTCCTCTCACATTGTGTAGGTAATAGGTGGCACTGTGATGGCCATCCTCATGTCCTCTCACATTGTATAGGTAATAGGCGGCACTGTGATGGCCGTCCTCATCTCCTCTCACTTTGTATAGGTAATAGGTGGCACAATGATGGCCGTCCTCATCTTCTCTCACATTGTATTGGTAGTAGGTGGCACAGTGATGGTCGTCCTCATCTCCACTCACATTGTGTAGGTAATAGGTGGCACTGTGGTGGCCGTCCTCATCTCCTCTCACATTGTGTAGGTAATAGGTGGCACTGTGATGGCCGTCCTCATCTCCTCTCACATTGTGTAGGTAATAGGTGGCACTGTGATGGCTGTCCTCATGTCCTCTCACATTGTGTAGGTAATAGGTGGCACTGTGATGACCTAGGAAAAGCAATAGACTCTTACTTTACCAGTCCTGTTCATTTTACTATGTAATATATTAAATAAACTAATGCAAAAGCCCGTGTACATTGGCCAAGGTCCTGGGAATGTTAACCCTTTGAGTGCCAGAGGTGTATACAATGAGTTACTTTGCAATGTGTTGCGTACCATTCTGGCACTCAAAGGGTTAAGAGGCCACTATCTCACTGCTCCATGAGATGCAGTCTTGCGTTGCCTCACTCACGTCATGTGATTATGCGCAGTAGAGACTGCCCGAACGCAGGCACTGCGCATGAATGCATCGTGACAAACATCCTAGCGAATTATTATATAGGATGACTGCTATTTTAACCCTTTGAGTGCCAGAGTGCTACGCAACGTATTACAGAGAAATGCGATGCGTACTGCTCTGGCACTGAAAATGTTAAGGGTATTTACCTCAGTGAGTACTTCTTTTGAACAAATGAAAAGCTATTTAATCCTGGGGTTGTTGCCCTTTAAATCCCACCTGTCTGTGATCCTAATATCAAGATTTAATGAAGCTGGCAATTTACATTTAGCGTTCCTTTAAGTTACTATTGTTTTTCACTTGATTTTCAAGAAAGGTTTTACAAAGCTTAAATAAATAAAATGAGACACCATCAACCGGTCTTGTTTTACGTTCGTCTTTAAAGTAACAATATAACCTGATTTTCTGTTTAATGTGCGTGAGTCAGTTCAGAGAATAAGCTGCTTTCAGGAGTCAATTATGAAGGTCTGTTGTGCTCGCTGCTTGGCTCCGGCATAGTCTGTAACACAATATAATGCTCTCACTTACTGCATGGCAAATATTTGATTTGCACTTTGCGTCAGCAACCGCCTCCCGTGTTCCAGAAACTTGGCTCTGTGCAACTGCTCCCTTCTAGGGATCACTAGCAGCCAGTCCAGCAGTCCCCAAATGTGTCTAGTGGAGAAAACCGCACATTCATTGCTGTTATCGTCTGAAACTGACTTCTAAGGCGTTTGTGTGTGTGTATATATATATATATTTATATATATATATATATATGTGTGTGTGTGTGTATATATATATATATTAGAGTCAGTTTACTATTAAAAAGTAACCATAATAAACGAGCATTCATAAAGACTTATGTGAAGTATATGTATATTATCTCTTTATTGTCAACGTTTCAGCCCACTTAGCGGGACCAGGTCTTGAGGAAGACCCGCTAAGGTGGCCGGAACGTCGACAATAAAGAGAACAATCCTGTATAATAATTTGCTAAGTGTTTGTTTGTCAGAAGCCGTCATGCGCAGTACAGACTGCCCTATCTATCTATGTATGTGTGTGTGTGTTTGTGTGCTTGTATGTATATATATATGTGTGTGTGTGTGTGTGTGTGTGTATATTTATATCTAAATATATATCTATATATATATATACTCCTGTATGTCTGTCTATATGTATATATGTATGTACTAGCAGGCGTGGAGCAAGGCTTCACACGTGTGTTGAACCTTGTTGTTGTTGTTTTTTTTAACCCTTTTTTAACTCAAAGGGTTAAATGTTATTGAAAGTCAGACCTCCCCTGCCAGTTCTGCTGGTTGATAAATAGAGGTGACACAGCTGAGCGAGAGAGATCCCCTGCCTCCATTGCACCTGCAGACTAGTAGGCGGATCGGGAAACCGTGTCTGGTCAATGTGGGAGGATTTCCCTTATTGATATGAGAAGATTTGCTGGTCCCCCCACTTCTACCCAGATACTCCAGATAGAATGGGAGCAGGGGAGCTCTCTAGCTTAATTGCATCACCTCTATTGATCCCCCAGTCAAATGTGCTGCAATATTAGTAGCTGGAGGGGGGCATCACCAGGGGTCCTGATGCCCCACCATGAGGTCTGATGGTTGTTCTCATTTTTTTTTCTTAGGAAGGGAGGGGAGGCAAAACAGTGAAAGGAGGGGGGATTGAAATGGCAAATTGAAGGAAGATGGAGGCGAAATGGAGGGGAGATGAACTTAATAGATAAACCCGTTGCCCCCTGCCTCTCCAGCCAACAAGCAATGTATATTTGGTTGAGGAGGCATTTTGAGCAAGCCTGTGACACTGCAAGTGTGTGTTATTAGGTGTACAGGGAGGAGATTCCAGAAGTTCTCAGTGACAGGAGGTATGGCTGCCACTGATTCACAAATCTTTATGAGGGAACCCAAAACAAGGCTAGCCTTTCATATGCATAGATTTGTGTGTGTGTATATGTATATATCTATATATATAAAAGAATACTTTGTGCCTGTCAAAACACATCCAGGGGAGGCTGAAAGGAGGAGTTACTTCTCCCATTTGGTGATTCAATGATTAAACCCCACCCACTTTTAACCCAACTTGCCCCATTTGTCTCTCAACATCAGTCCCCTCCAGGGACTCAACAAGTCAAAGTTCCCAGGTATGAATACACTTCCCACTGCTATTTAACTCTGACATGCCTCTCTGTACCTTAACCCTTTGAGTGCCAGAGGGGTGCACAACTCATGCGCGCATTTGTTTCTGCGCATATATGTTGCGTGTGTGTGGGTGTACATCTCTGTTACATATGTGTGTCCATGTGTGCACCTCCGGTGTGTCTGTGTGTGTGTCTTTTGCATGTTTCTGCCGCTCACTGTGTGTATGTGTCTGCCTGTGTGTTGCATATATATGTGTTTATCAGCGTGTCTACATGTCACACACGTGCGCCCAACAGTCATAACATGACGGGCAACACTGTCCCACATTGCTAGTATATATATGTATTTATAGATGTGTGTATGTGTGTACATATATATATATATATATATATATACACACACACACACACACGTGGGCACAAGTTGTATGTAGGCCTGCATGCACATGCTGGATTGTTGGATGTGAATTCTAGCATTCTTAATATGTGCAATCCTTTTTAACTCTCTCCCTTCCATTACCATCTCCTGCATTGTTTTTCTCTTTCTCCCCCCACCCCCACTCTGTGTCCTTACACAAGGTATTTACAACCCTCTGCAAGAAGAGTGTAGGTTTTCTCTTAGACCGCTGTCTTATCTGCAGTCACGCTGCTTTAACCTCAGCACACATCTAAACTTTGAATTGTATTTATCACTGTCAATTCTGTGTCCTTTTACTCAGAAATGCTTTAGACTTGAGAAAGGGAGGTTCTCCTTAAATTTGTCAATCCAAAATTCTGTTAGTCCAATAAAAAAGTTATTACAAGATACTAATTTTGTTTGTTATTTTACATCTGCATCACTGTACTAATACGGCTACAGCTGAGGGGAATCCACCTCCTCCTCCGAGACATTAGAAATGATTAATTTATCCAGCGTTGAACTAATTCCTGCTCAATACAGGGTCTTCAGACTAAGGTTGAATTTTGTACCAGATTGCAAGTTTGATCTCTTCCACATCATCGACCTTAAAAGGTCTGTAAGGCCTTTAACTATAAAGAAATTTTTTTCTGGATGAAAGTGCGGAGGATCCTGCCTTGAATCTGGTACATCCTAGATCTCTTGTTGTTGCTTCTGGGCCGGAGTTGTCTTTCCAGGATACATGTGCCGTAATGAATTTAGAGTCACTTATGGAGACTCCATTACGGATTAGGAAGGATGCCCAGACTCACAGTATGAGTTCAGGTCTACATCCTAGGTCTACATTTTTTCCTATGCACACCAAGGGTATCCACTTGGACTGCTTCCAGAAGGCAGTGGAACGGGAGTTGATTGATTTGCATAGAACCATGGAGAAACGTCCAGCCCAAAATAATTTGTCTTTTTCTGAAAAAGAGGCTTTGACTCAATTGAAATCTAACACCCAAATATTTGTTCACATGGAGGACAAGGGGGGTGCTGTGGTGGTGTTGGATGCAGCCTCTTATCATAAGGAAGCCATGTTCCAGTTGGAGGATCCCAATACCTATGAGGTCCTGGGGTTTAAACCCACGGACCTATACGGGAGTGAGTTGTGCAAGGTGGTATCCCTGGGTGTATCTTTAGGAGTGTTGAGTGCACGGGAGGCGTCAGCTTTGATCCCTGAGGGTGCATTGTGGTACCAATTTTCCACCACCTGCCTAAAGTCCACAAATCTTTGGTCTCACCCCCTGGGAGGCCAATTGTGTCCGGCACTGGTTCATTAAATGAGCCTTTTGTCGGATATGTGGAATTCTATCTTAGGCCGGTGGTGAAGGTATTGCCCTGCACACTGGGAGATACTACCCAGGTACTCATAGAGATGTCCAGAGTGTGCTGGGAGGATAGGTGTTCATGGCTATCTGCCGATGTTGCCACCTTATATCCTTCAATACCGCATGCACTTGCCTTGGTGTCCATGAGGGATCAGCTCATGTTGCTGAACGTGTACTCAGAGAGTCTTACAGTCTTTTTGGTTCAGGTGGTGGAGTACCTCCTATGCCACAATTATTTCTCTTTCAATGGGGTTTTGTACCTCAAGAGTTGTGGAAGACAATGGGGCCAATTTTGCCCCCTCTTTGGCGAACATTTTCATGGGGTGGTGGGAGCGAACCCACGTTTTTGGAGTGGGGAACTTCCATCAGGAGCCTCCTGCATGCTCGCTCGGCTCACCCCTGCTACCAGATCAACACTATCCCCAAGGGACAGTTACTGCGATTATGCAGGAACTGGTCCATGTAGCAAGGCTTTGTATCAGCTTCCCAGGATCTGGAACGTAGGTTTTGGGCGAGAGGGTATTCGAAGAGTTTTTTATCCAAGGCTTTTGACACTTTATCACAGAAGCAAAGGAATGATCTGCTGAAGAAACCGGTAAATGTTCCAACCGTGAAAATTTAAGGATGAAGTGAGGTTTATACCTACCTATAGTACACAATATAAGTCGATTTGTAATATTATTTATGCAGATGACAAACTATGTGGGATTGTCTGGAATGGTTGTGGTTTTGTAGCCAAGAGAGGTAAAACAATTGGTAACATTGTGTCACCTAGCTTGTTTATGACACAGAGAACCAAACCGACCTGTTTACAACACAAGGGATTCTACAAACATGGAATGGGTAGACATAAGACCTGCAAGTATGTTTCTCTGGCCAAGTCATTTAAAAATTCCTTTAGGCAAATAGAGTATGATATAGCCAATTATATTAACTGTGGCACACATGGGGTGGTATATCTTTTCACCTGTACCCAATGCTCTGTCCAATATGTGGGCTGAATGGCTCGTCCCTTACGTCAGAGGATTAGGGACATGTGTACCAGTCTGAGAAACATATTTTGGATTCTGCTATAGCTAGACACATCCATGATGTCCATGGGGGAGATTTGACTTCCTTGCTCTTTATAGGCATTGAGAGTGTGCAGTTACCCTGGAGGGGTGGTGATCCATCGAGACTTCTGGATGAACGGGAGGGTTTTTGGATCCTGATCCTAGATACCAGGATCCCACATATTTTTTAGATGTACGTTTCAGCCTATGTTGGCCTCGTCAGTGTGGTGCAGCTGATTCTCTCTAGGCACATGGAAGCAAGGGCCCATGCCTGGGATACCCTTATACTTTGTGAGATACAACAATTGTGAGGAGCGCCCATCAAGTGTGTTCTAGGCATGGTATCCTCTTAATGGTGCTACAACTCATGTTTTTCACTCCCATGTGACATTGCAAAGAGGAAATTTCCATATTCATATCATACTTGTCCCTCCCTCATACAGTCCAGCTCAGAAATGTTAGGCAAATCATCTCTGCATGAAAGAATCAGCAAAACCTCAGACGTACGAGTTGGCCTATGTGGGCCTTGTCAGTGTGGTGCAGCTGATTCCCTCTAGGCATATGGAAGCAAGGGCCCATGCCTGGGATGCCCTTATACTTTGGGAGACAAAACAATTGTGAGGAGCATCCATTAAGCACAAACATGATAAAGTGCCTTTCTCTAAGCATGGTAGCCTCAATGGTGCTACAACTCACGAGGTCCACATAGGCCGAAACATACGTCTGTGGTGATGCTGTCTCTATTGTGCGGAAAGGATTTGCCTGACATTTTGGAGCTAGAGTGTCTGTGGGCAAGACCAGTCTGATATGGAAATTTTCTCTCTGTAATGGCTCATGGGAGTGAAAAATGTGAGTTGCAGCACCATTGCGAGGCTATCATGCCTAGAACAAGACACTTTATCTTGTTCGTGCTTGATGAGTGTTCCTCACAATTGTTTGTCTCCCAAAGTACAAGGGCATTCCAGGCATGGACCCTTGCTTCCATGTGCCTAGAGGGATTCAGCTGCACCACACCGAGGCCCACATAGGCTGAAACGCATGTCTGTGGTTATGCTGTCTCTCTCGTGCAGAGAGGATTTGCCTGATATTTCTGATCTGGACTATCTGTTGGCAAGACCAGTCTGATATGAATATGGAAATTTTCTCTCTACCCAGGCACATGGGAGTGAAAAATGTGAGTTGTAGCACCATTGAGAGACTACCATGCCAAGAACAAGACACTTTATCTTGTTCGTGCTTGATGAGTGCTCCTCATAATTGTTTGTCTCACAATCATTAACTGAAACAGAAGGAGCTGCATAAGAAGAATAAAACTGGGTGAGGAACAGTCAAAATCAGCTATAAAAATGAGGTTGCTGAATATAGTTTAACTACTTGAACAGCCCGTTACACGGGTCACAGTGCCTCTGGCAGCCGGTCGCGGGGCAGTCATGCGCAGTAGAGACTGCCCGCGCCACTGCTGATACAGAGCTGGACGCTCCTTCGGAGCGCCCAGCTCTGTATCAGCCGCTGCGTGGCCAGTCTGTACTGCGCATGACTGCCGCACATGCAGCAGTGTCTACTGCGCATGTCGGGCGTTACACACAACTTAGCGAATTATTATATAGGATGTCTAAAGTTATACACCATGGCAAGACTGAGCGCAGCAACAAGACCCAAGTTATTCTGCCTCAGCAAGATCTGTCCCAGGCAGAGACATCAAGGCAGACAGGAGTTTCCATGTGTACTGTCCAAGCTCTTCTGAAGAAGCACAAAGAAACAGGCAACATTGATGTAACGGAAGCTGGAAGGCACCGTGCCGTCACTCTGGGTTTCTCCTTCTCGAAGGTGAATTACTCTGCCTGGTCCCTACCGGTCGAGCATTAACCGGCTCGATCGATCATCTGCAGTGTCATAAACTCCGGGGTCCAAGCCGGATAAAAGTGGTAGCATTGTCGACTTTGTGTCGGAGTTGGAAGAAATCCAGGCGAACAGGAAAAGAGTCGAAGAGACTCACAGCCAGAGTTGGGTCACAAACTGGTACCATGGGCCATAGAGAGTGAGGCCTCTACTCCCGGTCGAAAGGTAGCTGTAGGATGTCACAGGAAACACTGGGATGTAGAACAGAGTCCACATCGCCACATGACATCATACAAAAGCCTGTAGTCCTGACTCAGAATTGGATCCGCAGATAGCTGGCAGCAGATGGTCGAGGATACAGGATACTCAGCTCAGATGGGCATCAGAGGGGATACTTTAAACCACAAGAGCATAAAGACACCAGGACTCTTTGTTCTCTTCAAGATAACTGACTCTTTATTGAAACAACCACAGCATATTTATACAGTTTCCGTACATTGACAATACATGGGCAGACAGGATGCAATGGGCGGATTACAAGGATAATGTAAACAAAACACATAAGACAAAGGACGAACAACAAATGGTCAAGGCAGATACAATGAGACAGATGTGGACACAAAGAACTGAGGGGCATTAATACACATTCGAGGGACAATGGCCAGGGGATGAAGCACGTACTCAACTAGTTGGAATATTCCGCTTCAACCCTGGCCAATCAAGTGCTATAGTGAGTCTGCTGGTTGATCAATCCCTGAGCCGCCTACTTTTCTCCATGTTAGATCTATGGAAGACCATTAAACTTCCTGCTCAGGTGCACAAAGTGCACAAAGAGGTGTCCAATAGGACAAAATGTCTGTAGTTCATTGAGTCCTGGGCTGATGAGCCTGCTGCCCAGACAAGGGCTCCAGTAACGGAGTAGGATCCATTACAGTTGAGGACTGTAGACACAGTGGATGGCTGAGGAAACTTAGATGAAAGACACATAATGCTTAATTCCTTTTGCAATCGCAAGATGTCTAGCACTGCCATCAGCTCAGAACTAACAGAAAACAATGGGATCCTGGTACACCCATATATTGTCTGGAGAAGTTGATCAGAAGTGGTCTTCATGGAAGACCTGCGGCCAAGTCACACCTCTGATGTGGAAACAAGGCCAAGCAACTCAACTATGCATGAAAACATCTGGGGTGTATAAAAATGGCAGCAGGTGCCCTGGACTGATGAGTCAAAATTTTTAAATATTTGGCTGTAGCAGACTGCAGTTTGTACACCGGAAAGCTGAGAGGTACAAGAATGAGCCTCTGTAGACAACAGTGAAGCATGGTGGAGGTTCCATGCAAGTGGCAGGGAAAGGACACACTCATGACAAATTAGGCTTCTGTCTGGGTACCACATATCACAAAATCTCAAAAAAATAACATAATCAGTGCGAACAGGTCTACCATTAATTTCCATGTAAACGTTTCAATCTCCTGTTGGGATCTTTCTCAAGATCTTGTTATTGTGGCTCAAACTTGCATTAAGTAATTCTGGAAGATCTTTTATTATAGCTTCATTCATATTACAGTATGTGGACTCTGCCTAGATCCATTTATGTCACATTGTGTGGACTCTGCCTAGACCCATTCATATCACAGTGTGTGGACTCTGCCTAGATCCATTCATATCACAGTGTGTGGACTAGATCCATTCATATCACATTGTGTGGACTCTGTCTAGATCCATTCATATCACAGTGTGTGGACTAGATCCATTCATATCACAGTGTGTGGATTAGATCCATTCATATCACAGTGTGTGGACTCTGCCTAGATCCATTCCTATCAAAGTGTGTGGACTAGATCCATTCATATCACAGTGTGTGGACTCTGCCTAGATCCATTCATATCAGTGTGTGTACTAGATCCATTCATATCACATTGAGTGGACTCTGCCTAGATCCATTCATATCACAGTGTGTGGACTCTGCCTAGATCCATTCATATCACAGTGTGTAGACTCTGCCTAGATCCATTCCTTTCACAGTGTGTGGACTAGATCCATTCATATTACAGTGTGTGGACACTGTCCAGATACATTCATATCACAGTGTGTGGTCTGTGCTAGATCCATTCATATCACAGTGTGTGGACTCTGCCTAGATCCATTCATATCACAGTGTGTGGACTAGATCCATTCATATTACAGTGTGTGGACACTGTCCAGAAACATTCATATCACAGTGTGTGGACTAGATCCTTTCATATCACTGTATGTGGACTAGATCCATTCATATCGCAGTGTGTGGACTCTGCCTAGATCTATTCATATTACAGTGTGTTGGCTCTGCCTACATCCATTCATATCACAGTGTGTGGACTAAATCCATTCATATTACAATGTGTGGGCTAGATCCATTCATATCACAGTGTGTGGACTAAATCCATTCATATCACAGTGTGTGGACTAAATCCATTCATATCACAGTGTGTGGACTCTGCCTAGATCCATTCCTTTCACAGTGTGTGGACTAGATCCATTCATATCACAGTGTGTGGACTAGATCCATTCATATTACAGTGTGTGTACACTGTCTAGATCCATCCATATCACAGTGTGTGGACTAGATCCATTCATATCACAGTGTGTGAACTAGATCTATTCATATCACAGTGTGTGGGCTCTGCCTAGATCCATTCATATCACAGTGTGTGGACTATGCCTAGATCCATTCATATCACAGTGTGCGGACTAGATTCATTCTTATCACAGTGTGTAGACTAGATCCATTCATATCACAGTGTGTGGACTCTGCCTAGATCCATTCATATCACAGAGTGTGGACTAGATCCATTCATATCACAGTGTGTGGACTGGATTCATTCATATCACAGTGTGTGTGGACTAGATCCATTCATATCACAGTGTGTGGACTCTGCCTACATCCATTCATATCACAGTGTGTGGACTAAATCAATTCATATCACAGTGTGTGGACTAGATCCATTCATATCACAGTGTGTGGACTCTGCCTAGATCTATTCATATCACAGTGTGTGGACTAGATCCATTCATATCACAGTGTGTGGACTAGATCCATTCATATCACAATGTGTGGACTCTGCCTACATCCATTCATATCACAGTGCGTGGGCTAGATCCATTCATATCACAGTATGTGGACTAGATCCATTCATATCACAGTGTGTGGACTAGATCCATTCATATTAATAGTGTGTGGACTAGATCCATTCATATCACAGTGTGTGGACTAGATCCATTCATATCACAGTGTGTGGACTCTGCCTAGATCCATTCATATCACAGGGTGTGGACTAGATCCATTCTTATCACAGTATGTGGATGAGATCCATTCATATCACAGTGTGTGAACTAGATCTATTCATATCACAGGGTGTGGACTAGATCCATTTATATCAAAGAGTGTGGACTAGATCAATTCAATTCACAGTGTGGACTAGATCCATTCATATCTCAGTGTATGGACTAGATCCATTCATATCACAGTGTGTGGACTAGATCCATTCATATCAGTGTGTCGACTAGATCCATTCATATCTCAGTGTGTGGACTAGATCCATTCATATTACAGGGTGTGGACTAGATCCATTAATATCAGTGTGTAGACTAGATCCATTCATATCACAGTGTGTGGACTAGATCCATTCATATCACAGTGTGTGGACTCTGCCTAGATCCATTCATATCACAGTGTGTGGACTAGATCCATTCATATCACAGTGTGTGGACTAGATCCATTCATATCATAGTGTGTGGACTCTGCCTCGATCCATTTATATCACAGTGTGTGGACTAGATCCATTCATATCAGTGTGTAGACTACATCCATTCATATCACAGTCTGTGGACTAGATCCATTCATATCACAATGTGTGGACTCTGCCTAGATCCATTCATATCACAGAGTGTGGACTAGATCCATTCATATCACAGTGTGTGGACTAGATCCATTCATATCATAGTGTGTGGACTAGATCCATTCATATCACAGTGTATGGACTAGATCCATTCATATCACAGTGTGTGGACTAGATCCATTCATATCAGTGTGTAGCCTAGATCCATTCATATCACAGTGTGTGGACTAGATTCATTCATATCACAATGTGTGGACTCTGCCTAAATCCATTTATATCACAGTATGTGGACTAGATCCATTCCTATCACAGTGTGTGGACTCTACCTAGATCCATTCATATCACAGTGTGTGGACTAGATCCATTCATATCATAGTGTGTGGACTCTGCCTAGATCCATTCATATCACAGTGTGTGGACTAGATCCATTCATATCATAGTGTGTGGACTCTGCCTAGATCCATTCATATCTCAGTGTGTGGACTAGATCCATTCATATCACATTGTGTGGACTAGATCCATTCATATCACAGTGTGTGGACTAGATCCATTCATATCACAGTGTGTGGACTCTGCCTAGATCCATTCATATCAGTGTGTGTACTAGATCCATTCATATCACATTGAGTGGACTCTGCCTAGACCCATTCATATCACAGTGTGTGGACTCTGCCTAGATCCATTCATATCACAGTGTGTGGACTAGATCCATTCATATCACATTGTGTGGACTCTGTCTAGATCCATTCATATCACAGTGTGTGGACTAGATCCATTCATATCACAGTGTGTGGATTAGATCCATTCATATCACAGTGTGTGGACTCTGCCTAGATCCATTCCTATCAAAGTGTGTGGACTAGATCCATTCATATCACAGTGTGTGGACTCTGCCTAGATCCATTCATATCAGTGTGTGTACTAGATCCATTCATATCACATTGAGTGGACTCTGCCTAGATCCATTCATATCACAGTGTGTGGACTCTGCCTAGATCCATTCATATCACAGTGTGTAGACTCTGCCTAGATCCATTCCTTTCACAGTGTGTGGACTAGATCCATTCATATTACAGTGTGTGGACACTGTCCAGATACATTCATATCACAGTGTGTGGTCTGTGCTAGATCCATTCATATCACAGTGTGTGGACTCTGCCTAGATCCATTCATATCACAGTGTGTGGACTAGATCCATTCATATTACAGTGTGTGGACACTGTCCAGAAACATTCATATCACAGTGTGTGGACTAGATCCTTTCATATCACTGTATGTGGACTAGATCCATTCATATCGCAGTGTGTGGACTCTGCCTAGATCTATTCATATTACAGTGTGTTGGCTCTGCCTACATCCATTCATATCACAGTGTGTGGACTAAATCCATTCATATTACAATGTGTGGGCTAGATCCATTCATATCACAGTGTGTGGACTAAATCCATTCATATCACAGTGTGTGGACTAAATCCATTCATATCACAGTGTGTGGACTCTGCCTAGATCCATTCCTTTCACAGTGTGTGGACTAGATCCATTCATATCACAGTGTGTGGACTAGATCCATTCATATTACAGTGTGTGTACACTGTCTAGATCCATCCATATCACAGTGTGTGGACTAGATCCATTCATATCACAGTGTGTGAACTAGATCTATTCATATCACAGTGTGTGGGCTCTGCCTAGATCCATTCATATCACAGTGTGTGGACTATGCCTAGATCCATTCATATCACAGTGTGCGGACTAGATTCATTCTTATCACAGTGTGTAGACTAGATCCATTCATATCACAGTGTGTGGACTCTGCCTAGATCCATTCATATCACAGAGTGTGGACTAGATCCATTCATATCACAGTGTGTGGACTGGATTCATTCATATCACAGTGTGTGTGGACTAGATCCATTCATATCACAGTGTGTGGACTCTGCCTACATCCATTCATATCACAGTGTGTGGACTAAATCAATTCATATCACAGTGTGTGGACTAGATCCATTCATATCACAGTGTGTGGACTCTGCCTAGATCTATTCATATCACAGTGTGTGGACTAGATCCATTCATATCACAGTGTGTGGACTAGATCCATTCATATCACAATGTGTGGACTCTGCCTACATCCATTCATATCACAGTGCGTGGGCTAGATCCATTCATATCACAGTATGTGGACTAGATCCATTCATATCACAGTGTGTGGACTAGATCCATTCATATTAATAGTGTGTGGACTAGATCCATTCATATCACAGTGTGTGGACTAGATCCATTCATATCACAGTGTGTGGACTCTGCCTAGATCCATTCATATCACAGGGTGTGGACTAGATCCATTCTTATCACAGTATGTGGATGAGATCCATTCATATCACAGTGTGTGAACTAGATCTATTCATATCACAGGGTGTGGACTAGATCCATTTATATCAAAGAGTGTGGACTAGATCAATTCAATTCACAGTGTGGACTAGATCCATTCATATCTCAGTGTATGGACTAGATCCATTCATATCACAGTGTGTGGACTAGATCCATTCATATCAGTGTGTCGACTAGATCCATTCATATCTCAGTGTGTGGACTAGATCCATTCATATTACAGGGTGTGGACTAGATCCATTAATATCAGTGTGTAGACTAGATCCATTCATATCACAGTGTGTGGACTAGATCCATTCATATCACAGTGTGTGGACTCTGCCTAGATCCATTCATATCACAGTGTGTGGACTAGATCCATTCATATCACAGTGTGTGGACTAGATCCATTCATATCATAGTGTGTGGACTCTGCCTCGATCCATTTATATCACAGTGTGTGGACTAGATCCATTCATATCAGTGTGTAGACTACATCCATTCATATCACAGTCTGTGGACTAGATCCATTCATATCACAATGTGTGGACTCTGCCTAGATCCATTCATATCACAGAGTGTGGACTAGATCCATTCATATCACAGTGTGTGGACTAGATCCATTCATATCATAGTGTGTGGACTAGATCCATTCATATCACAGTGTGTGGACTAGATCCATTCATATCAGTGTGTAGCCTAGATCCATTCATATCACAGTGTGTGGACTAGATTCATTCATATCACAATGTGTGGACTCTGCCTAAATCCATTTATATCACAGTATGTGGACTAGATCCATTCCTATCACAGTGTGTGGACTCTACCTAGATCCATTCATATCACAGTGTGTGGACTAGATCCATTCATATCATAGTGTGTGGACTCTGCCTAGATCCATTCATATCACAGTGTGTGGACTAGATCCATTCATATCATAGTGTGTGGACTCTGCCTAGATCCATTCATATCTCAGTGTGTGGACTAGATCCATTCATATCACATTGTGTGGACTAGATCCATTCATATCACAGTGTGTGGACTAGATCCAATCATATCAGTGTGTAGACTAGATCCAGTCATATCACAGTTTGTGGACTAGATCCATTCATATCACAGTGTGTGGACTCTGCCTAGATCCATTCATATCACAGTGTGTGGACTCTGCCTTGATCCATTCATATCACAGTGTGTGGACTAGACCCATTCATATCACAGTGTGTGGACTAGATCCATTCATATCACAGTGTGTGGACTAGATCCATTCATATCACAGTGTGTGGACTTTGCCTAGATCCATTCATATCACAGTGTGTGGACTAGATTCATTCTTATCACAGTGTGTGGACTGGATTCATTCTTATCACAGTGTGTGGACTAGAGCAATTCATATCACTGTGTGTGGACTAGATCCATTCATATCACAGTGTTTGGACTTTGCCTAGATCCATTCATATCACAGTGTGTGGACTAGATCCATTCATATCACAGTGTTTGGACTTTGCCTAGATCCATTCATATCACAGTGTGTGGACTAGATCCATTCATATCACAGTGTTTGGACTTTGCCTAGATCCATTCATATCACAGTGTGTGGACTAGATCCATTCATATCACAGTGTGTGGACTAGATCCATTCATATCACAGTGTATGGACTAGATCCATTCATATCACAGTGTGTGGACTAGATCCATTCATATCACAGTGTGTGGACTAGATCCATTCATATCACAGTGTGTGGACTAGATCCATTCATATCACTGTGTGTGGGAATAGATTCATTCATATCACAGTGTGTGGACTAGATCCATTCATATCACTGTGTTTGGGAGTATTGGCCCAGTACATATTAATATACTCATTAGCATAAAGTGCCAGTGCCAGACTGTGCCACCAACAAATATAGGTTAATTTATCACAGCTATTTTTATTAAAATGTACAGACATGTTTACTTCTCTTTATGAATTAGTTTATTAAGTTTAGGGTGACAGTTTCACTTTGTGGATCAGATTAGCAAAAACAAGCAGAACTGAAATTACTATTTCTGCATAAAGATTTTCATAAATTTCCTTTTGGAAAAACATTTACATTATAAAGACAATAAGAGAGCAAACCAACTGCGCTATAGTGAATATATGAAAATCCACATGAATTTAAATGGTCTCTGGTAAAACATTCTGCTTATATGTACCTATATTTGTTTGTTATTATATTTTTAATCATCATGATTTTATCCTAGTGACTACAAAACTATTATTTCATTTGTATGGGTTCTGTAAGTTTGGCCCCATCCCTATGTATTGTGGTTACAGGTCAATAAGGTAGACACTGGAAGTAATCTGGCCAGTAAGCAGTAGAGAACCTGGTGCAGTGGCCCTGGATTTGTGATGGGCAATCTCAGAACTAGTGAGTGTAACAAACACATCTGAGGTTCCTCACTTGAAAAATAAGGGTCCCTTGGCAGTTACCAGCTCTTCCTAATGAGAATTCTTGTCCTAAGTCATGCACTATCTCATGGAGTACAACCCTGGCTTAGAAAACCAGATTTCTCATCCACTATGGCTAATAAGACATCTTGTCTGAAATCACTTTACAGAGTTCTTCCAGGCAAGTATGAGCCTGTAAGTCTGACACTTTATTGTGGAAACATCTAGGGCAACGAGGTCACACCAGCAAATTTAGTAAACATGAAAGGTGAGCTGCTTGTAATTGACCTACACTGCCAAGCAAAGAAACTACTATATTCAGTATATTAAACTCCTTGTGTGATTGAGACATCTCCAACACATTGTGAAGCAATGTATTAGAGACATGTCTAGTTTCCAAGAGGATTAAATGCATATTAAGTTAGACATCTGCAAATATCTGAGTAAATCACAACATCAATGCATTTTTCTAAGCGAGGAGATAGATATTTGTGCTTTCAGTAATTATTTTATTTCCTTTAGAAGAGAAGGGATTTGGGAGTCAGAGGTCTAACAGGAGGAATATATCATCAATGTGTTGCTGCCAATCTAAGGAGACCTGTTACAGCTTGAACCCACAGTTGTTGAACCCAGTGTTTGGGTTGAGTTGTAACATGTTTGCCAGTTAGTGGAATAAATCTTTCTTAAAATGGACCTGTCACTGTGAGAAAAGTTTAGGTTCTTTTACAGAGAAGTAAAATCTGCCTTCATGTTGTACTGGTCATCTTTCTTTAAAATAAACTATTTTTGAGAAATAAAACCTTACTGGTGTTGGGGTCAAAGTCTGGAATCGAATACGAAGAAAAATAAATGCTGTGTGGTCCTTAAAGAGATTGTAATGGCTTAAAAGAATAAAAAGTAATATTGTAGATAATGCAAAAAGAAATCTAACAGTGCAAGTCCTATCTCTCAGACCTTTATGGTTTGAGAGATAGAATGTCCCAAAGTTCCCTTCCCCCTGCTGTTAGCAGTAAAGCTGACAGCAGGAGATTCGAGGCGGCTTTTCAGCAGAGCTGAGATAGTAACATAGTAAATTAGGTTGAATAAAGACACAAGTCCATCAAGTTCAACCTTCTCCTAATACCTAGGTAATTTTATAGCTTTCCTGCTACCAAATAAGTTAGTCTTTATCAGACCTTCCTGATCTGCCTACTGATAAACAGAAAAGAAAGAAATGTATCTAATCTTCTCTTGAATGTATCCATTGTATCTGCCATAACCACCTCGTTGGGCAAATAATTCCACAATTTAATACCTAAAAAGAAATACTTCATTGGAACGGTCTACAAAGTGTGCCTGGTTTGCAAGCACACTTTGTAGACCATACCAGTGAAGTAGTTCTTTTTAGATATCGGTATCTCGGCTCTGCTGAAGAGCCGCCTGACAGTTCCCGGATCAGGATCTCCTGCTGTCAGCTAGACGCTGACGCCAGTGAAAGGGGAGGGAGGGAGAGAAGAAATTTAAAACGCTCTATCTCTCAAACCATAAAGGTCTGAGAGGAAGGACTAAGTCCTAAGCCACCCACTTAGACTTGAGGAAAGGAGATTTCATCTACAGCAGCGGAAGGGGTTCTTTACAGTAAGGACAATAAAGGTATGGAATTCACTGCCTGAGGAAGTGGTGCTATCAAATACATTAGATGCCTTTAAAAGGGGCCTGGATACTTATTTAAAAGAGCTGAACATAGAGGGCTATGTACGTTAGTATTGGGATTAATATTTAGTTGGGGCTTGTTGATCCAAGGAGGAATCTGATTGCCATTTGGAATCAAGAAGGAATTCCCCCCCCATTCAAGGCAGAACTTTAAATTACTAATTGAGGTTTTTTTTTTTTTTTTTTTTTTTTTGGATCAATGATGGTAAACAGGAATAGGAAAAGGTTGAACTAGATGGACGCAAGTCTTTTTTCAACCTAAATTACTATGTTACTATGTTACTTGCACCGATAGATTTCTTTTTGCATTATCTACAATATTACTACTTATTCCTTTAAGCCATTACTATCTCTTTAACCGGCCGCACGTCCATTAAGGGGTTAAGACTCTGAGTGCCAGAGGTTCATGCAAAGCATTGCAAATAATTGTGCTGCATAACACCCTGGCACTGAAACGGTTAAGACTTTGTGACTACTGTATTACGGAAAAACCTAAAAAAAAGATCCATTTAAAAGCAAAAATCCTTTTCAGGCTGAGCTCCTCCCTTATAATTGCCAAAATCTGTTGCCCCCCCATACGAATATTCTGTCACCGTACACAGACTTTTCAGGGTGTCTCTATGATCTAGTGGAATGAACCCCCAGCCACCGTTTTGGGACTCCCCCACAGGGATCAGTTCGCCCCAGGCAGCGAGCACGCTCTGAGACATCGCGCCATGGTGGGCAGCCTCTGTATAGTGTTCCCCCGGGGAAAGACCACTTACATCTCAGGGGAAACCTAGAACCCCCCCAGCTTTACCTTTTTATACATTTTATACAAAGACAGGAAAATGCAACAATAATACTGACGATGTTGTTCAAGATTTTTTAACACTTTGGATTCTAGATAGGTCTCCTTCTCCAGCACCAAAGGGTTAAATCCATCCCATTTCTTTGTTCCTCTCAGTTTCCATGGCGATGGGTGTAAATATTTTGACAGTCCCATTTGATGGCAGTCTGTGGCTGTCTCTACACAGTGCAATGTGTCAGTCTGTATCTCTCTGTCTCTCCACATCCTCCAGACACTCAGCAGCAGATTAACTGTCACCAGAACCGCTCCTGAAGTTTATACATCTCGTCTGTCCGTCACTATCACAGGCCGTTTGTTTGAAGGGAAAGTGACAGATCCCACTAACATCATCCTCGGGAATGACGCTTGTTATAGTCATTTTTTATCTATCTGGCAAAATAAATACTACCAGCTGACCTGTAAATTGGGTACAAACCAAAAACAAATAAGGCTTCCCCACCAATCACGTGAAGATGAGTGAAGACAGGTGCACAGACGGGTTCCATGGGACACACATGTATGGACTGTATAAACAGACAACGTGCAGTATCACCAGCTTCCTGTTTCCTTCCTCATCTCCTTCTATTAACCTGCACCCTCCCTATCTCCTTTCTTCCTCCCTTCCTTCCTTCCTGTTTCCTTCCTCATCTCCTTCTATTCCCCTTCTATTAATCTGCACCCTCCCTATCTCCTGATCTCATTCCTTCCTGTTTCCTTCCCTTCCTCATCTCCTTCTATCCCCCTTCTATTAATCTGCACCCTCCCTATCTCCTTCCTTCCTTCCTGTTTCCTTCCTCATCTCCTTCTATTCCCCTTCTATTAATCTGCACCCTCCCAATCTCCTGATCTCCTTCCTTCCTTCCTATTTCCTTCCCTTCCTCATCTCCTTCTATTCCTCTTCTATTAACCTGCACCCTCCCTATCTCCTGATCTCCTTCCTTCCTTCCTGTTTCCTTCCCTTCCTCATCTCCTTCTATTCCTCTTCTATTAATCTGCACCCTCCCTATCTCCTTCCTTCCTTCCCTTCCTCATCTCCTTCAATTCCTCTTCTATTAATCTGCACCCTCCCTATCTCCTTCCTTCCTTCCTGTTTCCTTTCCTTCCTCATCTCCTTCTATTCCCCTTCTATTAATCTGCACTCTCCCTATCGCCTGATCTCCTTCCTTCCTTCCTTCCTGTTTCCTTTCCTTCCTCATCTCCTTCTATTCCTCTTCTATTAATCTGCACCCTCCCTATCTCCTGATCTCCTTCCTCCCTTCCTTCCTGTTTCCTTCCTCATCTCCTTCTATTCCCTTTCTATTAATCTGCACCCTCCCTATCTCCTTCCTTCCTTCCTGTTTCCTTTCCTTCCTCATCTCCTTCTATTCCCCTTCTATTAATCTGCACCCTCCCTATCTCCTGATCTCCTTCCTTCCTTCCTTCCTGTTTCCTTCCCTTCCTCATCTCCTTCTATTCCTCTTCTATTAATCTGCACCCTCCCTATCTCCTTCCTTCCTTCCTGTTTCCTTTCCTTCCTCATCTCCTTCTATTCCTCTTCTATTAATCTGCACCCTCCCTATCGCCTGATCTCCTTCCTTCCTTCATGTTTCTTTCCCTTCCTCATCTCCTTCTATTCCCCTTCTATTAATCTGCACCCTCCCTATCTCCTTCCTTCCTTCCTTCCTGTTTCCTTCCCTTCCTCATCTCCTTCTATTCCTCTTCTATTAATCTGCACCCTCCCTATCTCCTGATCTCCTTCCTTCCTTCCTGTTTCCTTCCCTTCCTCATCTCCTTCTATTCCTCTTCTATTAATCTGCACCCTCCCTATCTCCTGATCTCCTTCCTTCCTGTTTCCTTCCCTTCCTCATCTCCTTCTATTCCTCTTCTATTAACCTGCACCCTCCCTATCTCCTGATCTCCTCCCTTCCTTCCTTCATGTTTCCTTCCCTTCCTCATCTCCTTCTATTCCTCTTCTATTAATCTGCACCCTCCCTATCTCCTGATCTCCTTCCTTCCTTCCTTCCTGTTTCCTTTCCTTCCTCATCTCCTTCTATTCCTCTTCTATTAACCTGCACCCTCCCTATCTCCTGATCTCCTCCCTTCCTTCCTTCCTGTTTCCTTCCCTTCCTCATCTCCTTCTATTCCTCTTCTATTAATCTGCACCCTCCCTATCTCCTTCCTTCCTTCCTGTTTCCTTCCCTTCCTCATCTCCTTCTATTCCTCTTCTATTAATCTGCAACCTCCCTATCTCCTGATCTCCTTCCTCCCTTCCTTCCTGTTTCCTTCCCTTCCTCATCTCCTTCTATTCCTCTTCTATTAATCTGCACCCTCCCTATCTCCTTCCTTCCTTCCTTCCTTCCTGTTTCCTTCCTCATCTCCTTCTATTCCTCTTCTATTAACCTGCACCCTCCCTATCTCCTTCCTTCCTTCCTGTTTCCTTCCTCATCTCCTTCTATTCCTCTTCTATTAACCTGCACCCTCCCTATCTCCTGATCTCCTTCCTTCCTTCCTGTTTCCTTCCCTTCCTCATCTCCTTCTATGCCTCTTCTATTAATCTGCACCCTCCCTATCTCCTGATCTCCTTCCTCCCTTCCTTCCTGTTTCCTTCCCTTCCTCATCTCCTTCTATTCCCCTTCTATTAACCTGCACCCTCCCTATCTCCTGATCTCCTTCCTTCCTTCCCTTCCTCGTCTCCTTCTATTCCTCTTCTATTAATCTGCACCCTCCCTATCTCCTGATCTCCTTCCTTCCTTCCTGTTTCCTTCCCTTCCTCATCTCCTTCTATTCCTCTTCTATTAAACTGCACCCTCCCTATCTCCTGATCTCCTTCCTCCATTCATTCCTGTTTCCTTCCCTTCCTCATCTCCTTCTATTCCTCTTCTATTAATCTGCACCCTCCCTATCTCCTGATCTCCTTCCTTCCTTCCTTCCTGTTTCCTTCCCTTCCTCATCTCCTTCTATTCCTCTTCTATTAATCTGCACCCTCCCTATCTCCTGATCTCCTTCTTTCCTATTTCCTTCCCTTCCTCATCTCCTTCTATTCCCCTTCTATTAACCTGCACCCTCCCTATCTCCTGATCTCCTTCCTTCCTTCCTGTTTCCTTCCCTTCCTCATCTCCTTCAATTCCTCTTCTATTAATCTGCACCCTCCCTATCTCCTTCCTTCCTTCCTGTTTCCTTCCTCATCTCCTTCTATTCCTCTTCTATTAACCTGCACCCTCCCTATCTCCTGATCTCCTCCCTTCCTTCCTTCCTGTTTCCTTCCTCATCTCCTTCTATTCCTCTTCTATTAATCTGCACCCTCCCTATCTCCTGACCTCCTTCCTTCCTTCCTGTTTCCTTCCCTTCCTCATCTCCTTCTATTCCTCTTCTATTAATCTGCACCCTCGCTATCTCCTGATCTCCTTCCCCCCTTCCTTCCTGTTTCCTTCCTCATCTCCTTCTATTCCCCTTCTATTAATCTGCACCCTCCCTATCTCCTTCCTTCCTTCCTGTTTCCTTTCCTTCCTCATCTCCTTCTATTCCCCTTCTATTAATCTGCACCCTCCCTATCTCCTGATCTCCTCCCTCCCTTCCTTCCTGTTTCCTTCCCTTCCTCATCTCCTTCTATTCCCCTTCTATTAATCTGCACCCTCCCTATCTCCTTCCTTCCTTCCTGTTTCCTTCCCTTCCTCATCTCCTTCTATTCCTCTTCTATTAATCTGCACCCTCCCTATCTCCTGATCTCCTCCCTTCCTTCCTTCCTGTTTCCTTCCTCATCTCCTTCTATTCCTCTTCTATTAATCTGCACCCTCCCTATCTCCTGATCTCCTTCCTTCCTGTTTCCTTCCCTTCCTCATCTCCTTCTATTCCCCTTCTATTAACCTGCACCCTCCCTATCTCCTGATCTCCTTCCTTCCTTCCCTTCCTCATCTCCTTCTATTCCTCTTCTATTAATCTGCACCCTCCCTATCTCCTGATCTCCTCCCTTCCTTCCTTCCTGTTTCCTTCCCTTCCTCATCTCCTTCTATTCCTCTTCTATTAATCTGCACCCTCCCTATCTCCTGATCTCCTTCCTTCATGTTTCCTTACAGTCCTTCTTTCCCATTATTTTCCCCCTCTATTTCCCATGTCCCTCATTATTACTTCCCTATGTCCTCGCTCCCTCCCCTCCTTCTGTCCCCTCACTTGTCTCCTTTCCATCCTATTACCGGCTCTTCTTTACTTCCTGCCTCCCCTTTTCCTTTCAGTCCTTCCTATCTACCTTAATATGTTTCCATTCTTCCTCCTTCATTCCTAATTTCTTTCCTTCACTCTTCCCTTCTTTCCTCCCTCCTTCACTTCCATCTGCCCCTTCCATCCAGTGACCCTGCCTTCTTTCCTTCAATTCTTCTTACCATGATGCATTTCCTTTCCTTCCTTCCTTCCTCCCTTCCCTCCTCCCTCCATCCCTTCTTTCCTTCTCCTCCTCCTCCCTCTTTTCCTTCCTCTCTTCCCTTCCTTCCTCCCTCCCTTCTCCTTCCTTCCCTCCTTCCTTCCTTCTCCTTCCTCCCTCCCTTCCTCCCCTCCTCCCTCCCTCCTTTCCTTCTCCTCCCTCCCTTCCCATCCTTCCTTCCTTCCTCCCTTCTCCTTCCTTCCGTCATCCCTCCCTCCCTTCTTTCCTTCTCCTCCCTCCCTTCTCCTTCCTACCCTCCTTCCTCCCTTCCTTCCCTCCTTCTCCTCCCTCTCTTCCCTTACTTGCACTCTTCCTCTCCCTCCTTTCCTCCCTTCCTTTCTTCATTCCCTTCTTCCTTTAACTTTCCTCCCTCTCTTCTTTCCACATGACAGATGGGAGGAACTGTAAATGATCTCTTTTCTTCTGATAATTATATTTATGCCCCTTTCACACGGGAAACATTGTTGCAGTTTCAGAAAATTGTGTTGTTCCTTCCCCACCTCCTGTCTCCTTCCTGTCTTCCTTCAATTCTTTATCCCTTCCTCTTGCCTTCAATTATTCCTACCTACTTCCCCCACTCCCTTTTACTCCTTCCTTCCTTTCTTTCTCTCTTTCTTTCCTTCCTTTATCCCTTCCTTTTGCCTTCAATTATTCTTACCTACTTCCCCCTCTCCCTTTTATTCCTTCCTTCCTCTCTCCCTCCTGTCCCCACATTTCCTCCTTCATCTGTCCCCCTTTCCATGCCTACTGTCTCCTTCCTGTCTTCCTTCAATTCTTTATCCCTTCCTCTTGCCTTCAGTTTTCTTTACCTACTTCCTCCACTCCCTTCCTCCCTTTCCTTCCTTCCTTCCTTTATCCCTTCCTCTTGCCTTCAGTTCTCTTTAAGTACTTCCCCCCCTCCCTCCCTCCCTGACTCTCTTTCCTTCCTTCCCTCCTTTAACTCTTCCTCTTGCGTTCAGCTCTCTTTACCTACTTCCCCCACTCCCTCCCTCCCTGACTCTCTTTCCTTCCTTCCCTCCTTTAACCCTTCCTCTTGCGTTCAGCTCTCTTTACCTACTTCCCTCACTCCCTTCCTCCCTCCCTGACTCTCTTTCCTTCCTTCCCTCCTTTAACCCTTCCTCTTGCGTTCAGCTCTCTTTACCTACTTCCCTCACTCCCTTCCTCCCTCCCTGACTCTCTTTCCTTCCTTCCCTCCTTTATCCCTTCCTCTTGCCTTCCATTGTTCTTTCCTACTTTCTGGAGACACCAGATAACTGGTCGTGAAGAGACGAGAGGAGACAGCGGGTCACACGGGTGACACCTGCGCTGGGGGTCATCCAGGGGATGTCCTTATACTCTGAGTCCAGTCTTCTCCTCCATCAGACGTGAGTAAAGCGTATCTCTCACGTGACGTGTCATTAGCTGCGGCGGAGGTGTCAATATGTGAAGCCAATATATGCGCCCTCTCTCTTTTCTTGTTTTTTTGCAAATAAACTTTAACCCCTGAGAGGTCTTCACGTCTTCACTTCCCAATGCTTTGGAGACCTCTTAGGCATTCAAGGGGTTAAGAGCCCCACTTTAATCCAAAGGGAATTTGAGGAATCCGGGTTATCCCCTATGGTGTAGATGGTTTGCTCCATTGACCTTTTCTTTACTCTAAACCCATATTTCCTTTATTATGAGAAGAATTAAAGGGCTTTAACCCCAAAATAAAAGTCTTTAGAGTAAAAGGCATCTTTCTCTAAATATATAATTATACTGGAAATATGGGACAAAACAACTCAATTATGGACTACTAATAGAAATTTCCACTTTTTAACCCCTTGAATGCTAGAGAAGACTCCAACACTTCACAATTCCCTCTCTAGATTCAAGGGGTTTAAAGTCGATTTACATGAGTGAGAATCTGGGTTTTTTATTCTATTGTTGTACTTCATTACTGACTCAGAATGTGAGGTTCTGACTGGACCGTGTGGTGCCCTCTACAGTCCAGACAGGTCCATGGCAGGGAGTGAGCCCAGAATGAAGCCTATTTTAGTATTTCTGTGCCAACGTCCTGGCACATCCACCTAAGACTAACACTGTATACCCACGCCCACAGCTCAGAGACTGGACCCTGGAACACTTTGTGAGCAGACAGTGGAGAGGACAAGTCAGGATTTATTATTTACATTGGTTACCATGGGGGGGGGTGATAACGCACTTGGCTCAGTCTGTCTCCTCTCGTACTGCGTGGCACTATGTCACAACGTCCCAGCTCTTTAACACACTGCGAAGCAACATATCAAAGTGCACCAAAAATAGTGTCAAGTAAAATCTTCATTATTAATTTATAAGCAGAAGCGTTAGGTCCACTTGAATGAGCGGTAACCTACTTTTGAATGAAAACACACATATATTGTAAGGCGTAGAAACTGAATTTAACAGCAGGTAAGACCCAATTGGCCCATTTGGGCCTGGATCCAATTGTCCCCTGTACAAAAAAAAAAGCCGAAGGTAGTTCAAGCACAGAAAGCCATTCAATTAGCTGTGATGTAAAAACCTACCGGGAAAAAAGCACTTTTGTCACGGCCCCGGCTGCTAGGGACCCGTGGGGTGTCGGCTCAGGTTATGGTGCTAGCGTGCGGAGCTGGGGTGCAAAGCTTGGGAGCAGTGACGGCGTGCCAGGTACTCCTTTGCTGCAGCCGAAGCTGTCTAAAGGTGCTGGTCACGAAACCAGATTGTTCCACCCCAGTTGAGCCGGGGTGCAACCAGGATAGGAGTACAGGACGGGCGAGATACCAGGCAATGAGGGCTGAGCAACAGGGATGGTCAAACGAAACCGAGGTTCAAGCTGGGAACAGAGTACAAGCGAGGTCAGGAGTGGAGCCAAAGGTCAATACCAGGAGCAGAAATCTGGAGTGGTCAGGAGCAGAGCCAAAGGTCAATACCAGGAGCGGAGATCTAGAGTGGTCAGGAGCAGTGCCAAAGGTCAATACCAGGAGCGGAGATCTAGAGTGGTCAGGAGCAGAGCCAAAGGTCAATACCAGGAGCGGAGATCTAGAGTGGTCAGGAGCAGTGCCAAAGGTCAATACCAGGAGCGGAGATCTAGAGTGGTCAGGAGCAGTGCCAATGGTCAATACCAGGAGCGGAGATCTAGAGTGGTCAGGAGCAGTGCCAAAGGTCAATACCAGGAGCGGAGATCTAGAGTGGTCAGGAGCAGTGCCAATGGTCAATACCAGGAGCGGAGATCTAGAGTGGTCAGGAGCAGTGCCAATGGTCAATACCAGGAGCGGAGATCTAGAGTGGTCAGGAGCAGTGCCAATGGTCAATACCAGGAGCGGAGATCTAGAGTGGTCAGGAGTGGAGCCAAAGGTCAATACCAGGAGCGGAGATCTAGAGTGGTCAGAAGCAGTGCCAATGGTCAATACCAGGAGCGGAGATCTAGAGTGGTCAGGAGCAGTGCCAATGGTCAATACCAGGAGCGGAGATCTAGAGTGGTCAGGAGCAGTGCCAATGGTCAATACCAGGAGCGGAGATCTAGAGTGGTCAGGAGCAGTGCCAATGGTCAATACCAGGAGCGGAGATCTAGAGTGGTCAGGAGTGGAGCCAAAGGTCAATACCAGGAGCGGAGATCTAGAGTGGTCAGGAGCAGTGCCAATGGTCAATACCAGGAGCGGAGATCTAGAGTGGTCAGGAGCAGTGCCAATGGTCAATACCAGGAGCGGAGATCTAGAGTGGTCAGGAGCAGTGCCAAAGGTCAATACCAGGAGCGGAGATCTAGAGTGGTCAGGAGCAGAGCCAATGGTCAATACCAGGAGCAGAGATCTAGGGTGGTCAGGAGCAGTGCCAATGGTCAATACCAGGAGCGGAGATCTAGAGTGGTCAGGAGCAGTGCCAATGGTCAATACCAGGAGCGGAGATCTAGAGTGGTCAGAAGCAGTGCCAATGGTCAATACCAGGAGCGGAGATCTAGAGTGGTCAGGAGCAGTGCCAATGGTCAATACCAGGAGCAGAGATCTAGGGTGGTCAGGAGCAGTGCCAATGGTCAATACCAGGAGCAGAGATCTAGAGTGGTCAGGAGTGGAGCCAAAGGTCAATACCAGGAGCGGAGATCTAGAGTGGTCAGGAGCAGTGCCAATGGTCAATACCAGGAGCGGAGATCTAGAGTGGTCAGGAGCAGTGCCAATGGTCAATACCAGGAGCGGAGATCTAGAGTGGTCAGGAGTGGAGCCAAAGGTCAATACCAGGAGCGGAGATCTAGAGTGGTCAGAAGCAGTGCCAATGGTCAATACCAGGAGCGGAGATCTAGAGTGGTCAGGAGCAGTGCCAATGGTCAATACCAGGAGCGGAGATCTAGAGTGGTCAGGAGCAGTGCCAATGGTCAATACCAGGAGCGGAGATCTAGAGTGGTCAGAAGCAGTGCCAATGGTCAATACCAGGAGCGGAGATCTAGAGTGGTCAGGAGCAGTGCCAATGGTCAATACCAGGAGCGGAGATCTAGAGTGGTCAGGAGCAGTGCCAATGGTCAATACCAGGAGCGGAGATCTAGAGTGGTCAGGAGCAGTGCCAATGGTCAATACCAGGAGCGGAGATCTAGAGTGGTCAGGAGCAGTGCCAATGGTCAATACCAGGAGCGGAGATCTAGAGTGGTCAGGAGCAGTGCCAATGGTCAATACCAGGAGCGGAGGATGAAAAATGCTGATCTGACTTTGACAAGCAGAGAAGCAGAGGTCCAGAGCCCAGAACCTAGCCAGAGCACTAACAATGGAACGGGCGCCCTATGCCTGGGGCAGCCCGTTTAAATACCAGGGCTGACCAATGGCAAGGAGAGCGAGAGGGGCTCGGCTGGACGCCGCAAGGGCATAGGAGGAGGACTGTCCAATAGAGCGCCGGGCTCGGCGCATGCGCATCCGCCCGGCTGAAGGCGAAAGGGATCTGCGCATGCGCAGCCCGATCGCTTCAGCAACCCGGAAGAGCCGCCACGAAAGACGCGGCCCGGGAGCAGCTCAACGGTGACACCACCCCGCCCTCAACGGGAGGCCCCCAGACGACCGGGCTTCAACGGAAAGGCACGATGAAAGGCACGCCGAAGGGCCGGAGCATGGATGTTGCGAGCGGGAACCCAGGAACGCTCCTCCGGGCCATAGCCCTTCCAATCCACCAGGTATTGGAGGGAACCCCGGACTAGGAGGGAATCCAGGAGCCTCCGAACAACGTATTCTTCCTGGTCGTTGACCCGAACAGGGGGCACCGATGGAGGGGTGAAACGGGTGCGAAGAAGTGGTTTAAGTAGGGATACGTGAAAGGAGTCAGGAATCCGCATATAGGGCGGTAGCTCTAGGGCAAAGGTCACCGGAGAAATCTGGGAGCGGATCCAAAAGGGCCCCACGTAGAGTGGACCGAACTTGGCAGAGGGTTGGTGGAGATGCAGATTCTTGGTGGAGAGCCAAACCTCATCCCCAGGCTTTAATCGAGGGCCAGCAGTCCGCCGCTTATCGGCCGACCTTTTGTACCGTGCCGCGGCTGCTACCAGCTTCGAGCGGATCCGTTGCCAGTGGGCTTCCAGATTACCTACATGGGAATCCACAGCTGGGACACCAGAGGACGATGATAGTGGCAGGGAGGTAGGATGGAATCCGTTGGTGGCGAAAAAGGGAGAGCACTGAAGTGACTCATGGCGACAGCTGTTGAAGGCGAATTCTGCGAGCGGAAGGACGTCTGTCCAGTTATCTTGCAATGGTTCCACGAACAGACGTAGATATTGTTTGAGGGCCTGATTCATCCTTTCTGTCTGTCCATTGGACTGAGGGTGGTAGGCGGAAGACAAGTGCACTTCAATGCCCAGGCGTGCACAAAAGGCCCTCCAGAACCGGGAGGTGAACTGACTGCCTCTATCGGACACGATCTGGAGTGGGAGGCCGTGCAAAGATCTCGGCCAACTGTTGAGAGGAGGGCAGTTTGGGCAGAGGAATGAAATGCGCCTGGCGGGAGAAATGATCCACTATGACCAGGTGTCATACTGCTCCTGACTGCTCCTCCTACCTATAATCCTATTGGCGGCTGTAGGCTTTATGTACCTGGATCTTCCATCAACCCTTGCTCGATTTTAGCGCCAAAAGTCTGAGAGAAACCTTTGTCGTGAGTTCCTGTGTTGCTGATTCCGTGTACCGAACCCTGCCTGATTACCGACCAAGTCTTGTCTTCTGCCCGTGGATCTTGACCCCAGCTTTGCCTGACTACGTCTCTGTCTGCTCCTTTGGTTACTGATTAGATTCCGGCCTGACCCAGTATTCCCGGACCACGCTTTCCTTTCGGAACTTTCTGCCTCGCAACGAGAGTCCCTCCAGCTGCTCTCAAGGTTGGTTCCAGTCTTCCTTTCCTTCACCTCTGGGGCTCCGACTGGTTTGGGTTGCCATCACCGGCCGCTCCGGTGACTGCCCCGGCCAGTCGAGGGTGTAGGAACTCGCATTCCCCTTACCTGCTTCCATAAGGATTCGTAGTCCATAAACCTCGAACCTGTCTCGAACCTTGTCGATACCCCAAGACCTCGAACCTGTCTCGAACTTTATCGATACCCCAAGACCTCGAACCTGTCTCGAACCTTATCGATACCCCAAGACCTCGAACCTGCCTCGAACCTTCTCTTGACCTCGAGGTCTTCGATTAAAGAGAACTCTGTCCTGCAGTCTGACTACGGTTTTGAACCTTCCCGAGCCTCCTAGTTCCAGTTGATCCAGTCTCGAACTCTAAGGAGCAGTGAACTGGTTAACCTGAGTCCTCTTCCTTGCTTGATCCTACTCAGAGACTGACAGTAAAATCGAGCCAGTAAAATGGATGCTGCTGGGGCTTCCCTCATAGCCTCCAGACAGGAACAACAGGAGCAAGTTCTGTCTACCCATGCAGCACAACTACAAACCCTCAATCATAAGCTGGATGCTATGATGGAAATGTTACGAACATTTTCTCCATCTACCCCTGCCCCAGTTCCACCACAGCCTACTGGGGCCACAGGGTCTACAGGAGCCACCTCAGGGTACAAGCCACCCAAGATACCCTTACCAGAGAGATACTCTGGCCGGCCTGAATATTGTCGTGGATTCTTGAACCAGTGCCAGTTACATTTTCAGACCTTGCCTCATTCGTTCAACTCTCATTCTACTAGGGTGGCATTCATAATCTCTCTATTGACTGACAAAGCCCTAGCTTGGGCTTCCCCTCTGGTGGAGAACAGATCTTCTCTTCTTGATGACTCCAATGCATTTATCGCTGCCTTTAAAACCGTATTTGATCTACCTGGAAGACAGGCATCTGCTGAAACCAGTATACTGGGCCTAAGACAGGGCACTCGCACGGTGGCTGAATATGCTGTAGAGTTCAGAACCCTTTCCTACAAAACCGACTGGAACAATGGAGCTTTGCGAGCTGCCTTTCGTAGGGGTCTGAGTGAGCGCATCAAAGACGCCCTAGTTAATCAAGAGATACCTGATGATCTGGAAGGCCTGATTTCCAGCTGCTTAGAATTGGATCGACGGCAAATAGAGCGACAGCTTGAGAAAGATCGCTTTCGCCGTCATAAATCTGAATTTGTTCCACGCTCATCTCCTCCCACCGAGACATCGCAGCCTTCTGTTGAACCCATGGATGTTGGGTCTGTGACAAAACTCCCCGAGGAGGAGAAACGTCGACGAAGAAGTCAGGGGCTTTGTCTTTATTGTGGACTCAAGGGCCACCTCCTACGCCAGTGTCCGACCCGTCCGGGAAACTTCTAAGCTTAGGGAACCATGGAGACGACTCCCTAAGCATAAGAAATGTAACCTCCTTGTCTAACCTAAACCGTATGATGGTTCCAGTTCGGTTGAGTTGGGCAGGAGGCTCGGTCTCCACCACAGCCTTCGTGGACTCCGGTGCGGCTGGAGTTTTCCTTGATGCTGGGTTTGCTTCCAAGCACTCGATTCCACTAGTCCAGAAAGCCAAACCCTCGCGTGTCTCTACTGTGGATGGGGCTCCTTTGGGAAAGGGCTTCGTTACCCATGAGACTCAGCTTCTACTTCTTCAGACCGGCATTCTTCATTCCGAAACTATTCACCTTGATGTCATACAGTGCCCTTCCTGTCCAGTGATTTTGGGACTTCCTTGGCTTCGACTCCACAACCCAGTAATTAACTGGAGTTCTGATCAGATAACGAACTGGAGTTCTTCCTGTTTTTCGAATTGCCTTTCTGAGATACCTGTACCTGGCCTTGTGGGTGGCATAGGAACCCCTGAGAATTCTATTCCTAAATCCTACAGAGACTTTTCCGATGTATTCTCTAAACAAAAGGCAGCAGAGCTACCTCCACACAGATCAATTGACTGTTCAATTGATTTATTGCCCGTAACCATGCCTCCTAGAGGAAGAACTTTTCTCCTATCAGAACCAGAGAATAAGGCCCTGTTGGAATATATACAAGAAAACCTGGCCAGGGGTTTCATTAGACATTCATCCTCGCCAGCAGGTGCCGGCTTCTTTTTCGTCTCAAAAAAAGATGGAACCTTGAGACCCTGTATAGATTATAGGGGTTTAAACAAGGTGACTATTAAAAATAGATACCCTCTACCCCTGATTCCGGAACTCTTCGATGCTCTGAAGGACGCCAAGATCTTCACAAAGTTGGATTTACGTGGGGCATACAACTTGATTCGCATCAAAGACGGCGACGAGTGGAAGACGGCCTTCAACACCAGGTACGGCCACTATGAGTACCTCGTCATGCCCTTTGGGCTCTGCAACGCTCCCGCCACATTCCAACACTTTGTCAACGAGATCTTCAAGGATGTTTTGCTCTCCTATGTGGTAGTGTATCTTGATGATATACTGATTTTTTCATCCTCACTCCACGAACACAGAGAACACGTCCGTACCGTGTTACATCGCCTGAGAGAAAATCATCTTTACGCTAAATTGGAAAAATGCATCTTTGAGACCTCCCAGCTCCCTTTCTTGGGATATATAGTTTCTGACTCAGGACTACGGATGGACCCTTCTAAAGTAGAGTCCGTTTTCCAATGGCCACGACCAATCACTCTGAGAGCGGTACAACGTTTCTTAGGATTTGCAAATTACTATAGAAGATTCATTAAAAATTTCTCTGCTATAGTTGCTCCTCTGGTAGCCTTCACCAAGAAAAACGCAAATCCCAAGGTCTGGTCCACTGAGGCAGTAGAGGCCTTTGAACGTTTAAAAAGACTATTTGTGTCCGCACCATTGCTACGCTACCCTGATCCTACACAACCCTTCCTCATTGAGGTCGACGCCTCTGAATTAGGAGCTGGAGCTGTCCTGTCTCAGAGGGACGAGGTCACTAACCGCCTTCATCCTTGTTCTTACTTTTCCAAACAATTCAGTTCTGCAGAAAAGAACTATGATACCGGAAATCGAGAACTATTGGCCATTAAAATGGCACTAGAAGAATGGTGACATCTCTTGGAGGGTTCCCAAGTTCCAGTCATAATCCAGACTGACCACAAGAATCTTCAATTCCTGGAACAAGCTCAACGCCTGAATCCAAGGCAGGCCCGATGGGCCCTTTTCTTTACCTGTTTTAATTTCATTATTACATACATTCCAGGTTCTAAGAATCGGAAGGCGGATGCCCTGTCCCGACTCTTCACTACAGAGCCAGACCCTCCTCCTGAACCCATAATTCCTTCTAATCATATTGTGGCCTCTCTATCATTGTCTATAGTACAAAGGATCAAGTCCCTCCAACATCATTTTAGTGGACGTGTTCAAGGAAAACCTGCTCATCTGCTATTTGTCCCCAAGCGGTTTCGTTCCTCTCTCCTAAAATGGTCACACCATTCTACTATGGCCGGTCACCCAGGCATTACTAAAAATATTGAATTTCTTCTTAGACGCTTCTGGTGGCCTTCCTTGAAACAAGATGTGGAAGCCTACGTCAAAGCTTGCACGCTTTGCACACAAAACAAACCATCCAATCAGAGACCTGTTGGGCTTCTTCAACCTTTGCCAGTTCCTCAGTCACCATGGACTCATCTGGCTATGGATTTTATCACAGACTTGCCACCTTCAGACCATTGTACTGTGATTTGGGTGGTAGTTGACCGCTTCTCGAAACAAGCCCATTTTGTTCCCCTCCGGGGATTGCCTAATTCTCAAACTCTGGCAGATGTCTTCATCAAAGAAGTTTTCCGTATTCATGGAGTCCCTGCTCAGATTGTCTCCGATAGAGGTACTCAATTTACCTCCAAATTCTGGAAAGCCTTTTGCTCTCGCCTAGGGATTCAATTAAACTTTTCTTCTTCATACCATCCTCAGTCCAATGGCCAGACTGAAAGAACCAATCAGACCCTAGAAATCTACCTCCGCCATTATGTCAACTCACATCATGATAACTGGGCATCATTGCTTCCTCTGGCCGAATTCGCCTTCAATAACAGTTACCATTCTGCTTTAAAGTGTTCTCCTTTCTATGCCGCTCTAGGCTATCACCCTCAGACATTGCCCAACCTCCCGGTATCCGATGTTCCTGAAGCTGATAATAGAGTACGGAATCTCCGTCTTCATTGGGCTTCTGTTCATCGCTCTTTGACAGCCGCTTCTTCCAGTTATAAGTCCTCGGCGGATAAGAAAAGGCAACCTGCTCCTTCATACCAGACTGGTGACCAGGTCTGGCTCTCCACCCAACACCTTCGCTTGAAGCAGCCCTCTGGTAAATTGGGTCCCAGGTTCATTGGACCTTTTCCTATCAAGACTCAGCTCACTCCTGTCACCTACTCTCTTGATTTACCATCAACCATGAAGGTGGCCAATTCCTTTCATGTCTCCCTTCTACGTCCCTTGGTTAAGAACCGTTTCTACCAACCGGCCACTCCTCCTGCTCCTGTTCTGGTGGACGGTCATCCAGAATATGAGGTCAGCAAGATTCTGGATTCTCGGCTATCTCGGGGCCGATTACACTATTTGGTCGACTGGAAGGGCTATGGTCCTGCCGATCGTTCCTGGGTGCCAGCTACTGAGGTCCATGCTCCGGTCCTTGTGCGGACCTTTCATCGCCTGCATCCTGATGCTCCAGGCCATCCGGAGGTCGGCCGTTGAAGGAGGGGCACTGTCATACTGCTCCTGACTGCTCCTCCTACCTATAATCCTATTGGCGGCTGTAGGCTTTATGTACCTGGATCTTCCATCAACCCTTGCTCGATTTTAGCGCCAAAAGTCTGAGAGAAACCTTTGTCGTGAGTTCCTGTGTTGCTGATTCCGTGTACCGAACCCTGCCTGATTACCGACCAAGTCTTGTCTTCTGCCCGTGGATCTTGACCCCAGCTTTGCCTGACTACGTCTCTGTCTGCTCCTTTGGTTACTGATTAGATTCCGGCCTGACCCAGTATTCCCGGACCACGCTTTCCTTTCGGAACTTTCTGCCTCGCAACGAGAGTCCCTCCAGCTGCTCTCAAGGTTGGTTCCAGTCTTCCGTTCCTTCACCTCTGGGGCTCCGACTGGTTTGGGTTGCCATCACCGGCCGCTCCGGTGACTGCCCCGGCCAGTCGAGGGTGTAGGAACTCGCATTCCCCTTACCTGCTTCCATAAGGATTCGTAGTCCATAAACCTCGAACCTGTCTCGAACCTTGTCGATACCCCAAGACCTCGAACCTGTCTCGAACTTTATCGATACCCCAAGACCTCGAACCTGTCTCGAACCTTATCGATACCCCAAGACCTCGAACCTGCCTCGAACCTTCTCTTGACCTCGAGGTCTTCGATTAAAGAGAACTCTGTCCTGCAGTCTGACTACGGTTTTGAACCTTCCCGAGCCTCCTAGTTCCAGTTGATCCAGTCTCGAACTCTGAGGAGCAGTGAACTGGTTAACCTGAGTCCTCTTCCTTGCTTGATCCTACTCAGAGACTGACACCAGGATAACTGTGTTTTTCTTGGATGGAGGTAAATCCACTACAAAGTCCATGGCTATGTGGGTCCAATGAGAGGACGGTATGGGAAGAGGTTGCAGAAGGCCTGCCGGGCGAAAGCGCGGTCGTTTATACCTGGCACAATGATGACAGCCTTGAACAAAGTCTTTTACATCCTGAGATATGGAGGGCCACCAAAACTGACTTTGCACTAGGTCTAGGGTGCGGTCAACACCAGGATGACCAGAGGTAGGTGACTGATGTGCCCAAAGCAAGATCTCCGGACGGAAACAAACAGGAACAAAGAGTCGCCCCACAGGACAGGACGGGTCCAGGTCCTTTTGGGCTTGTTGGATTTCAGCCAGAGTCTTCGTGGAGAGTGCTGAAAGGATCTTGCAGGATGGCAGGATGAGTTCTGGTGGTGCTCTGGAGGCAGGGGCGGTGAACAACAGGGACAGGGCATCTGCTTTCACATTCTTAGTGCCAGGGATGTAGGTGACGGTGAAGTCGAACCGAGAAAAGAAAAGAGCACACCGGGCTTGACGGGCCGTGAGGCGCTTGGCTGTCTCCAGGTACTGCAGATTCTTATGGTCAGTGTAGACAAGGAAAGGAATACCTGAGCCTTCCAGGAGATGACGCCATTCCTCAAGAGCAGCCTTCATGGCTAATAACTCTCGGTTCCCCACATCGTAATTCCTCTCTGCTAATGTTAATTGGCGGGATAAGAAGGAACATGGGTGGAGGCGGTTAGTAGTCGGGTCTCTCTGGGATAAGACTGCCCCGATTCCCAGTTCGAATGCGTCCACTTCCAGAACAAAAGGTCGAGTGATGTCTGGGTACCGGAGAATTGGGGCCGAAGTGAAGGCGGTCTTCAGAGCGGAAAATGCGGACATGGCTTCTTCGGACCAGAGCCGAGGGTCCGCTCCTTTCTTGGTCAGGGCCGTAATACCACCTTACGTGTGGTGTGTATTTGCATGTCTGTGGGTAAGTGTGTATGTATATATGTGTGTGTATATGTGTGTGTATATTTATGTGTGTGTGTGTGGATATGTGTGTATGGATATGTGTGTATATATGTGTGTGTGTATATATGTGTGTGTGTATATATATGTGTGTGTGTGTGTGCGTGTGTGGGGGGTATTAATAGGAACTGGTATTGGTCCTTTAATGGGGACATACGACCAGTAATCTTCATTTCCCACATATCGAGGAGATTACAGTTGGAGCAAATTTGTGGCAAACAAACTACATCACAGTGGGATTTCTGTTTCCTAAAATTGTTCTTTATTTAGTTGGGCTTTTATCTCTTATGTGCCAGAAAGGTCTTCATTGCGACCTTGATCTTAGTGTTGTGTGACCAGTTGGTGTCCTGGCCACCATTATCAGAGCCCTCTGTTGGGAGGAGGAGGTGAGAGATAACAGAGGATCATGCTCAGTGCTCCCTCGCACTGCATCAGTGATAACAATAGGAGGAGAGACATGGACCCTTCCTCCTACCTCACTCCTGGTGCAGTGGGATCAGTTAGTATCCTGGTTACCATTATCACAAGCAGAGCCCTGCTGGGAGGAGGAGGAGGTGTGATATAAAACACAGGAGCGTGCTTGGTGCTCACTCACACTGCATCAGTGATACAAGGGGAGAGGAGACGTGTACCCTTCCTCCTACCTCACTCCTAGTGCTCTGTGCCCAGTGGGTGCCCTTCAGATCTGGGGAAGGTACATACGGTTCTGCTCTGGTATTTCAGGACACCTTGTGACTTAAGAAACCCTTCAGTCTAGGTGATACTTTCCATTATACAATGTACATTGCACATGCCTCCCATACTTAAAGGGTTAAAGCCCATCAGATCTGCAGACCATTGAGACAAATTCAGTGATACAAACGCTTCTAATGACACTGATTGGCTCCTCCCTCCCCATGAAACGCGCCTATCGCTCAGACGTATACTGCCGATGAATCCCAGCTGTTACCGGCGACGTCACAGGATCAAAGGTCAGAAACACAAGAAATGTCATGTTCTGGAAAATGGAATTATTTACTCACAAAGAGGAAAAACTGCTATGTCCTATTTCTCTACCTGAACAACCGGTTTACTGATCCGTTACATCAGGCTTATGCTGGACAGCGAAAATAAAACTTTCTTAAAGGGATAGTAACACTTAATATATAGTAAAATGTATATTCTAAAGTCTATTCTCCTGAGTACAACAAAGGTTCTCACACCGCTGAGGTTTGTTTTATTAAAAAGTTATTGCATCTAAAAGTTGATTTTTTTAGGTGTAGTATCTCAATGGCCTGAAATATTACAGTGGCACCGTAACACCATCCTATGGAAACTTCTGGTCAAATAAACTTTCATAGAATGGTGTAGCAACTGCGCCACTGTACTATTTCAGGCCATTTAGAGACTGCACCTATAGAATACAAGTTTGAGCTGCAGTATCTTTTGAATAAAATACCTCTCAGCAGTGGGAGAACCTTTGTTGAGCTCAGGAGGACAAACTTTACAATATAAATGTTACCATATATTGAGTTACTATCCCTTTAAGTAGCAATTTTAAAAGGGCAAATCATGGCACCATAAATACACAAATATCTTCATGAAGCAATAAACTGAAATATATATGCATTAGGGCTTTTTCTGCTTGATGCAACACCACTTACTTCCATTGTGGGGGAAGCTTCATTCAAAAGTTGTTTTATGACAATATTTGTATTTTTAGGATGTGATATATATACAGTGCAGATCATTATATATATATATATATATATATATATATATATATATATATATATATATAGATATAAAGGAAAGCATCATGTGTATCACCCTGGTGTCCCTGTGAGTAGGAGATCAGACTGTGTGGTGTGTATATAAGTGTATCACACTGGTGTTCCTGTGTGTAGGAGATCAGACTGTGTGGTGTGTATATAAGTGTATCACACTGGTGTCCCTGTGTTTAGGAGATCAGACTGTGTGATGTGTATATAAGTGTATCACCCTGGTGTCCCTGTGTTTAGGAGATCAGACTGTGTGGTGTGTATAGAAGTGTATCACCCTGGTGTCCCTGTGTGTAGGAGATCAGACTGTGTGATGTGTATATAAGTGTATCACCCTGGTGTCCCTGTGTTTAGGAGATCAGACTGTGTGATGTGTATATAAGTGTATCACCCTGGTGTCCCTGTGTTTAGGAGATCAGACTGTGTGGTGTGTATAGAAGTGTATCACCCTGGTGTCCCTGTGTTTAGGAGATCAGGCTGTGTGGTGTGTATATAAGTGTATCACCCTGGTGTCCCTGTGTGTAGGAGATCAGACTGTGTGGTGTGTATATAAGTGTATCACCCTGGTGTCCCTGTGTTTAGGAGATCAGACTGTGTGATGTGTATAGAAGTGTATCACCCTGGTGTCCCTGTGTGTAGGAGATCAGACTGTGTGGTGTGTATAGAAGTGTATCACCCTGGTGTCCCTGTGTGTAGGAGATCAGACTGTGTGGTGTGTATATAAGTGTATCACCCTGGTGTCCCTGTGTGTAGGAGATCAGACTGTGTGATGTGTATATAAGTGTATCACCCTGGTGTTCCTGTGTTTAGGAGATCAGACTGTGTGATGTGTATAGAAGTGTATCACCCTGGTGTCCCTGTGTTTAGGAGATCAGACTGTGTGGTGTGTATATAAGTGTATCACTCTGGTGTCCCTGTGTTTAGGAGATCAGACTGTGTGGTGTGTATAGAAGTGTATCACTCTGGTGTCCCTGTGTTTAGGAGATCAGACTGTGTGGTGTGTATATAAGTGTATCACCCTGGTGTCCCTGTGTTTAGGAGATCAGACTGTGTGGTGTGTATATAAGTGTATCACCCTGGTGTCCCTGTGTTTAGGAGATCAGACTGTGTGGTGTGTATATAAGTGTATCACCCTGGTGTCCCTGTGTTTAGGAGATCAGACTGTGTGGTGTGTATAGAAGTGTATCACCCTGGTGTCCCTGTGTGTAGGAGATCAGACTGTGTGGTGTGTATAGAAGTGTATCACCCTGGTGTCCCTGTGTTTAGGAGATCAGACTGTGTGGTGTGTATAGAAGTGTATCACCCTGGTGTCCCTTTGTTTAGGAGATCAGACTGTGTGATGTGTATATAAGTGTATCACCCTGATGTCCCTGTGTTTAGGAGATCAGACTGTGTGGTGTGTATATAAGTGTATCACCCTAGTGTCCCTGTGTTTAGGAGATCAGACTGTGTGGTGTGTATATAAGTGTATCACCCTGGTGTCCCTGTGTTTAGGAGATCAGACTGTGTGATGTGTATATAAGTGTATCACTCTGGTGTCCCTGTGTTTAGGAGATCAGACTGTGTGGTGTATATATAAGTGTATCACCCTGGTGTCCCTGTGTGTAGGAGATCAGACTGTGTGGTGTGTATATAAGTGTATCACCCTGGTGTCCCTGTGTTTAGGAGATCAGACTGTATGGTGTGTATAGAAGTGTATCACCCTGGTGTCCCTGTGTTTAGGAGATCAGACTGTATGGTGTGTATAGAAGTGTATCACCCTGGTGTCCCTGTGTTTAGGAGATCAGACTGTGTGGTGTGTATATAAGTGTATCACCTTGCTGTCCCTGTGTTTAAGAGATCAGACTGTGTGGTGTGTATATAAGTGTATCACACTGGTGTCCCTGTATTTAGGAGATCAGACTGTGTGGTGTGTATAGAAGTGTATCACCCTGGTGTCCCTGTGTTTAGGAGATCAGACTGTGTGGTGTGTATAGAAGTGTATCACCCTGGTGTCCCTGTGTTTAGGAGATCAGACTGTGTGGTGTGTATATGTGTATATCACCCTGGTGTCCCTGTGTTTAGGAGATCAGACTGTGTGGTGTGTATATAAGTGTATCACACTGGTGTCCCTGTATTTAGGAGATCAGACTGTGTGGTGTGTTTAGAAATGTATCACCCTGGTGTCCCTGTGTGTAGGAGATCAGACTGTGTGGTGTGTATAGAAGTGTATCACCCTGATGTCCCTGTGTTTAGGAGATCAGACTGTGTGGTGTGTATAGAAGTGTATCACCCTGGTGTCCCTGTGTTTAGGAGATCAGACTGTGTGGTGTGTATAGAAGTGTATCACCCTGGTGTCCCTGTGTTTAGGAGATCACACTGTGTGGTGTGTATAGAAGTGTATCACCCTGGTGTCCCTGTGTTTAGGAGATCAGACTGTGTGGTGTGTATAGAAGTGTATCACCCTGGTGTCCCTGTGTTTAAGAGATCAGACTGTATGGTGTGTATATAATTGTATCACATTGCTCCACAGCAATAAAACTCACATTATTGTGTATATAAACTTCAGTACATGGGTTTATAGAGGAATCTGTGTAAATAAAATACTTTGTGTGAGCGAATAAATGATTTAGATTAAGACCAAAGAGGTCTTAATAGGTCATGAAATTACCTAAATGTTCTCGGTAATGCCCCACCCACCAGCCACACCCCCAGCAACTCCACTTAAAAGAAAAGTGTCCCTCTTTTGGCCTCTGAAATGTTGGTAGGTATGCACTCGGGGGTGACAGTAAGGAGGGAATATTCATGTCTCCTCCCTGTAGCCAGTCTTGGTAATACAGGGGGAGTGATTTGTACAGGACTAGGCAGGGCTCTGCAAGGAACTAGCTCTCCCTCAACTTCCTCCTCAACAAAAAAAAATCCATGGCTGGTAAACACAAACTGTGAAACACACACAAACATGTAGCCACTGGATATTTTCTGTTGTGGGTCTCCTAGGGACCAAGAAGCACTTACGAGGTTGTTTAGAACTGTGTAGTTGTGCTCAGGATGTGAAAAGGAGGCTTGGAATACAAGGAAGTCAATGAACATTCTCACAACATGAAAACAAGGCGTGTAATACAAGAAACTTTCTGGGGAGATGCAGAACAGACACAATGCCCTCTCCTGCATTTCTCCTGTTAACTGTTTCAGTGCTAGAGGGGTACACAACACATTCTTTACAACGTGTTGCAAACCAGCCTGGCACTCAAAGGGTTAAACCCTTATACCCTCTTAACTTGCAGGGAAGTAATGTACAAGGGAGGGAGGGATGTCGGACGCCTATGCTACTCAAACTGTTAACCCTTGGAGTGCCACAGGGGTATGCAAACCATTGCTTTGCAATGCTTTGAGAAACCCTCTCAAAGGGTTAAAGGGATAGTAATACTTCTATTAAAGTTTAGCTTTAAGTCTTTTTTGTATGTCTTACATGTAGTGCTATATTTAATATCTTACAGTGTTGTAGTTTAAACGATATTGAAGCCAAAGCATCCCCCTCCCGACCCTTTCCCTGCATCACTCCTCCTCTCAGTCTGGTCCGGATGGAGCGTTGTGAGGGACAATCTTCCGTAAGAAAAAGGAAAATCCTGCGCTCCTTCATCAAGGGGGTCATTATAGTTACTGAGTGAAGATTGACCCTCGCTGTATCCGTCCAGTCCCACAACCGGATTCCACATCTAATGGGAGATGGACAGAAGGGGTGGGAGGGGGATCCTTTTTTAGCATTTGAACTACAAGACTGTAAGTAATTAAATATATATTGCTACATGTTAAAAAATATAAAGAAGACTCAGAGATAAGCTTAATAGAAGTATCACTATCCCTTTATAACATTATATACGCTTGACTTTTTCCGGTGTGACCATGTTGGGCTTTTTTAGAGCCTTTTTTTTTTTGGACATGGACAGTGGATGCCCAGGATCCCTGTTCTTTCCTCAGCTCACAGACACCCAGCACGGCCTCTCCACGGCCGATACCCCTGCCAGCCCCTAGGCTCAGGCCTGCTCCCTCAGAATCAACAGCGACTTCTTCCTCCCGCACTGGATCCGGACATTGTGAGGCACATTGTGGGGAGAAGAGTGTCTCCTCTGTACCGGGACAGTAATGTGGGGAGAAGAGCGTCTCCTCTGTACCGGGGACAGTAATGTGGGGAGAAGAGTGTCTCCTCTGTACAGGGGACAGTAACGTGGGGAGAAGAGTGTCTCCTCTGTACAGGGGACAGTAACGTGGGGAGAAGAGTGTCTCCTCTGTACAGGGGGACAGTAATGTGGGGAGATGAGTGTCTCCTCTGTACCGGGACAGTAATGTGGGGAGAAGAGCGTCTCCTCTGTACCGGGGACAGTAATGTGGGGAGAAGAGTGTCTCCTCTGTACAGGGGACAGTAACGTGGGGAGAAGAGTGTCTCCTCTGTACAGGGACAGTAACGTGGGGAGAAAAGTGTCTCCTCTGTACAGGGGACAGTAATGTGAGGAGAAGAGTGTCTCCTCTGTACCAGGGCCAGTAATGTGGGGAGAAGAGTGTCTCCTCTGTACCGGGGATAGTAATGTGGGGAGAAGAGTGTCTCCTCTGTACAGGGGACAGTAACGTGGGGAGAAGAGTGTCTCCTCTGTACAGGGGACAGTAACGTGGGGAGAAGAGTGTCTCCTCTGTACAGGGGACAGTAATGTGGGGAGAAGAGTGTCTCCTCTGTACCGGGGATAGTAATGTGGGGAGAATAGTGTCTCCTCTGTACAAGGGACAGTAATGTGGGGAGAAGAGTGTCTCCTCTGTACAGTGGACAGTAACGTAGGGAGAAGAGTGTCTCCTCTGTACAGGGGACAGTAACGTAGGGAGAAGAGTGTCTCCTCTGTACAGGGGACAGTAACGTGGGTAGAAGAGTGTCTCCTCTGTACCAGGGACAGTAACGTGGGGAGAAGAGTGTCTCCTCTGTACAGGGGACAGTAATGTGGGGAGAATAGTGTCTCCTCTGTACAGGGGACAGTAATGTGGGTAGAAGAGTGTCTCCTCTGTACAGGGGACAGTAACGTAGGGAGAAGAGTGTCTCCTCTGTACAGGGGACAGTAACGTGGGGAGAAGAGTGTCTCCTCTGTACAGGGGACAGTAATGTGGGGAGAAGAGTGTCTCCTCTGTACAGGGGACAGTAACGTGGGGAGAAGAGTGTCTCCTCTGTACAGGGGACAGTAACGTGGGGAGAAGAGTGTCTCCTCTGTACAGGGGACAGTAACGTGGGGAGAAGAGTGTCTCCTCTGTACCGGGGACAGTAATGTGGGGAGAAGAGTGTCTCCTCTGTACAGGGGACAGTAACGTGGGGAGAAGAGTGTCTCCTCTGTACAGGGGACAGTAATGTGGGGAGAAGAGTGTCTCCTCTGTACAGGGGACAGTAATGTGGGGAGAAGAGTGTCTCCTCTGTACCGGGGACAGTAACGTGGGGAGAAGAGTGTCTCCTCTGTACAGGGGAAAGTAATGTGGGGAGAAGAGTGTCTCCTCTGTACCGGGGACAGTAACGTGGGGAGAAGAGTGTCTCCTCTGTACAGGGGACAGTAACGTGGGGAGAAGAGTGTCTCCTCTGTACAGGGGACAGTAATGTGGGGAGAGGAGTGTCTCCTCTGTACCAGGGACAGTAACGTGGGGAGAAGAGAGTCTCCTCTGTACAAGGGACAGTAATATGGGGAGAAGAGTGTCTCCTCTGTACCAGGGACAGTAATGTGGGGAGAAGAGTGTCTCCTCTGTACAGGGGACAGTAACGTGGGGAGAAGAGTGTCTCCTCTGTACAGGGGACAGTAACGTGGGGAGAAGAGTGTCTCCTCTGTACCGAGGACAGTAATGTGGGGAGAAGAGTGTCTCCTCTGTACAGGGGACAGTAACGTGGGGAGAAGAGTGTCTCCTCTGTACCAGGGACAGTAACGTGGGGAGAAGAGTGTCTCCTCTGTACCGGGGACAGTAACGTGGGGAGAAGAGTGTCTCCTCTGTACAGGGGACAGTAACGTGGGGAGAAGAGTGTCTCCTCTGTACCGGGGACAGTAATGTGGGGAGAAGAGTGTCTCCTCTGTACAGGGGACAGTAACGTGGGGAGAAGAGTGTCTCCTCTGTACAGGGGACAGTAATGTGGGGAGAAGAGTGTCTCCTCTGTACAGGGGACAGTAATGTGGGGAGAAGAGTGTCTCCTCTGTACAGGGGACAGTAACGTGGGGAGAAGAGTGTCTCCTCTGTACAGGGGACAGTAATGTGGGGAGAAGAGTGTCTCCTCTGTACAGGGGACAGTAATGTGGGGAGAAGAGTGTCTCCTCTGTACAGGGGACAGTAATGTGGGGAGAAGAGTGTCTCTTCTGTACCAGGGACAGTAATGTGGGGAGAAGAGTGTCTCCTCTGTACAGGGGACAGTAATGTGGGGAGAAGAGTGTCTCCTCTGTACAGGGTACAGTAACGTGTGGAGAAGAGTGTCTCCTCTGTATAGGGGAGAGTAACGTGGGGAGAAGAGTGTCTCCTCTGTACAGGGGCCAGTAATGTGGGGAGAGGAGCGTCTCCTCTGTACAGGGGACAGTAATGTGGGGAGAAGAGCGTCTCCTCTGTACCGGGGACAGTAATGTGGGGAGAAGAGTGTCTCCTCTGTACCAGGGACAGTAATATGGGGAGAAGAGTGTCTCCGCTGTACAGGGGACAGTAATGTGGGGAGAAGAGTGTCTCCTCTGTACAGGGGACAGTAACGTGGGGAGAAGAGTGTCTCCTCTGTACAGGGGACAGTAATGTGGGGAGAAGAGCGTCTCCTCTGTACCGGGGACAGTAATGTGGGGAGAAGAGTGTCTCCTCTGTACCAGGGACAGTAATGTGGGGAGAAGAGTGTCTCCTCTGTACCGGGAACAGTAATGTGGGGAGAAGAGTGTCTCCTCTGTACCAGGGACAGTAACGTGAGGAGAAGAGTGTCTCCTCTGTACAGGGGACAGTAATGTGAGGAGAAGAGTGTCTCCTCTGTACAGGGGACAGTAATGTGGGGAGAAGAGTGTCTCCTCTGTACCGGGGACAGTAACGTGGGGAGAAGAGTGTCTCCTCTGTACAGGGGACAGTAATGTGGGGAGAAGAGTGTCTCCTCTGTACCAGGGACAGTAACATGGGGAGAAGAGTGTCTCCTCTGTACCAGGGACAGTAATGTGGGGAGAAGAGTGTCTCCTCTGTACCGGGGACAGTAATGTGGGGAGAAGAGTGTCTCCTCTGTACAGGGGACAGTAATGTGGGGAGAAGAGTGTCTCCTCTGTACAGGGGACAGTACTGTGGGGAGAAGAGTGTCTCCTCTGTACAGGGGACAGTAATGTGGGGAGAAGAGTGTCTCCTCTGTACCGGGGACAGTAATGTGGGGAGAAGAGTGTCTCCTCTGTACCAGGGACAGTAACGTGGGGAGAAGAGTGTCTCCTCTGTACCAGGGACAGTAATGTGGGGAGAAGAGTGTCTCCTCTGTACAGGGCACAGTAATGTGGGGAGAAAAGTGTCTCCTCTGTACAGGGGACAGTAACGTGGGGAGAAGAGTGTCTCCTCTGTACAGGGGACAGTAACGTGGGGAGAAGAGTGTCTCCTCTGTACCGGGGACAGTAATGTAGGGAGAAGAGTGTCTCCTCTGTACAGGGGACAGTAATGTGGGGTGAAGAGTGTCTCCTCTGTACCAGGGACAGTAACGTGGGGAGAAGAGTGTCTCCTCTGTACAGGGGACAGTAATGTGGGGAGAAGAGTGTCTCCTCTGTACCGGGGACAGTAATGTGGGGAGAAGAGTGTCTCCTCTGTACCAGGGACAGTAATGTGGGGAGAAGAGTGTCTCCTCTGTACAGGGGACAGTAATGTGGGGAGAAGAGTGTCTCCTCTGTACAGGGGACAGTAATGTGGGGAGAAGAGTGTCTCCTCTGTACAGGGGACAGTAACGTGGGGAGAAGAGCGTCTCATCTGTACAGGGGACAGTAATGTGGGGAGAAGAGTGTCTCCTCTGTACAGGGGACAGTAATGTGGGGAGAAGAGTGTCTCCTCTGTACAGGGGACAGTAATGTGGGGAGAAGAGTGTCTCCTCTGTACAGGGGACAGTAATGTGGGGAGAAGAGTGTCTCTTCTGTACCAGGGACAGTAATGTGGGGAGAAGAGTGTCTCCTCTGTACCGGGGACAGTAATGTGGGGAGAAGAGTGTCTCCTCGGTACCAGGGACAGTAATGTGGGGAGAAGAGTGTCTCCTCTGTACAGGGGACAGTAACGTGGGGAGAAGAGTGTCTCCTCTGTACAGGGGACAGTAATGTGGGGAGAAGAGTGTCTCCTCTGTACAGGGGACAGTAATGTGGGGAGAAGAGTGTCTCCTCTGTACCGGGGACAGTAATGTGGGGAGAAGAGTGTCTCCTCTGTACAGGGGACAGTAACGTGGGGAGAAGAGTGTCTCCTCTGTACAGGGGACAGTAATGTGGGGAGAAGAGTGTCTCCTCTGTACCAGGGACAGTAATGTGGGGAGAAGAGTGTCTCCTCTGTACCGGGGACAGTAATGTGGGGAGAAGAGTGTCTCCTCTGTACAGGGGACAGTAACGTGGGGAGAAGAGTGTCTCCTCTGTACAGGGGACAGTAACGTGGGGAGAAGAGTGTCTCCTCTGTACAGGGGATAGTAATGTGGGGAGAAGAGTGTCTCCTCTGTACAGGGGACAGTAACGTGGGGAGAAGAGTGTCTCCTCTTTACAGAGGACAGTAATGTGGGGAGAAGAGTGTCTCCTCTGTACAGGGGACAGTAACATGGGGAGAAGAGTGTCTCCTCTGTACAGGGGACAGTAATGTGAGGAGTAGAGTGTCTCCTCTGTACAGGGGACAGTAATGTGGGGAGAAGAGTGTCTCCTCTGTACCGGGGACAGTAACGTGGGGAGAAGAGTGTCTCCTCTGTACCGGGGACAGTAACGTGGGTAGAAGAGTGTCTCCTCTGTACAGGGGACAGTAATGTGAGGAGAAGAGTGTCTCCTCTGTACAGGGGACAGTAACGTGGGGAGAAGAGTGTCTCCTCTGTACCAGGGACAGTAATGTGGGGAGAAGAGCGTCTCCTCTGTACCGGGGACAGTAATGTGGGGAGAAGAGTGTCTCCTCTGTACCAGGGACAGTAATGTGGGGAGAAGATTGTCTCCTCTGTACAGGGGACAGTAATGTGGGGAGAAGAGTGTCTCCTCTGTACCAGGGACAGTAATGTGGGGAGAAGAGTATCTCCTCTGTACCGGGGACAGTAATGTGGGGAGAAGAGTGTCTCCTCTGTACCAGGGACAGTAACGTGGGGAGAAGAGTGTTTCCTCTGTACAGGGGACAGTAATGTGGGGAGAAGAGTGTCTCCTCTGTACCGGGGACAGTAACGTGGGGAGACGAGTGTCTCCTCTGTACCAGGGACAGTAACGTGGGGAGAAGAGTGTCTCCTCTGTACCAGGGACAGTAATGTGGGGAGAAGAGTGTCTCCTCTGTACCGGGGACAGTAATGTGGGGAGAAGAGTGTCTCCTCTGTACCAGGGACAGTAATGTGGGGAGAAGAGTGTCTCCTCTGTACAGGGGACAGTAACGTGGGGAGAAGAGTGTCTCCTCTGTACAGGGGACAGTAACGTGGGGAGAAGAGTGTCTCCTCTGTACAGGGGACAGTAACGTGGGGAGAAGAGTGTCTCCTCTGTACAGGGGACAGTAACGTGGGGAGAAGAGTGTCTCCTCTGTACAGGGGACAGTAATGTGGGGAGAAGAGTGTCTCCTCTGTACAGGGGACAGTAATGTGGGGAGAAGAGTGTCTCCTCTGTACAGGGGACAGTACTGTGGGGAGAAGAGTGTCTCCTCTGTACAGGGGACAGTAATGTGGGGAGAAGAGTGTCTCCTCTGTACCGGGGACAGTAATGTGGGGAGAAGAGTGTCTCCTCTGTACAGGGCACAGTAATGTGGGGAGAAAAGTGTCTCCTCTGTACAGGGGACAGTAATGTGGGGAGAAGAGTGTCTCCTCTGTACAGGGGACAGTAACGTGGGGAGAAGAGTGTCTCCTCTGTACAGGGGACAGTAATGTGGGGAGAAGAGTGTCTCCTCTGTACCAGGGACAGTAATGTGGGGAGAAGAGTGTCTCCTCTGTACAGGGGACAGTAATGTGGGGAGAAGAGTGTCTCCTCTGTACCAGGGACAGTAATGTGGGGAGAAGAGTGTCTCCTCTGTACAGGGGACAGTAATGTGGGGAGAAAAGTGTCTCCTCTGTACAGGGGACAGTAATGTGGGGAGAAGAGTGTCTCCTCTGTACCAGGGACAGTAATGTGGGGAGAAGAGTGTCTCCTCTGTACCGGGGACAGTAATGTGGGGAGAAGAGTGTCTCCTCTGTACCGGGAACAGTAATGTGGGGAGAAGAGTGTCTCCTCTGTACAGGGGACAGTAACGTGGAGAGAAGAGTGTCTCCTCTGTACAGGGGACAGTAACGTGGGGAGAAGAGTGTCTCCTCTGTACAGGGGACAGTAATGTGGGGAGAAGAGTGTCTCCTCTGTACAGGGGACAGTAATGTGGGGAGAAGAGTGTCTCCTCTGTACCAGGGACAGTAATGTGGGGAGAAGAGTGTCTCCTCTGTACAGGGGACAGTAACGTGGGGAGAAGAGTGTCTCCTCTGTACAGGGGACAGTAACGTGGGGAGAAGAGTGTCTCCTCTGTACCAGGGGACAGTAACGTGGGGAGAAGAGTGTCTCCTCTGTACCGGGGACAGTAATGTGGGGAGAAGAGTGTCTCCTCTGTACAGGGGACAGTAATGTAGGGAGAAGAGTGTCTCCTCTGTACAGGGGACAGTAATGTGGGGAGAAGAGTGTCTCCTCTGTACCAGGGACAGTAATGTGGGTAGAAGAGTGTCTCCTCTGTACCGGGGACAGTAATGTGGGGAGAAGAGTGTCTCCTCTGTACAGGGAACAGTAATGTGGGGAGAAGAGTGTCTCCTCTGTACCAGGGACAGTAATGTGGGGAGAAGAGCGTCTCCTCTGTACCGGGGACAGTAATGTGGGGAGAAGAGTGTCTCCTCTGTACTGGGGACAGTAATGTGGGGAGAAGAGTGTCTCCTCTGTACAGGGGACAGTAATGTGGGGAGAAGAGTGTCTCCTCTGTACAGGGGACAGTAATGTGGGGAGAAAAGTGTCTCCTCTGTACAGGGGACAGTAATATGGGGAGAAGAGTGTCTCCTCTGTACAGGGGACAGTAACGTGGGGAGAAGAGTGTCTCCTCTGTACAGGGGACAGTAACGTGGGGAGAAGAGTGTCTCCTCTGTACAGGGGACAGTAATGTGGGGAGAAGAGTGTCTCCTCTGTACAAGGGACAGTAACGTGGGGAGAAGAGTGTCTCCTCTGTACAGGGGACAGTAACGTGGGGAGAAGAGTGTCTACTCTGTACAGGGGACAGTTATGTGGGGAGAAGAGTGTCTCCTCTGTACCGGGGACAGTAATGTAGGGAGAAGAGTGTCTCCTCTGTACAGGGGACAGTAATGTGGGGAGAAGAGTGTCTCCTCTGTACCGGGGACAGTAACGTGGGGAGAAGAGTGTCTCCTCTGTACCGGGGACAGTAATGTGGGGCTGAATCTACATTAATTATGTCATCAGGACAACTTCTTTATACATTAACAGCATTCTATTAAACCCTTTGAGTGCCAGATAGGTAACTAATGCATTGCACCACAACGCATTGGATGCCTTTACAGCACTCAAAGGGTTAACTATGACATGCCACACCGCTGTACACTACATGGCACTCTATGGGTTAACGTACTGGTATAAGTCTCTCTCACATAATCTCCTTTTATTTTGTGCTTTCCACTTCTACATGTCAAACACACAGAGACATAGTACTGCAATTCTACCCAAAAGTAAAGGAAATAACAAATACCACTGATTTAACGGTCTCAGGACCAGACGGGGACGGCAACACGTTGTGAAGCGATATCCTCTGGTCCTTAGAGGCTACATTTGGCTTCTAATGCTCTGAATACTGCAGATATTCACTTCAATACAAGATTGTTACCTACACAGCACTGTAACGCTCTACACTAATCCCGGGGTGGCCACAGCCCCCACTTCTACACTCAGATCCTACAGATCCGGGGGACCAGCAACAGCTGGAATCTCCACACACACGGGGGGGGGCGACTATCACTGTGTCAGTGTCCCCTCTGTGTGTGTGTGTGTGTGTCTTTTGCGTGTGTGTATGTCTGTTGCGTGTGTGCATGTTGCCTTCGTGTGAGCATGCCTATTGCACGCATGTGTGTCTGCACATGTCTATTGTGTGTGTGTGTACATCTGTTACATGTGTGTCTACGTGTGTGCATCTCCGGTGTGTGTGTCTGTGTGCACGCATGTCTTGTACATGCCTCTGCCGCTCACTGTGTGTATGTGTCTGATATAGATAGAGAGAGAGAATTGTGCGTAATTTTCCATTACCTGTCATTCTTATTGTGAGATCTTGTAATAAGTATATATTTATGAATATTTTGTTATATGCTATATGACTGAATTTACATTTTTATAAAGAGGAGAATACAGGTCTTGCACTGCGTTGGAGACTTGTTGATAAGAGACTAATTACTTCATTATTTTCCCAGGGCCCAGAAAAGTCTTAAAAATGGCCCTGAAACCAAGCTGGAGATTGTGCCAGACGCGGGTCACATTATTGTGATGATTAGTCATTTGCAGAATGTATTTTTTCTAATGTTCTATTTATCTAAGTTCAGGCCCTGAGCATCCAGGAAATTTATTGTTAGAAGTCCGCCCAGTACCGTCCCTGTAATCTGGAATTCTTGGGCGGCCATAAGTGAAGGAGTGAAAAGAAAACAGGAGATAATTAAATGTCCTGGTACAAACATGTTCCTTTGTCTATGTGGGAGTCGTGAAGCAGGAATAACTAACTGAAGTCACTGGGAACAACAGATTGGGGCCATGTCCAGGCGATTAACTAGAGATAAAGCCTGAGATTAACCTGTTACTTGTCCTCTAAACTCCGTTCTACACCAAGAGATAACTATCCAGAAATAAGTGTATCGGTATGTTATATCTATCCAGAAATAAATGTATTGTATGTTATAACTATCCAGAAATAAATGTATCGTATGTTATATCTATCCAGAAATATGTGTATTGGTATATTATATCTATCCAGAAATATGTGTATCAGTATGTTATATCTATCCAGAAATAAGTGTATCAGTATGTTATATCTATCCAGAAATAAGTGTATCGGTAATAAATGTATCGTATATTATATCTATCCAGAAATAAATGTATCAGTATGTGGGAATTGAAAGTAGCATCTCAATCTTTGCTGATGACACTAAGCTATGTAAGGAAATACATACAGAGCTCGATGTTTTTTCCCTACAGAAGGATTTAGATAAACTAAGTGAATGGGCAGAAAAGTGGCAGATGTCATTTAATGTAGATAAATGTAAGGTTATGCATTTGGGTTGTAGAAACAAACTTGCTACATATACTCTAAATGGGAAACAACTTGGGAAATCCTCATTAGAGAAAGATTTAGGTGTACTGATAGACAATAGTCTTCACAGCAGTGTGCAGAGTCACTCAGCTGCTGCAAGAGCAAATAGAGTACTAGCCTGCATAAAAAGAGGTGTAGAAGCAAGGGATGCTAATATTATCCTACCTCTGTATAAATCCTTGGTTAGGCCTCATCTAGAATATGGAGTACAATTTTGGGCGCCTGTTCTAAAAAAAGACATTACTGAACTGGAAAAGGTGCAGAGACGTGCAACAAAACTGATAAAGGGATTGGAGGATCTGAGTTACAAAGAGAGACTAGCCAAACTGGGTTTGTTTACATTAGAGAAGAGACGTCTAAGGGGTGATATGATTACCATTTACAAATACATTCAAGGCCAATACAAAGAACTATCCAATGAATTATTTATGCAAAGAGCTGAGCTAAGAACAAGAGGTCATCCATTAAGACTTGAGGAAAGGCGCTTTCGACTAAAACACAGGCAGGGATTCTTTACAGTAAGGGCGGTAAGGCTATGGAATTCTTTGCCTCGGGATGCTGTGCTTGCAGATAATGTAACTGCATTCAAAAAAGCAATGGATGCCTATCTAGCACAGAACAATATTGACAGTTATGACAGATGGCTTCAAAGCAAATAGGATATTGAGCCGGGGAACTATTTGACACACTCACACACACACCTACATTGGAAATTGCTCCAGAGGGCTTTTTTGTTGCCTTCCTCTGGATCAACAGGGGTGTTATTGGCATGGGCTGGACTTGATGGACGCATGTCTTTTTTCAGCCTTTTCTACTATGTTATTATGTTACTATGTTATATCTATCCGGAAATAAGTGTATCAGTATGTTATATCTATCCGGAAATAAGTGTATCGAATGTTATATCTATCCAGAAATAAGTGTATTGTATATTATATCTATCCAAAAATAAATGTATCTGTATGTTATATCTATCCGGAAATAAGTGTATCGGTATGTTATATCTATCCGGAAATAAGTGTATCGGTATATTATATCTATCCGGAAATAAATGTATCGGTATGTTATATCTATCCGGAAATAAATGTATCGGTATATTATATCTATCCGGAAATAAATGTATCGTATATTATATCTATCCAGAAATAAATGTATCCGGTATGTTATATCTATCCGGAAATAAATGTATCGGTATGTTATATCTATCCAGAAATAAATGTATCATATATTATATCTATCCGGAAATAAATGTATCAGTATATTATATCTATCCAGAAATAAATGTATCGGTATGTTATATCTATCCAGAAATACGTGTTTCGGTATGTTATAACTATCCAGAAATATATGTATCGTATGTTATATCTATCCAGAAATAAGTGTATTGTATATTATATCTATCCAGAAATAAATATATCGGTTTATTATATCTATCCAGAAATAAGTGTATCGGAATGTTATATCTATCCAGAAATAAATGTATCTGTATATTATATCTATCCGGAAATAAATGTATCGGTATGTTATATCTATCCAGAAATAAATGTATTGGTATGTTATATCTATCCAGAAATACGTGTATTGGTATGTTATATCTATCCAGAAATAAATGTATCGTACATTATATCTATCCAGAAATAAATGTATCTGTATATTATATCTATCAGGAAATAAATGTATTGGTATGTTATATCTATCCGGAAATAAGTGTATCGGTAGATTATATCTATCCAGAAATAAATGTATCGGTATATTATATCTATCCGGAAATAAATGTATTGGTATGTTATATCTATCCAGAAATAAATGTATCGTACATTATATCTATCCAGAAATAAATGTATTGGTATGTTATATCTATCCAGAAATATGTGTATTGGTATGTTATATCTATCCAGAAATAAGTGTATCAGTATATTATATCTATCCAGAAATACGTGTATCTGTATATTATATCTATCCGGAAATAAATGTATTGGTATGTTATATCTATCCGGAAATAAGTGTATCGGTAGATTATATCTATCCAGAAATAAATGTATCGGTATATTATATCTATCCAGAAATAAATGTATCGGTATGTTATATCTATCCAGAAATAAGTGTATCGGTATATTATATCTATCCAGAAATAAATGTATCGGTATGTTATATCTATCCAGAAATATGTGTATTGGTATGTTATATCTATCCAGAAATAAGTGTATCAGTATATTATATCTATCCAGAAATACGTGTATCGGTATATTATATCTATCCGGAAATAAATGTATCGTATGTTATATCTATCCGGAAATAAGTGTATCGGTATGTTATATCTATCCAGAAATAAATGTAACGGTATATTATATCTATCCGGAAATAAATGCATCGGTATGTTATATCTGTCCAGAAATAAATGTATCCGTATATTATATCTATCCAGAAATAAGTGTATTGTATATTATATCTATCCAGAAATAAATGTATCAGTATATTATATCTATCCAGAAATACGTGTATCGGTATATTATATCTATCCAGAAATAAATGTATCGTATGTTATATTTATCCAGAAATAAATGTATTGGTATATTATATCTATCCAGAAATACGTGTATCGGTATGTTATATCTATCCAGAAATAAATGTATCAGTATATTATATCTATCCAGACATAAATGTATTGGTACGTTATATCTATCCAGAAATAAATGAATCGGTATATTATATCTATCCGGAAATAAATGTATCGTATGTTATATCTATCTGGAAATAAGTGTATCGGTATGTTATATCTATCCAGAAATAAATGTAACGGTATATTATATCTATCTGGAAATAAATGCATCGGTATGTTATATCTATCCAGAAATAAATGTATCCGTATATTATATCTATCCAGAAATAAGTGTATTGTATATTATATCTATCCAGAAATAAATGTATCAGTATATTATATCTATCCAGAAATACGTGTATCGGTATATTATATCTATCCAGAAATAAATGTATCGGTATGTTATACCTATCCAGAAATACGTGTATCGGTATGTTATAACTATCCAGAAATATATGTATTGTATGTTACATCTATCCAGAAATATGTGTATTGGTAAGTTTTATCTATCCAGAAATAAGTGGATTTTATATTATATCTATCCAGAAATAAGTGTATCGGTATGTTATATCTATCCAGAAATAAGTGTATTGTATATTATATCTATCCAGAAATAAATGTATTGGTATATTATATCTATCCCGAAATAAGTGTATCGGTATAACTATCCAGAAATATATGTATCGGTATATTATATCTATCCAGAAATAAATGTATCGTATGTTATATTTATCCAGAAATAAATGTATTGGTATATTATATCTATCCAGAAATACATGTATCGGTATGTTATATCTATCCAGAAATAAATGTATCAGTATATTATATCTATCCAGACATAAATGTATTGGTACGTTATATCTATCCAGAAATAAATGAATCGGTATATTATATCTATCCGGAAATAAATGTATCGTATGTTATATCTATCTGGAAATAAGTGTATCGGTATGTTATATCTATCCAGAAATAAATGTAACGGTATATTATATCTATCCGGAAATAAATGCATCGGTATGTTATATCTATCCAGAAATAAATGTATCCGTATATTATATCTATCCAGAAATAAGTGTATTGTATATTATATCTATCCAGAAATAAATGTATCAGTATATTATATCTATCCAGAAATACGTGTATCGGTATATTATATCTATCCAGAAATAAATGTATCAGTATGTTACATCTATCCAGAAATATGTGTATTGGTATGTTATATCTATCCAGAAATAAGTGGATTTTATATTATATCTATCCAGAAATAAGTGTATCGGTATGTTATATCTATCCAGAAATAAGTGTATTGTATATTATATCTATCCAGAAATAAATGTATCGGTATATTATATCTATCCCGAAATAAGTGTATCGGTATGTTATAACTATCCAGAAATAAGTGTATCGGTATGTTATATCTATCCAGAAATAAATGTATCTGTATATTATATCTATCCGGAAATAAATGTATCGGTATGTTATATCTATCCAGAAATAAGTGTATCGGTATATTATATCTATCCAGAAATAAGTGTATCGGTATGTTATAACTATCCAGAAATAAGTGTATCGGTATGTTATATCTATCCGGAAATAAATGTTTCTGTATGTTATATCTATCCAGAAATAAATGTATCGGTATATTATATCTATCTGGAAATAAGTGTATCGGTAGATGATATCTATCCAGAAATAAATGTATCGGTATGTTATAACTATCCAGAAACATATATTATATATATCCAGAAATAAATGTATCGGTATGTTATATCTCTCCAGAAATAAGTGTATCGGTATATTATATCTATCCAGAAATACGTGTATTGGTATGTTATATCTATCCAGAAATAAGTGTATCAGTATATTATATATATCCAGAAATACGTGTATCGGTATATTATATCTATCCAGAAATAAATGTATCGTATGTTATATTTATCCAGAAATAAATGTATCGGTATGTTATATCTATCCAGAAATACGTGTATTGGTATGTTATATCTATCCAGAAATAAGTGTATCGGTATATTATATCTATCCAGAAATACGTGTATCGGTATATTATATCTATCCAGAAATAAATGTATCGGTATGTTATATCTATCCAGAAATACGTGTATTGGTATGTTATATCTATCCAGAAATAAGTGTATCAGTATATTATATATATCCAGAAATACGTGTATCGGTATATTATATCTATCCAGAAATAAATGTATCGTATGTTATATTTATCCAGCAATAAATGTATCGGTATATTATATCTATCCAGAAATACGTGTATCGGTATGTTATATCTATCCAGAAATAAATGTATCAGTATATTATATCTATCCAGAAATAAATGTATTGTATGTTATATCTATCCAGAAATACGTGTATCGGTATGTTATATCTATCCAGAAATAATTGTATTGTATGTTATATCTATCCAGAAATAAATGTATTGGTATGTTATAAAGATATAAATGTATCGGTATAACTATAAGATATAAATGTATCGGTATGTTATAACTATAAGATATAAATGTATCGGTATGTTATAAAGATATAAATGTATCGGTATAACTATAAAGATATAAATGTATCGGTATGTTATAAAGATATAAATGTATCGGTATAAAGATATAAATGTATTGGTATGTTATAAAGATATAAATGTATCGGTATAACTATAAAGATATAAATGTATCGGTATGTTATAAAGATATAAATGTATCGGTATAACTATAAAGATATAAATGTATCGGTATAACTATAAGATATAAATGTATCGGTATGTTATAACTATAAGATATAAATGTATCGGTATAACTATAAGATATAAATGTATCGGTATGTTATAACAGATACATATCTGCTGCTCTCCTGGTGATGACACTCGGCTACAGCTGACTGATGTTTATGAATGTCTAAACTGTACTCCACTACAGCTCCTGTTAGCCTCTGACACCAGCGGCTGTGCTTTAGGGTACAAACTAGAGGGTCTGGTCCCTCTGTTACTTACCTGAGCGCACACTCCACGTTGTTGCGAAGTTAAAGTCACAGTCAACTTCCCTTACAAATTCTACAAGTGCATCAAATATAAAGTAAAATTGCATGAACTTTTATTATTTTTTCGCATCTTTGTCTATTATATAATTTTATGTCCCTGACATGGAGCTGCCTGGATATCATTCCGGAGACGTCTCTGTTGGGGACTGTGACAGGGATGTGATACAATGTTGCAGTCTTCCTGCTGCACTGAGTGACCTGTATGAGGTAGAGGTGTTTTTTCTACATTGTATCACTGACTTTTTACATTCTATGTTTGTTTCTTTGTTTTTTTGTTGCATTCTCTCTGCTATTCACAGTCCCACACAGAAATCTCTCTGGCAAAAACTCAGACACCTCCCTGTCAGGAATATAAAAACATAAAAAAACACTTTATACAGAATATATAAAGTAAAATCATGGGTTGGCTGTCACTTTAATGCCCCATAGCTTGTGCGGGGAAGTGGTGTAATGTTACACCATCTCCTCGGTGCCTCGTTTAATACATAGCATTAACCACAGCGCAAATGAAGGGTCTCCCCATGGGCATCTGCAGAACTATTTCCAAAAGGGCATGGAGTAAAGCAATAATATCGCCCCCGGTTCCTAGGTTTAAACTGAAGGGGACAAGTGTACGGGGGCATGCAAGTGTCTCCCCATGCCCCCTCCTCTCCAGACACCTATGGTACTCCCCAAAACTCCCACAGTCTACCAATTGGTGCAAGCCACACAGGAGCAAGCCACAAGGGGTTAAAACGTGTGCTGTAAGCTGCGTATTGTGCTGTTTATGTATATAATTTTGCCATTTATCCCAAACACAACTTGCTGAAATTTGCTTCTGTTTTATGAAAATTGGGGATAATTTCAGAGCAGCAGATCTGCCTGTTACTCCCTTACGTATGGAAGGCAGTGTTGTTGACCCCCAAAGTGCATCAGTCAGTTATGTCCATCTGAAGTCAGACCACAAGTAGTGAGGTTTCTGTCACAGTAGCTGGATTGCCTGGAGACTGCAGGGGTATCATACGTAAGTGAATGTGGGACTCTGGGGCAGAGCCAGTGGTGTAACAATAGAGGTCACAGGGGTCGCAACCTGCGACCGAGCCCGTTACTCTCAGGGGCCCTGCAGCCCCCTGCGACCCCCCTCGCCATGCGTCCGCAGCAACTTATGAAACAGGGCAGCACAGCTCATCTCCCGGCGGCCGGCGCTCTAGTCATGCAGAGAGATGACATCATCTCCCAGCGCTCTGCATTACTAAGAAGCGCGCGGGATTTTGACTTCCAGTCAGAGGTCTGTGCCGAATGAGGCACAGATCTGTCATGTCACCCACTGCTAGACCACCAGGGACTCGAGGTAGGAGGAGAGGGGCGGTCAGTAGGGGCATTGTGGAAGGGGCAATGTGGAGATGGGGGCAATGGGGATAATGAGGGGAAATGTGGATAATGAGGGGCATTGTGATGGGGGCATAGTTGGAGGGGCGATGTGGAGATTGAGGGGCAATGTGGAAGGGGCAATGTGGAGATTGAGGGGCAGTGTGGAAGGGGCAATGTGGAGATTGAGGGGCAGTGTGGAAGAGGCAATGTGGAGATTGAGGTGCAATGTGGAAGAGGTAATGTGGAGATTGAGGGGCAGTGTGGAAGGGGCAATGTGGAGATTGAGGGGCAGTGTGGAAGAGGCAATGTGGAGATTGAGGTGCAATGTGGAAGAGGTAATGTGGAGATTGAGGGGCAGTGTGGAAGGGGCAATGTGGAGATTGAGGGGCAATGTGGAAGAGGCAATGTGGAGATTGAGGTGCAGTGTGGAAGAGGTAATGTGGAGATTGAGGGGCAATGTGGAAGGGGCAATGTGGAGACTGAGGGGCAGTGTGGAAGGGGCAATGTGGAGATTGAGGGGCATTATGGAGATGGGGGCATTATGGAAGGGACAATGTGGAGATTGAGAGGCAACATGGATGGGGCATTGTGGAGATTGAGGGGCAGTGTGGAAGAGGCAATGTGGAGATTGAGGTGCAATGTGGAAGAGGCAATGTGGAGATTGAGGGGCATTATGGAGATGGGGGCATTATGGAAGGGACAATGTGGAGATTGAGGGGCAACGTGGATGGGGCATTGTGGAATGGGCAATGTGGAGATTGAGGGGCAATGTGGATGGGGCATTGTGGACATTGTGATGGGGCATTGTGGAAGGGACATTGTGATGAGGGCATTGTGGAAGGGGCAATGTGGAGGTGGCCAATGTAGTTGAGGGGGGCCAATGTGGTCGGGGGGGCCCATGACAATTCTTGCACCAGGGCCCGGTGGCTTATGGGCAGATCTGCATCTCATTGCTGATTGAACTAAACGTTATCTACTTCACTGAAAGTGCACTGAGGAGGGAAGGAGAGAGACACACATTGGGACACGTGTGTAAAATTAAATGTGGAGAAATGATGGGGTAAAACACTTGTACAAATGTTATACAGTTAATCCCTTGGATGAAGGAGAAGTTAATTAAAGTAGTGATGTGCAGTGTGTCCGACCTCTCTAACATCCAAGGTCGTTTGGAGTCAGGAAGGAATTTTTTTCCCACTTGGGACTAGATTAGAAATGGCTCCAGGGGGCTTTTTTTTGTGCCTTCCTCCGGATCAACAGGGGAGTTTTTGGGATGGGCTGGACTTGATGGACACGTGTCTTGTTTCAGCCTCATCAACTATGTTCCTGTGAATGTACGTTAAAACTTGTCCATTTTGTCCCTTTAAGACCAAAGAGTTACACCCCCACATTAAAGTCTTGAGGTGACTGTAAATAAAGGGATCTCAGAATTCTGAGGATCATGTGTCTTTTATTTACAATGATGTTTAACCCATTAAATACTTGATACAGCTCTTGGTACTGCTTTGCATTGCTCTGAGGCAGGAGGGAGTTAAGGAGGATATTCTCGGTTTGGCAGTAAGTGAAGTAGCAGTTTCCTAGGATAGAACAATCCCTGCAACCAAACGGCAGAAGATGGAGCCGATCTCTGCGCAGTTTTACATCCAGGAACGAAAGAAAAAGCAGAAAACAATAAACACACAGAAACCAAAGCCCTAATAATTGGTTTTGTTCCAGGAGATCGCTAGCTAAATAAAAGAATACTAGGTGCTTACAGCATGATCTCACCCGCTGGCCTCCTCTCCGCTGACGTCAGTTTGTGTTGTGAAACCTGAAATCTTCCAAATTATATCTGAATAAATCAGTTGTAATCTCTGCACGCGCCCCAGTCCCAGGTCCTGTCCTGGCAGAATATTACTGGAGAGAAGGTAAATGGGGATTCAGCAAAAAATTAACTCCTTGGAGACCCAATAACCCTATTAAATGGGGAGTTTAATTCCAGTAATTCTAGACATTTCTCCAATGCTTTGCAAAGCAATGAGTTATAGACCTCTTCAGCATTCAGGGGGTTACAAGAGCATTTAAAGGAGCAGTAAACCTTTTTTTATGAAAAAATATATATTGTAGGGATTTTCCTACTGAATAAAATAAGGGGACTCCCACTTCTGAGAGATTTTTATTTCCAGAGTTATTACAGTTTAAACTCATGTTTTTTTTACATTAGCAGTGCCCTCTAGTGGTCAAATTCTAATTAGATTTCCTGTTAGATTCTAATGGAGAGGAAAGTCAGAAAAGTCTAAGACATACAGTTCTCTATAGAATGTGATATAAACCGACTGTCACTTCCTGTCAGAACTATCAGGAAGTAAACACACAGTAAATTCACTTCCTGTCAGTTGGAACTATCAGGAAGTAAACACACAGTAAATTCACTTCCTGTCAGTTGGAACTATCAGGAAGTAAACACAGTAAATTCACTTCCTGTCAGTTAGAACTATCAGGAAGTAAACACAGTAAATTCACTTCCTGACAGTTAGAACTATCAGGAAGTAAACACAGTAAATTCACTTCCTGTCAGTTAGAACTATCAGGAAGTAAACACAGTAAATTAACTTCCTGTCAGTTAGAACTGTCAGGAAGTAAACACAGTAAATTCACTTCCTGTCAGTTAGAACTATCAGGAAGTAAACACAGTTAATTAACTTCCTGTCAGTTAGAACTATCAGGAAGTAAACACAGTAAATTCACTTCCTGTCAGTTAGAACTATCAGGAAGTAAACACAGTTAATTAACTTCCTGTCAGTTAGAACTGTCAGGAAGTAAACACAGTAAATTCACTTCCTGATTATTTAAACTGCTATAAATTTTGAATAAAACATCTGACAGCGATGTGAGTGATCTTGTTTTATTCAGCAGGAAATGCTCTGTAAAATATGTTTTCATAAAAAAAGTTTACTGCTCCTTTAAATCAATGGGAATTTGGGGAATGTTTAAAGCGGAACTTTCACCAGAGGTAAAGTCGCCCTGCAATAGGTGGCAACTAGCTTATATTATTATAATTATATTACCTCTCAGAACAATGCGATTCTACAGAAATCCTTAATCTTCCGAGACTGACGGCCACGTTAGTACAGTCTGCGTGCCTGCGCTGTCGGTCCCTTCAGTGGGCAGAGTTTGGAGTTCTTGAGTCCTGCAGTAAAACATGATGTCTGCCCCCATGCACATGATTCCCAGTAACAATTAAAGGCTCGTTAGGAGGAATAGACTCAGAATTTATTAGGATGTTCTGTATAGATTTGGGGGTTATTATATTAGTTAATGAAGTTGGTATAAAAATGATTTAAACTCATCAAATCCAGAACCATGACATCTGTTAGGAATATTTTGGGATGTTTCTCTCCCTCCTCTGTTCCGTAGCAGCGGAAATTCATTTCCAAGTCTCCAATGACCCTCTAAATGGTGGAAATTGGTCCTTTGGGGCTGTAAGATGTCAGCTCTGTTCTTTACTGTAAAACCAATGGAAAAATGCACCCCCCCCCCGCACAATGATAAAAATAATGACCGTGGGGTGGGATTTACAGCTTTCTGGTGCTTTGGCTTCTTCCTATTGGCCGACTCGTTACTGGTTTATTTAATAAGAGTCGGTTCTGGAGCCCAGAATACCTAACATGAATTAACCCATTAAGGACTAGAGGGGGCTCAATGGATTGCTTCACTGTGGGTTTTGTAGAACTTTAGTCCATAAAGGGTTACATTACCCCCACTGCTGAGTATGATGCAGATTGTGTTTTATTATAGACTAGTGTAAAACCCCGTGTACACAGGACAAAGTCCAGGTAGTGTTAACCCTTTGAGTGCAAGAAGGGTACGCAACGCATTGCAAATCCCATTGGCACTCAATGGGTTAAGAGGCCGCTACCTCACTTCTCCATGTGATGCAGTCTTGCGTCACCTCACTCACGCGATGCACTCATGTGCAGTAGAGACCGCCCGAATGCACTGCCCAAACACGGCCAGTCTCTACTGCGCATTAGTGCATCGTGACAAACATCCTAACAAATTATTATATAGGATTTAACCCTTTGAGTGTCAGAGGGGCACGCAATGCATTGCAAGGCAATGCATTGTGTACCCCTGTGGCACTCAAAGGGTTAACCCTATATATTTATGTACAGATGGGCATTGCACAGACCTCTGTTTATACAAATAATGAAGTGGTGGCTCTCAGGCATTTTGTTTTGATTGCAACACCCCTGACATACAGTGTATTATAGAGGTGCATCTGCACCCCAGCTTTGTATATGTGGGTGCACGTCTGTGGATGTGACCTCGTCCTACTCCAATAACCAGGTTACTAATCAGATAACCATCTAATTCAGTGGCTCTCAACTGGGGCACCAATCTAATTCAGTGGCTCTCAATCGGGGTGCCAAGGCATTCTGGCGTGCTGCGGGCATTCACTTAGAGTGCCCATCCTTTTTGATAATGACTTGGAAAATATCAGGAATGCTGAGTTCCAGTTGTGTATTTAGTGACATTTTATGCTTGTTTTTGTTATTCTGATGGAGATGTTGAAAGATAACTATATATTTATGTATTTGAGCCCTTCATTACTCCTGGATAACTGATCTATAAGAAGTTAGGGATGCCCAGAACTTTCTAGACTGATTGTTGGGGTGCTTTGAGCAAAGTAAGGCTGAGAATCACGGATCTAATTACTTGCGATATAATCACCCCGGCAACGCTCTGCCCTGCGGACTCCCGTCTTCAGACTGAATTATCAGGTCTCCTGGGGGCAGAGAATGATTCTATAACTTGGTGCGTTCGGCTATAACTCCGCCCACTTTCCTTTTCGTATCACTCACTCCCCCCATTACACACACTTTCCCACCCATTTCACAGCAAACTTCTCCTTTCAACCACCCACCCGCGTCCATCTGATTAAGCCACACCCACAATACATTGTGAAAAGCAACATGTGGACACACCCATTCTCAGCTGTACCGCATTTCTCCTGGGACAGGAAGGTTCCGAGGCAGGACTATGATACGACTTTATTATGGCATCACAGGACTTGTATTTAGTTGGCCAACATATTTCAGGGCAGTTTTAAGATCTCCTGAGGCCCCTGGTGGAATTTGGATTGGAGACCCCCAACGATCCTATATAATAATTAGACTGTAAGCTCTCACGAGCAGGGCCCTCTGATCCTCCTGTTCTACACATCTGATTGTACTATTTAATACCTCTGTATGTCTTCCCCAATTGTACAGCGCTGCGGAATTAGTTGGCGCTATATAAATAAAGAATAATAATAATAATAATAATAATGTATGTTTGTCAGAAGCTCAGTACAGACTGCCCGCGCCGTGGCTGATAACGGAGCGGGGCTCTCCGAATTCAGACTGTAGTCCTCTCTGCGCATCGAAGTACAGTATGAATTCAGAGCACCCCGCTCCGTTATCAGCCGCGGAGGGGGCAGTCTCTACTGCGCATGACTGCACCGCGGCCGTTGCTGCCTGGCACTGTGGCCCATGTACACTGTCTGTTCAACTAGTAGGTAATAATGTGGAATCTTTTTAAGTTGTAATTTTGGTATTGTTCTCTTTCTATTTGTGAGAAAAACATCCACATGTCTGCGTTGTGCACCCAGATCAGCCTTCCCACTCCCTGACCACAGGATTGAATTGGTTCCTTCTGTATCACTGGGGCTGGTGGGAACCCAATGGGAGGCCCCTGGAACACGAGGTCTGCAGTGAATACTGGGTTCACCAGTGTATTAAAATGCCCTACGCAAATGCAGAAAACCTTCAGGGTCACCCCTTTTTCAAGCCAGTAATGGCAGCATTGAGGATTATTTATTTACTACAAACTTACAGGATTTAAAAACTGTGCAAATGTGCTTAATAATGACATCAATATTCATGTAAATGAGGTCAGGATTTCCTGCGTGGGACCATTGGCCGTGGAACACACAAACACGCGGTCTGGCGTTGTCATTGCGCCAAAACCACCGATACAGAATTTGTCAACAACATAATGAAGGGAATGAACACAGAGAATCTCACAATCTTAACGACAAAAACAGAATTTTCTATTTAACAATTTACATAAGTATACATTTAAAACCACTATGTCATTACAGGGGTGATTTGGGTGCAGTTGTAACTGGCTCTGATACCCAAAGGAGCCGCACTGCCCTGTTCCAGCTCTTACTTGGCTGGCTCCTGATGACATCACCACCCACACCCTCTGCCAGCCAGTTAAAATCAAATATCCTCGGTGAGCCCCTTCCCTATGTGTCCAATGTGTTGCAATGCAATGCGTTGAATATTCCACTGGCATTAAAAGGGTTAACCTTCAGCACATGGGTTGTGAATCATTACACAGGAGCTCAAATTACTTGATTCCTGGGGGTCTTTTCCCATCATGTGAAGACCCGCTGAGATCCTCCAGTGGGGGGCAGTGAAGAGGCACAAAAGGCAGTTTTTATAACTATTAATTTGCCATACATGAGAACAAAAACCAGAGGAAATTTGAGGAAGGCCAACTGTTACCTTGGGGGGAAAAAAATTTAAATTCTTTTTGATTTAAATGGACTTTTAACCAACAGAATGCGGTGGAAACCTCTATAGCATTCAAAGAGTTTTAAAATGCCTTTAAAAATCAAGGGGCAGTTTTTTAAAATTAGTTTAATTTTATTTCATTTGCTATGGTGCAGCTGGTTTACCCCAGAATTGCTTTTTTTGGCTTTGTTCATAGAGAATTCCTGAGCAGACGTCCCTTCTCTGACACATTCAGTGACATTTGTCTCCTTGGGACATATACATAAAGTAAGTGGATCATTTCTAGGCAGAGCAGCTGCACTGTACAGGAGGAACTTCAGATGCGCAAACGTCCCAGAGATGTGAGGCTGGTAAGATGCCCGGTGCTTGTCCCTTGGACGCAGGTATCACAGAACTCTCCTGGGTACGGCCCAGACGGAGCCCAGTTCTTGGCAATAAGACATCTCAAACAGCCCAGGAAAGTCCACTAGTGGAGAATCGGCCACGAAGCTGCCTGACATGTTCTTAGTTCAGACTAAGGGCCACAGTATTCGCACCAATCCCAAAAAGGCTCAGTGAGAGGTACCCCAAGTGCTAATTATATAGGATCTCCCCGGCTGGGCGAGGCACTACACAAACTGATATGATTATTGTTCATTTACTGTCCATTACACTGGAAAACAACTATTTAGGTCTGTGCTGGCTTCTAACCAGTCTCTGGGCTATCATCCCCCCTAGAACATCTTGAATTATGACCCTAATTTGCTGTCTCATGGGAAGATTGACATCACTGCGCATTGTGTTGGAACATTGCAAAACCAGCATTGGTCGTCCTGAAGAATGTCTTCCTACTCCAGGCCTTTCAGACCCGTCATTACCAAGGAAAGGACTAGTAATTGGATTTTTAAAGAGTTATTTTCTTTTTTTGAGACAACTATCGTATTATATTTAATGTGCGGCTCTAATGTGCTGGAACACTGGGCACTTTTTGCAATTTTGAAGTTTTTTGCTGAACATTTTTCACTAGGATAGAAAATATATCTGTTTGCCACATGATAAAAGATATTCTTGTAAGAAGCAAAGGTGTCGTCCAGTCTGATATAAGGTCATTATATGGTACTGCAGGACTTCAACAGTGACGTGTTTACAAATATTCAGAATCATTAAAATTATCCATGCGATATTTACAGAGAATGTCTGATTAAAGTGGAATTGTCACCAAAGTTTAGTTTGTTTTACAGAAAAATGAAATCTGCATATACGTTTTACTGCACATTTTTCTATAAAAAATTAGTTTTTCATAAATTAACCTATATGTTTGGTGGCACAGTCTGACATTTTATGCTAATTAGTTATGTTCCAGACAAAACATACTCCTAACTGTGCTATTAGACACACCCCCAGTGTATAGATCCATTCATATCACAGTGTGTGGACTAGATCCATTCATATCACAGTGTGTGCACTAGATCCATTCATATCACAGTGTGGATTAGATCCATTCATATCACAGTGTGTGGACTAGATCCATTCATATCGCAGTGTGTGGACTAGATCCATTCATATCACAGTGTGTGGACTCTGACTAGATCCATTCATATCACAGTGTGAGGACTAGATCCATTCACATCACAGTGTGTGGACTCTGTCTAGATCCATTCATATCACAGTATGTGGACTAGATCCATTCATATCGCAGTGTGTGGACTAGATCCATTCATATCACAGTGTGTGCACTAGATCCATTCATATCACAGTGTGGATTAGATCCATTCATATCACAGTGTGTGGACTAGATCCATTCATATCGCAGTGTGTGGACTAGATCCATTCATATCACAGTGTGTGGACTCTGACTAGATCCATTCATATCACAGTGTGAGGACTAGATCCATTCATATCACAGTGTGTGGACTCTATTTGGACCCATTTATATCACAGTGTGTGGACTAGATCCATTCATATCACAGTGTGTGGACTCTGCCTAGATCCATTCATGTCACAGTGTTTGGACTAGATCCATTCATATCACAGTGTGTGGACTAGATCCATTCATATCACCGTGTATGGACTACATCCATTCATATCACAGTGTGTGGACTCTGACTAGATCCATTCATATCACAGTGTGAGGACTAGATCCATTCATATCACAGTGTGTGGACTCTATCTAGACCCATTTATATCACAGTGTGTGGCCTAGATCCATTCATGTCACAGTGTTTGGACTAGATCCATTCATATCACAGTGTGTGGACTAGATCCATTCATATCACAGTGTTTGGACTAGATCCATTCATATCACAGTGTGTGTGGACTCTGCCTAGATCCATTGTGGACTCTGCCTAGATCCATTCATATCACAGTGTGTGGACTAGATCCATTCATATCGCAGTGTGTGGACTAGATCCATTCATATCACAGTGTGTGGACTCTGACTAGATCCATTCATATCACAGTGTGAGGACTAGATCCATTCATATCACAGTGTGTGGACTCTGACTAGATCCATTCATATCACAGTGTGTGGACTAGATCCATTCATATCGCAGTGTGTGGACTAGATCCATTCATATCACAGTGTGTGGACTCTGACTAGATCCATTCATATCACAGTGTGAGGACTAGATCCATTCACATCACAGTGTGTGGACTCTGTCTAGATCCATTCATATCACAGTGTGTGGACTAGATCCATTCATATCACAGTGTGTGGACTAGATCCATTCATATCACAGTGTGGATTAGATCCATTCATATCACAGTGTGTGGACTAGATCCATTCATATCGCAGTGTGTGGACTAGATCCATTCATATCACAGTGTGTGGACTCTGACTAGATCCATTCATATCACAGTGTGAGGACTAGATCCATTCATATCACAGTGTGTGGACTCTATTTGGACCCATTTATATCACAGTGTGTGGACTAGATCCATTCATATCACAGTGTGTGGACTCTGCCTAGATCCATTCATGTCACAGTGTTTGGACTAGATCCATTCATATCACAGTGTGTGGACTAGATCCATTCATATCACCGTGTATGGACTACATCCATTCATATCACAGTGTGTGGACTCTGACTAGATCCATTCATATCACAGTGTGAGGACTAGATCCATTCATATCACAGTGTGTGGACTCTATCTAGACCCATTTATATCACAGTGTGTGGCCTAGATCCATTCATGTCACAGTGTTTGGACTAGATCCATTCATATCACAGTGTGTGGACTAGATCCATTCATATCACAGTGTTTGGACTAGATCCATTCATATCACAGTGTGTGTGGACTCTGCCTAGATCCATTGTGGACTCTGCCTAGATCCATTCATATCACAGTGTGTGGACTAGATCCATTCATATCACAGTGTGTGGACTCTGCCTAGATCCATTCACATCACAGTGTGTGGACTAGATGCATTCATATCACAGTGTGTGGACTAGATCCATTCATATCACAGTGTGTGGAGTGTGGACTAGATCCATTCATATCACAGTGTGTGGACTCTGCCTAGATCCATTCAAATCACAGTGTTTGGACTAGATCCATTCATATCACAGTGTGTGTGGACTCTGCCTAGATCCATTCATATCACAGTGTGTGGACTAGATGCATTCATATCACAGTGTGTGGACTAGATCCATTCATATCACACTGTGTGGACTCTGCCTAGATCCATTCATATCACAGTGTTTGGACTAGATCCATTCATATCACAGTGTGTGTGGACTCTGCATAGATCCATTCATATCACAGTGTGTGGACTCTGCCTAGATCCATTCATATCACAGTGTTTGGACTAGATCCATTCATATCACAGTGTGTAGACTCTGCCTAGATCCATTCATATCACAGTGTGTGGACTAGATCCATTCATATCACAGTGTGTGGACTCTGCCTAGATCCATTCATATCACAGTGTGTGGACTAGATCCATTAATATCACTGTGTGGACTCTGTCTAGATCCATTCATACCACAGTGTGTGGTCTAGATCCATTCATATCACAGTGTGTGGACTCTGTCTAGATCCATTCATATCACAGTGTGTGGACTCTGCCTAGATACATTCATATCACAGTGTGTGGTCTAGATCCATTCATATCACAGTGTGTGGTCTAGATCCATTCATATCACAGTGTGTGGACTCTGCCTAGATCCATTCATATCTTAGTGTGTGGTCTAGATCCATTCATATCACAGTGTGTGGACTCTGTCTAGATCCATTCATATCACAGTGTGTGGATTCTGTTATAACGGAAACCCAAGACACCGGAAGGTCCTGGACTGTTGTATCCGGACTCTCTCGCTGTGAGGTCGGCTACACCCCGTTGACCACCTCAGTCAGGCCGTGCCACTGGAGTGTTGAACCCGCCACTCGAGTCGGTTTCCTTCGAGTTGGTCAACCCTTCGATTCGAGCCGGTGCCGCAAATCCAAACAGGAACGGGAGGATCGAGGCGATGCGGAGAGCGGGTCGACGTCGTAAACTCCAAACAGCGAACAGTGAATAGCTCAGTTGCCTATGGGGATGGGAGTCAGAGAGGACTGTTTAAACCGCCCAGGCAAGAAGTAAACATGGAGACTGTTTCCTCCAACACGAACACTTTATTGCCAGAACGCACACACTTTTATACACGGTTAAACAAAAGAACAATAAACTGGGAAGGGCCAGGTATACTAAGGGCGGGAGTTTCTCTGACAGCCAATGAGCAGGGGAGTGACCAAACTAAGTAAAACCTGACTGGTCGGTTCCCAGGACTATGTGGATTAGGGCGGGACATGGGACACAAAGGGCCAGACTTGATGACATTATCTCCCAGCAGGGGTCACAGTTCCCAATGAGTCCCAATACACACTTTGGTGAACAAAGGCTGAGGCTCAGAGAGCCGTTAGTACCAGTTTGAAATATCTGCCTTTTGTCCTCGAATGTCCGGTGGTCCAATGAGCGTCGAGCTCATATGATCCTATGTCGACCGTTACCCCTGTCCCGGGATCTATACTGAAAAACCCAGGTTTCGAGGATTCGAGTAGGGTTCGTACCATCACCGATCCGTCAGTATGTCGATTAACATCGAGCAACCGCCCCCAGTGTCCATATCTCTAACCCATAGTCCCATTAACGGCCTATGGCCCGTTACATTATTCCCCCTTTTTAGTCCACACACACAGGGGGAGTTTGCAAGTCTGTTAGTCCACTCATGTCGAGACAGGCTGTCGGCATTTTGGTTCTCCTCCCTGACCTGTACTTAATGGAGTAATTAAAAGCTTGGAGAGCCAGGCTCCACTGCAACAAGCGTCCATTGTCCCCGGCCGCCCGGTTGAGCCACACCAAGGGGTTGTGATCCGTGAATACTGTAAATTCCCTGCTGAATAGATATGGCTGCAACTTCTTGAGCACCCAGACTAATGCCAAACATTATTTTTCTACAGCAGTGTACGCGGCTTCTCTGGGTAGAAGTTTGAGGCTCAGGTAGATAACTGGGTGTTCTTCCCCGGCGTCGTTGACCTGGCTCAGCACAGCTCCTAATCCACAGTCGGAGGCGTCTGTGTGAACCAAAAAAGTTTTGTTAAAATCTGGGGCGTCCAACACAGGTCCCTTACTCAAGGCCTCCTTAAGAGCCTGAAAGGCCTGCTCACAGTCCGGAGTCCAGTCCACATTGCGGGGTAGTGTAATGGATGCTAGGAAGGGACCGTGTCGCCTTCCGCCATCGTTCCCGGGTCTCTCCTTCTCGACGCCGGACTGGCGCCATCGGATGCACCGGTTGAGCAAATCAACGTTCCGGTGGTCGAATCAAAGTGGCGTCGAACCCCGGGATGACTGACTCTACCTCGAAGGATGCGGATACCGGAGGGGTCACTGGCTCTCGAACGATCGAACTCCACGGAACCAGAGCGGGAAAAATGATGCAGGAACCCAAAGTAGCTGTAGTCAAGACATTCGAGCACTCGGGTGCTCGAATTGAAGGTTTTAGCTGGAACAGGAAAACCAAAAGGCAGAGTACACGTTGCCGCCTGACAGGATCCGAAGTCCGGTAGTGGGATCCCTGCAGCAGACGGATAAATGATACAGAAACCTGGGCTCAGATGGGCGGCAGATTGGCCACTTTACCCATAAGAAAATAAAGGACTCCAGGACTCTGGTTCACTCCAAACATGACTCACTTTATTGAACGAATAACACATCTTTTATACAGTATAATACAATATCACAATGGGATGGGAAGGGCCAGGTATTCTAATACAGACTTGGCCCAGGAACCAATCAGACACAATAGGCAGGTGACACCAGTGACAAAAGGGCCAATGGCAGATGGAGCCAAAGGGCCATTAGCAGGTAGGGAAAAAGGGCCAATGGCAGATGGACTACCAAATATAATACTGATGAGGTTACTGTCTTTTGGGAATAAACACATGGTTAATTAAAGTCTAGACAAAGACAAAGGTTTGATGAGAGGGAATACACATTCAGGGGACCAGGCCAGGGGTTGAAGCACGTACACTAGTTTGAAGACACGGCTCCAACCCTGACCAATCAGTGTGCACAGTGAGTCGGTCGTCGGCCAATCCGGCGTCAACTCACTGCCTCCGGTTTCCCACGTTTGAGGCGGCATGGATGCCTCGAACAAAGGAACCGGGGAACCACCGGCCTCTATTCGGAGATCGTGTATCCCTTGCATATATTACATATGATGATAACATTTGATATACATGAAACATACGACGTTCGACATACATTAAATGTGCGACATTCGACAGTATATGAAATATAAGTCTTTTAACATAAAGAATGGGTGGCCAGTTCGCATGTTAGAGCCCCCAACTAAGTTCAAATAAGGCCAATGGGCCATAGGCTTTAGCTAAATTGTTCGAGGTCCAGACAAGGGCTCATGTAACGGGTAGGATCCGTTACAGGTAGTGCTTTTTTAGTTAAGTCAGTGAGTGGTCTGGCCAGGGTACTGTACTGAGAGACAAATTTTCTATAGTATCCGGCTGTACCCAAAAATGCCAATACCTGTTTTTTAGTCCGTGGAGTGGGCCAGTCTAAGATGGCGGCGATCTTAGCGGGTTCAGGATGCTGTTGTCCGGCCCCCAACCGGTGGCCCAGGTACTGCACCTCTCCCATCCCTTTCTGACATTTGTCGGGTCTCAGGGTTAGTCCAGCCCTAGCAATGCGACCTAAAATAGCTTCCAGGAGCAGGAGATGCTCTTCCCAGGAGTCACTGAAAATGGCAATATCATCCAGGTAGGTACAGGCAAAATCCTGTGCCCCTGCTAGCAGATGTCCATTAACCTCTGGAAAGTAGCTGGCGAGTTCTTCATCCCGAATGGCATTACCTTGAACTGGTAGAGGCCAAACGGGGTGATGAAGGCGGACTTGGCTACCGCCTCAGGGTCAAGGGGTATCAAACCACGCCAGCTCCAGCAAGCCTGTCTAATCTAAGATCGTCCACCCGGGTCATGGGATAGGCGTCAGTGATGGTCCGGTCGTTGAGCCTCTGGTAGTCCACACAGAACCAGGTGGTTCCATCCTTCTTGGGGACTACAACTACCGGGGAGGCCCAAGGACTGGTTGACGGCTCAACGACACCCAACTCTAACATCTCCTGTAACTCTTGTAGCATGCCCTTCCTAACAGACTGCGGTACTCGGTAGGCAGGCTGATGGAGAGCCTCCTGGCCAGTGGTAAGAACCTGATGCTGGGCCAGGGTAGTGAGACCAGGCAGTGGGGTGAACAATTTGGGCCACTTCTGAGTCGTGTCCTGTATCTGCTGTTGCTGGGTAGGGTCGAGCTGGGGGCCTAAACTGGAAAGGACCGAGGAGCTTGGTTCCAGGGTCACGGCCAGGAGGTCAGGGATGTCCTGTTCCTCCGGGTCGTCCCCAGCCTGCGTGCATATGGCTAGAACTGCTTCCTCCCACTGGTGATAGGCTTTCAGGGCATTCACATGGCAGGTCTGACGGTCCTGCAAGCGAGGCCCTTTGGCAATCACATAGGTAGTTTCCCCTTGACTATCTAGAACCCGGTAGGGTCCCACCCAAGCGGACTGCAGCTTGTTCCCTTTCACTGGGCGCAGGGCAAGGACCTGCTGCCCAGCGTAAAATTCCCGGGCTTGGGTATGTTTGTCGTACTGCTGCTTCTGCTGGCACTGTGCCTTTTGAAGATGTTTCTGCGCTAAACCTGTGAGGGCGGCTAACTTTTGTCAGAGTTCAAGCACATAGGTCACGACCAGAGTTTCTTCGGAGTCGCATTTGCCTTCCCAATATTCCCGGAGGAGATTCAGGGGTCCCCGGACCTTTCTCCCGAACAGCAGTTCGAAGGGGGAAAAGCCCGTGAACTCCTGAGGTACATCCCGGTAGGCAAACAACAGGTGGGGCAAATAGCACTCCCAGTCCCGGTGCGTCTCCGTGAAAGCCCTCAGCATCTGTTTCAAGGTTCCAATGAACCTTTCACAGAGGCCATTGGTCTGGGGGTGGTATGTAGTGGTGTGAATAGGCTTCACTCCGCACAGTTCCCACACTTGCTGCATGACCTCCGAGGTAAATTGGGAACCCTGGTCGGAGAGGACCTCGGCGGGATAATCCTACCCGCGAGAATACTTTGATAAGGGCGTCTGTAACACTTTCCGCAGTGATGCTGGAGAGTGCCACCGCTTCGGGATATCGTGTTGCAAAGTCCACAATGGTGAGAATAAACCTCTTACCAGTGCGGCTAGGGCGTGCTAAGGGGCCTATGATGTCTATTGCTACATGCCGAAAGGGTTCGCCTATCAAGGGCAGGGACTGCATAGGGGCGGCTGGATGATCGCCCCTTTTTACCAACCCACTGACAAATGTCGTAGGTGCGGCAAAAGGTGTGGACATCCCGGGATAGTTTTGGCCAGAAGAAAGCCCGACTAACCCGCTGTTCGGTGCGTCGGACTGCCAGGTGGCCCGCTAGAGGAATCTCATGGGCCAGGGACAGCAGGACAGCCCTATGCCGATAGGAAACTATAAGTTGGATGCGCATTAACTGGGTAGCGCCCTGACATCGAGACGGGGTGCTGCTATATAATAGGCCATTCTCCCAAATGAACTGTTCCCCCCCTGGGCCTGTCTCCCCGGAGTCTGCCGGTCTCCTATATCCTGCCAAAGTGGGGTCATCTAGTAATGCGGTGCGAAACTCCGCAGGGGGAAGCCAGTGAATGAGGTCATCTGCATCAGGGGGTGAAGGAGGGGATGTCGGGGGGCTTACCATCTGGCGCTGTGCAGCCGCTTGAGTGTTCCTGGCAGGGCGAGCCAACTTTGAAGGTGTCCTAAGTCGTTTCCCAGCAGTACTTCGGCTGGCAGTCCTGGCATCACTACCACACAACGATCACCTTGGCCAGACCCCCAGTTGAGATGGACGTTGGCCATGGGTAATTGGTAGACCTTGCCCCCCGCCACACGTACTTCCACTACCCGATTGGTCTTGTAGCGAGGGGATAAGCAGGCGGGGTGGACCAGGGTCAGGGTGGCCCCAGTGTCCCGCAATCCAGTGACTGGGTTCCCATTAAGGTACACGGTCTGTCGGTGTTGCTGCCGGTTGTCCTCACCGATGTCTTGGAGAGGGCAATTTCCTGAGACAGCCCCCATTCACAATGCACCCCAGGCAGGGATTGAACTTCCAGTGGTTCGGGCCATTCTGGGTCATATGATAATGTGGGACCCCCATAGTGTCCATTATCTCCAACGCAATGAGTGTTCCTAGGTGCCATTTTGGTGATCTGGGGCACGGTTCTGAAATGGCCGGGTGCTTGATACCTGGGGGTCTGTTCCCACGGTTTGGGATTTCGGGGCAGATTCTTCCGCCCCATGGGGCAATTGTACTGCATGTGCCCCTTCTGATTACACAGGAAGCAGGTAACCTCTGTGGTGGGCCTCCTCCGTTGTGGGGAGGGAGCCCGGCCCTGATTGGTTCCTGGGCGAGTGGAAGAGTGCATGGCCTGAAAAGTTTTAGCCCCCCCCCCGGCAGGTCGCTGGAACCAGTTGCCCATCTTTCTAGTGTCTTCATACTGGTCAGCCAGTTGGGCGGCCTCTGTGATAGTGCACGGGTTGCAGTCCCGCACTCAGTCCTTAATGGAGTCTGTGATATTCAAAAAAAATTGTTCCATCAATCCAATCTGTCCTCAAAAGTTTGCTTCCTGCACCCCTGCATCCAATTGCGGTCAGCCCGTTCCAGTCTATAGGCCCACTCCTTATGAGACTCCTGGCTCCTTTTCTGAGTCTCCCTGAACTGCCGGCGGTACGTGTCTGGGGTAATGGCTTACCAAGCCAGCAACCTCCTCTTGACCTCGTCATAATCCAGTATGTCGACATCCGGTACCACCTGGTAGGCCGCCATAGTTGGCCCCGTGAGCTTCCCAGCAAGAATGGCAGACCATTGAGTTTGGTCCACTCGTAACAACTGACACAACCGCTCGAAGTCAAGCAAGAACCCGTCAATATCTCCCTTCTGATCATCGAAGGCAGGAAAAGTCTGATAATTGACAGGCAGGGTCACTCTCCCCAGGTCGGAGCCTACCTCCGCCGCTGCATTATGTTGAGGGGCCTCCGGTAGGGTTTTCGCCCAATCCTCCCTTGCCTCCGCCATTAGGTGATCGACTACCTTCGTCGACGGATTAGGACCATACAGAGCCAACTGCTGGGCCACAATGTTGGTGACCGGATCCTCCATGATCCGACATTCTTCCCATGTCCTCGGTTTGACATAGGCTTGAGCATCCGCTGGGTCGATCCCGTAGGTTCGGATAGACCGGCGAAAGGTGCAAAGTTATCCTCGGATGGTAGTTCCGTCTGTCTTGCCAGTTCTGCTGCCTCCGCGTCGGTCTCCAGCAAAATTTGGATCAGGTCCTGTTTTCGCAAATTCGCTGCGCTGCGTCCTCGTTGCAAAACCAGCTTCTGTAGGGTAGCCAGCGGAGCATGTTTGTACAGATCTGCCATTTTGTCATCAGCCTGGACCCCTTCGATGTTTTAGATCTTTTTTAGCGAGAGTAATCTGTTGCTGAAACCAGGGTCAAGCCAGTGGCTGTATCTCCCCCTGGATGCTGGTTTCAGTTTGATCAAGCCGCCGCTGAAACCGGGGTCAAGCAAGTGGTTATATCTCCCCCTGGATGCTGGTTTCAGGTCGATCCCGTCGTCTGCCACCAGTATAACGGAAACCCAAGACACCAGAAGGTCCTGGGCCGTCATATCCAGACTCTCTCGCTTTGAGGTCAGCTACACCCCGTCGAACACCTCGGTCAGGCCGCGCCACCGGAGTGTTGAACCCGCCACTCGAACCAGGAGTCAGTTTCCTTCGAGTCGGTCAACCCTTCGAGGTTCGATACCGCGCCAAACGATTCAACCTGGTGCCACAGATCCGAACAGGAACGGGAGGATCGAGGTGATGCAGAGAGTGGGTCGACGTCGTAAACTCCAAACAGCGAACAGTGAATAGCTCAGTTGCCTATGGGGATGGGAGTCAGAAAGGACTCTTTAAACCACCCTGGCAATAAGTAAACACCGAGACTGTTTCCTCCAACACAAACACTTTATTGCCGGAACGCACACACTTTTATACACGGTTAAACAAAAGAACAATAAACTGGGAAGGACCAGGTATACTAAGGGCGGGAGTTTCTCTGAGAGCCAATGAGCAGGGGAGCAACCAATCTAAGTAAAACCCGACTGGTCGGTACCCAGAACTATGTGGAGTAGGGCGGTACATGGGACACAAAGGGCCAGACTTGATGACATTATCTCCCAGCAGGGGTCACAGTTCCCAATGAGTCCCAATACACACTTTGGTGAACAAAGGCTGAGGCTCAGAGAGCCGTTAGTACCAGTTCAAAATATCCCTCCTTTTGTTCGACCAATGGTAAGTCCTCGAATGTCCAGTGGTCCAATGAAAGTCGAGCTCGTACGATCCCATGTCGACCGTTACCGCCGTCCCAGGATCTATACCGAACAACCCGGGTTTCGAGGCTTCGAGCAGGGTTCGTACTACCCCCGACCCATCAGTATGTCGATAAACATCGAGCAACCACCCCCAGTGTCCATATCTTGAACCCATAGTCCCAGTAACGGCCTATGGCCCGTTACATCTGTCTGATCCATTCATATCACAGTGTGTGAACTCTGCCTAGATCCATTCACATCACAGTGTGTGGACTCTGCCTAGATCCATTCACATCACAGTGTGTGGACTAGATCCATTCATATCACAGTGTGTGGACTAGATCCATTCATATCACAGTGAGTAGACTAGATCCATTCATATCACAGTGTGTGGACTAGATCCATTCATATCACAGTGTTTGGACTAGATCCATTCATATCACAGCGAGTGGACTAGATCCATTCATATCACAGTGTGTGGGCTAGATCCATTCATATCACAGTGTGTGGACTAGATCCATTCATATCATAGTGTGTGGACTAGATCCACTCATATCACAGTGTGTGGACTAGATCCATTCATATCACAGTGTGTGGACTAGATCCATTCATATCACAGTGTGTGGACTCTGCCTAGATCCATTCATATCACAGTGTGTGGACTAGATCCATTCATATCACAGTGTGTGGACTAGATCCATTCATATCACAGTGTGTGGACTCTGCCTAGATCCATTCATATCACAGTGTGTGGGCTAGATCCATTCATATCACAGTGTGTGGACTAGATCCATTCATATCACAGTGTGTGGACTCTGCCTAGATCCATTCATATCACAGTGTGTGTGTGCTAGATCCATTCATATCACAGAGTGTGTGTGGACTCTGCCTAGAACCATTCATATCACAGTGTGTGGACTAGATCCATTCCCATCACAGTGTGTGGACTAGATCCACTCATATCACAGTGTGTGGACTCTGCCTAGAACCATTCATATCACAGTGTGTGGACTCTGCCTAGATCCATTCATATCACAGTGTGTGGACTAGATCCATTCATATCACAGTGTGTGGACTAGATCCATTCATATCACAGTGTGTGGACTAGATCCATTCATATCACAGTGTGTGGACTATATCCATTCATATCACAGTGTGTGTGGACTAGATCCATTCATATCACAGTGTGTGGACTCTGTCTAGATCCATTCATATCACAGGGTGTGGACTCTGTCTAGATCCATTCATATCACAGTGTGTGGACTAGATCCATTCCTATCACAGTGTGTGGACTAGATTCATTCATATCACAGTGTGTGGACTAGATCCATTCATATCACAGTGTGTGGACTAGATTCATTCATATCACAGTGTGTGGACTAGATCCATTCCTATCAGAGTGTGTGGACTAGATCCATTCATATCACATTGTGTGAACTAGATCCATTCATATCACAGTGTGTGTGCTCTGCCTAGATCCATTCATATCACAGTGTGTGGACTAGATTCATTCTTATCACAGTGTGTGGACTAGATCCATTCATATCACAGTGTGTGGACTCTGCCTAGATCCATTCATATCACAGTGTGTGTGGACTAGATCCATTCATATCACAGTGCGTGGACTCTGCCTAGATCCATTCATTTTAGGCCCCTCTGGAGATCCTTGTTAGATAAACTGTCAAACCGGGCCTCTCTTCCTCTGTCTTAGGCCGGATTAATGCCCTAAAAATGAATGTTCTTCTAAAGATCCTTTACCTGTTTAGATCACTGCCAATAATAATTAAAGTGAAAGTAATGTTTAATTTTAACATCCTTTAATATTATAAAGTCCTGTCTCTCAGACCTTTATAGTTTGAGAGATATAACTAGCTAAAGTCCCCCCTCCAGGCTGTTTCACAGAAGTCTGCCCTCTAGCTAACAGCAGGAGATTCTGGTCATTTGACTGGTCAGAGGCTCTTCAGCAGATCCAAAATAGCGCTATTTAGAAATAAATACTTCATTGGAATGGTCTACAAAGTGTGCCTGGCTTGCAAGTGAGCTGGAGAAGCCACTGACAGACTCTTTCCTATTGGCTGTGCAGCTGGGTGGGTGTGACATCAAACCAATCTTCATGTTAGTTGCCCTTTAAGTCATTTTTACCACAGATTTCAACAACTTCTAAATAAAGTGACATTTAATTCTCTATTTATTGGTGAATATGTTTTTGTAATAGATTTGAATAAATTAAAGAAAAAAGGATACTTAATTGAGAGAAATTGTAATAAAATCCAACAGTTTCACTTCTCATCTTTTCAGTGAAATTATTTAATTTGATTTATTGCCTACTGGTAAATAAATATTTCAACATTTCATAAAAGTAAATTAAAAGAGTGAAAAGAAAACTCCGAGATGTTTTTCTTGTGACATAATAGATGTGAGAGGAAATGACGGTTCAGCTTAAAGCAACAGACGTTCCTCATTGTGAGTGTTTCACTGAAAGGAGATATTAAGTCTCAGCTCTGAGGTCAACACATGAACATATTCCATGTCTGGGGCCCTGATCTCACATGAACATATTCCATGTCTAGGATCTGCTATAACATGAACATATTCCATGTCTGGGGTCCTGATCTCACATGAACATATTCCATGTCTAGGATCTGCTATAACATGAACATATTCCACGTCTGGGGCCCTGATCTCACATGAACATATTCCATGTCTAGGGTCTGCTATAACATGAACATATTCCGTGTCTAGGGTCTGCTATAACATGAACATGAACATATTCCATGTCTAGGGTCTGCTATAACATGAACATATTCCACGTCTAGGGTCTGCTATAACATGAACATATTCCATGTCTGGGGCCCTGATCTCACATGAACATATTCCATGTCTAGGGTCTGCTATAACATGAACATATTCCATGTCTGGGGTCCTGATCTCACATGAACATGTTCCATGTCTAGGGTCTGCTATTACATGAAAATATTCCGTGTCTAGGGTCTGCTATAACATGAACATATTCCGTGTCTAGGGTCTGCTGTAACATGAACATATTCCATGTCTGGGGCCCTGATCTCACATGAACATATTCCATGTCTAGGGTCTGCTATAACATGAACATATTCCATGTCTGGGGCCCTGATCTCACATGAACATATTCCATGTCTAGGGTCTGCTATAACATGAACATATTCCATGTCTGGGGTCCTGATCTCACATGAACATATTCCATGTCTGGGGTCCTGATCTCACATGAACATATTCCATGTCTGGGGTCCTGATCTCACATGAACATATTCCATGTCTAGGGTCTGCTATAACATGAACATATTCCGTGTCTAGGGTCTGCTGTAACATGAACATGAACATATTCCATGTCTAGGGTCCTGATCTCATAACTTTACCCTTAGTCAAAAATTGTTCAAAAGAGAAGTAACATCTATTAATAACCCCAGTCCATGTCCAGAAAATCCTGTTGGCCCCCTCTGAATGCTTTACTTCATCTGTGGTTCAAGAGGAACCATGTTTAATGAGTCCTGGATGTGAAGTCCATGCAGGCAGACACAACAGTTCAAAGCAGGATCAAAGGACCTTGGACTCAGCTTACTGTACACGGCCATCTTATAGGAGAACTATAGGTTCAATAAAAGACCATTTAAACCTTCAGAGGTATTGGGACAGAGTTTCCATAGCTTATAACTCACCTAATCTCATCTGATTTTGCCCTGCAGATCTCTGACATCAGTAGATCTGGGTGATGTTAGTGTCTCACCAGAAGCTCATGGGGCTGCTCTCTTCTCTCCGGAGAAGTCCACGGTTGGCAGCTCTGTGGACAAGTGAGCATCTAATGGAGTATATAGGAGTTTTCCTTTCACCACCACGAGTGAGGCCCTGATGTCACCCAGAGCAGCAGATATCAAAGCTCTGCAGAGACAATCAAATCTGATCGGGTGAGTTATAACATATGGGAACTCAGCTCCTATAGCTCATTTATTGACCCTGTACTGCCTCTTTTCAGGACTAAAGTGGTGTGTAGTGTAGGGTTGAGTGGGCTCATGTGTCCTGTCATCTGAAGAAGCTGCACAACTGTCATGTCCGCCAAACATCCAAGAAGACTCAGTGGCTTATTTCTACTATAGCTGCAGCCCAATATCCAAGCCCACTATCACGGTGCCCGTGCTATTCGACGACATTCTGTCAGTCTACACTCCTGCTTAACACCTATTGGCTCAACTGTGATTGTCCCGCCCAGTATTGTCCTTAAATACTGGGTTCTGGCACATCTCCGGTGCCCTTTCGTGGTGTTCCAGTACCAGCGCTTGTTCCTGATTATTGTGTGTACCCAGTGTATCGACCCGGCCTGCCTGACTACTCTGCATCTTGTTTCCTGCCTGTGCACCGACCCGGACCGCCTGACCTTTCTGCTTCTCATCTCCTGTGTACCGACCCGGCTTGGGTGACGTTCCTGCTCTGTGTACCATCCCAGCTTGGCTGACGTTCCTGCTCCGTGTACCGACCCGGCTTGACTGACGTTCCTGCTCTGCGTACCAACTTGGACTGGCTGAGGTTCCTGCTCCGTGCACTGACTTGGATTGTTCTACGTTCCTGTTCTGTGTGACTCCGCCCGGTTGGGCTGCTGCCTCCTCTGCACGCCCTGACTGGTCTCCGGTTAAGGGTAGTGCTTCACTTTCGTTGTGTGTGGACAGCTGTGCAGTTTGATCTCGGTTGCCTCCGTGTCGCCCCGGCGACATTCCTATTGGGCTGCCTTACGAACCATCCCAGGTTGGGTGCCTCTCAGGGCGAGTTGCTCAGATTCCATTACTGCTATGGCAGTGCTCAAGTGGCTCAGTCTCCACTACTGCTACGGCAGTGCCCCTATTGCTCAGTCTCCAATACTGCCACGGCAGCTCCTCAGTTGCTCTGTCTCCGTTAATGCTACGGCAGTATCCAGTTGCCTAGTCTCCGCTACTGCTACGGCAGCGCTCACGTGGTTCAATCTCCATTACTGCTACAGCAGTGCTCAAGTTGCCTGGTCTCCATTACTGCTACGGCAGTGTCTAAGTCATTCAGTCTCCGTTACTGCTACGGCAGTGCTCACGTTGCCTAGTCTCCGTTACTGCTACGGCAGTGCTCAAGTTGCTCAGCCTCCGTTACTGCTACAACAGTGTCTAAGTCATTCAGTCTCCGTTACTGCTACGGCAGTATTCACGTTGCCTAGTCTCCGTTACTGCTACTGCAATGCTCAAGTTGCTCAGCCTCCATTACTGCTAAGGCAGTCCACCATTGCCTGGTATACACATTCTTGGGTGTTACTCGTACTACAGCTCTCACCTCTGTTTGAGCTCCTTAAAAGGCCTTACCACACATGGGCCTGTCAACGTTCTCTGTCTGCTATTAACCCATGCAGTACCGATATACTGGGACTCACTCAAGATCTGCCTGACCTGTGTCAGTATAATGTTCTATGGACTCTTTACCTATACTGGACCTGGTGAGCTTACCTCTGTATAACTCTGTCTAGTGGCTGTACTATATTGAGTGTATATTACAGGACCTGTGAGGGTTATTGTGATCTTAATTGTTTAATAAAACTGTGTTTTATCCAAACCTACTGTGTCTGTGTGTCGAACAAACCGTTACATCCACTCCCTTTGTTAACTTTATAACTGGCTTTAATGTTATGAGGTGAGGTAAGTGATATCACAGATCTTACAATTGAAATGGTGGTACACTAGTGATACCACAGAACTTACAATTGAAATGGTGGTACACTAGTGATACACAGAACCTACAACTGAAATGGAGCTATACTAGTGATTCCACAGAGCTTACAATTGACATGGTGGTACACTAGTGATCCCACAGAACTTGCAATTGAAAATAAGCCACCATAGTGGTACCACATAAGATAATAATTGAAATGGACCTACACTAGTGACACCACAGTGCTTACAACTGAAAGCGATCTACACTATTAGTGTAGCCCAGTAAAATCTGTTCATTCCATTTACAGCCATAAGAGAGAAATTGAGTGAGGCAGCGGCCTACCAACCCACACTCACCGGGTGACGATCCACAACATAAAGTAAATGTGAAAGGGCTTGAAAAAGATCCCATGAAGAGGATCGAAATGTTCCAGTTTGTGCTGTATATCGTTTATTGAGATGTCATGAAGCAGTTTTAAATATATTCACGTTTTTGTCTCCCAAACCGTGAGTGCGTCCAGGGCTTTCACATTTACTATATAAATGTATATAAATATATAAATATATATATGTGTGTGTATCCAGAAATAAAATCGCAGTGAGTATGTGCAGTGATCCTCCTCTTCCGGTGACTATAGAGAGGAAGTCTATATAAGATAGAAATAAACTGTCCGTGTTTATGTCAGTTCATCTAGAGATAAAAGCGCAGTGAGTACGTGGAGGAATCCTCCTCTTCCGGTGACTATAGAGAGGAAGTCTATATAAGATAGATATAAACTGTCTGTGTTTATGTCAGTTCATCTAGAGATAAAAGCTCAGTGAGTATGTGCAGTGATCCTCCTCTTCCGGTGACTATAGAGAGGAAGTCTATATAAGATAGATATAAACTGTCCGTGATTATGTCAGTTCATCTAGAGATAAAAGCGCAGTGAGTACGTGGAGGAATCCTCCTCTTCCGGTGACTATAGAGAGGAAGTCTATATAAGATAGATATAAACTGTCTGTGTTTATGTCAGTTCATCTAGAGATAAAAGCGCAGTGAGTACGTGGAGGAATCCTCCTCTTCCGGTGACTATAGAGAGGAAGTCTATATAAGATAGATATAAACTGTCCATGTTTATGTCAGTTCATCTAGAGATAAAAGCGCAGTGAGTACGTGCAGTGATCCCCCTCTTCCGGTGACTATAGAGAGGAAGTCTATATAAGATAGATATAAACTGTCTGTGTTTATGTCAGTTCATCTAGAGATAAAAGTGCAGTGAGTACGTGGAGGAATCCTCCTCTTCCGGTGACTATAGAGAGGAAGTCTATATAAGATACATATAAACTGTCTGTGTTTATGTCAGTTCATCTAGAGATAAAAGCGCAGTGAGTACGTGCAGTGATCCCCCTCTTCCGGTGACTATAGAGAGGAAGTCTATATAAAATAGATATAAACTGTCTGTGTTTATGTCAGTTCATCTAGAGATAAAAGCGCAGTGAGTACGTGCAGTGAGCCTCCTCCTCCGGTGACTATAGAGAGGAAGTCTATATAAGATAGAAATAAACTGTCCGTGTTTATGTCAGTTCATCTAGAGATAAAAGCGCAGTGAGTACGTGGAGGAATCCTCCTCTTCCGGTGACTATAGAGAGGAAGTCTATATAAGATAGATATAAACTGTCTGTGTTTATGTCAGTTCATCTAGAGATAAAAGCTCAGTGAGTATGTGCAGTGATCCTCCTCTTCCGGTGACTATAGAGAGGAAGTCTATATAAGATAGATATAAACTGTCCGTGATTATGTCAGTTCATCTAGAGATAAAAGCGCAGTGAGTACGTGGAGGAATCCTCCTCTTCCGGTGACTATAGAGAGGAAGTCTATATAAGATAGATATAAACTGTCTGTGTTTATGTCAGTTCATCTAGAGATAAAAGCGCAGTGAGTACGTGGAGGAATCCTCCTCTTCCGGTGACTATAGAGAGGAAGTCTATATAAGATAGATATAAACTGTCCATGTTTATGTCAGTTCATCTAGAGATAAAAGCGCAGTGAGTACGTGCAGTGATCCCCCTCTTCCGGTGACTATAGAGAGGAAGTCTATATAAGATAGATATAAACTGTCTGTGTTTATGTCAGTTCATCTAGAGATAAAAGCGCAGTGAATACGTGGAGGAATCCTCCTCTTCCGGTGACTATAGAGAGGAAGTCTATATAAGATACATATAAACTGTCTGTGTTTATGTCAGTTCATCTAGAGATAAAAGCGCAGTGAGTACGTGCAGTGATCCCCCTCTTCCGGTGACTATAGAGAGGAAGTCTATATAAAATAGATATAAACTGTCTGTGTTTATGTCAGTTCATCTAGAGATAAAAGCGCAGTGAGTACGTGCAGTGAGCCTCCTCCTCCGGTGACTATAGAGAGGAAGTCTATATAAGACATATATAAACTCTCCGTGTTTATGTCAGTTCATCTAGAGATAAAAGCGCAGTGAGTACGTGGAGGAATCCTCCTCTTACGGTGACTATAGAGAGGAAGTCTATATAAGATACATATAAACTGTCTGTGTTTATGTTAGTTCATCTAGAGATAAAAGCTCAGTGAGTACGTGCAGTGATCCTCCTCTTTCGGTGACTATAGAGAGGAAGTCTATATAAGATAGATATAAACTGTACATATTTATGTCAGTTCATCTAGAGATAAAAGCGCAGTGAGTACGTGCAGTGATCCTCCTCTTCCGGTGACTATAGAGAGGAAGTCTATATAAGATAGATATAAACTGTCCGTGTTTATGTCAGTTCATTTAGAGATAAAAGCGCAGTGAGTACGTGCAGTGATCTTCCTCTTCCGGTGACTATAGAGAGGAAGTCTATATAAGATAGATATAAACTGTCCGTGTTTATGTCAGTTCATCTAGAGATAAAAGCGCAGAGAGTATGTGCAGTGATTCTCCTCTTCCGGTGACTATAGAGAGGAAGTCTGTATAAGATACATATAAACTGTCTGTGTTTGTGTCAGTTCATCTAGAGATAAAAGCGCAGTGCGTACGTGCAGTAATCTTCCTCTTCCGGTGACTATAGAGAGGAAGTCTATATAAGATAGATATAAACTGTCCGTGTTTATGTCAGTTCATCTAGAGATAAAAGCGCAGAGAGTATGTGCAGTGATTCTCCTCTTCCGGTGACTATAGAGAGGAAGTCTGTATAAGATAGATATAAACTGTCTGTGTTTATGTCAGTTCATCTAGAGATGAAAGTGCAGTGAGTACATGCAGTGATCCTCCTCTTCCGGTGACTATAGAGAGGAAGTCTATATAAGATACATATAAACTGTTCATGTTTATGTCAGTTCATCTAGAGATAAAAGCGCAGTGAGTACGTGCAGTAATCTTCCTCTTCCGGTGACTATAGAGAGGAGGTCTATATAAGATACATATAAACTGTCCGTGTTTTTGTCAGTTCATCTAGAGATAAAAGCGCAGTGATTACGTGCAGTGATCCTCCTCTTCCGGTGACTATAGTGAGGAAGTCTATATAAGATACATATAAACTGTCCGTGTTTATGTCAGTTGATCTAGAGATAAAAGTGCAGTGAGTACGTGCAGTGATCCCCCTTTTCCGGTGACTATAGAGAGGAAGTCTATATAAGATAGATATAAACTGTCTGTGTTTATGTCAGTTCATCTAGAGATAAAAGCGCAGTGAGTACGTGCAGTGATTCTCCTCTTCCGGTGACTATAGAGAGGAAGTCTATATAAGATAGATATAAACTGTCCGTGTTTATGTCAGTTCATCTAGAGATAAAAGCGCAGTGAGTACGTGCAGTGATCCTCCTCTTCCGGTGACTATAGAGAGGAAGTCTATATAAGATAGATATAAACTGTCCGTGTTTATGTCAGTTCATCTAGAGATAAAAGCGCAGTGATTACGTGCAGTGATCCTCCTCTTCCGGTGACTATAGTGAGGAAGTCTATATAAGATACATATAAACTGTCCGTGTTTATGTCAGTTGATCTAGAGATAAAAGTGCAGTGAGTACGTGCAGTGATCCTCCTTTTCCGGTGACTATAGAGAGGAAGTCTATATAAGATAGATATAAACTGTCTGTGTTTATGTCAGTTCATCTAGAGATAAAAGCGCAGTGAGTACGTGCAGTGATTCTCCTCTTCCGGTGACTATAGAGAGGAAGTCTATATAAGATAGATATAAACTGTCCGTGTTTATGTCAGTTCATCTAGAGATAAAAGCGCAGTGAGTACGTGCAGTGATCCTCCTCTTCCGGTGACTATAGAGAGGAAGTCTAAATAAGATACATATAAACTGTCCGTGTTTATGTCAGTTCATCTAGAGATAAAAGCGCAGTGAGTACGTGGAGGAATCCTCCTCTTCCGGTGACTATAGAGAGGAAGTCTATATAAGATAGATATAAACTGTCCGTGTTTATGTCAGTTCATCTAGAGATAAAAGCGCAGTGAGTACGTGCAGTGATCCTCCTCTTACGGTGACTATAGAGAGGAAGTCTATATAAGATACATATAAACTGTCCGTGTTTATGTCAGTTCATCTAGAGATAAAAGCGCAGTGCGTACGTGCAGTGATCCCCCTCTTCCGGTGACTATAGAGAGGAAGTCTATATAAGATAGATATAAACTGTCCGTGTTTATGTCAGTTCATCTAGAGATAAAAGTGCAGTGAGTATGTGCAGTGATCCTACTCTTCCGGTGACTATAGAGAGGAAGTCTATATAAGATACATATAAACTGTCTGTGTTTATGTCAGTTCATCTAGAGATAAAAGCGCAGTGAGTACGTGCAGTGATCTTCCTCTTCCGGTGACTATAGAGGAGAAGTCTATATAAGATAGATATAAACTGTCCGTGATTATGTCAGTTCATCTAGAGATAAAAGCGCAGTGAGTACGTGCAGTGATCCTCCTCTTCCGGTGACTATAGAGAGGAAGTCTATATACGATAGATATAAACTGTCCGTGTTTATGTCAGTTCATTTAGAGATAAAAGCGCAGTGAGTACGTGCAGTGATCCTCCTCTTCCGGTGACTATAGAGAGGAAGTCTATATAAGATAGATATAAACTGTCTGTGTTTATGTCAGTTCATTTAGAGATAAAAGCGCAGTGAGTACGTGCAGTGATCTTCCTCTTCCGGTGACTATAGAGAGGAAGTCTATATACGATAGATATAAACTGTCCATGTTTATGTCAGTTCATTTAGAGATAAAAGCGCAGTGAGTACGTGCAGTGATCCTCCTCTTCCGGTGACTATAGAGAGGAAGTCTATATAAGATAGATATAAACTGTCTGTGTTTATGTCAGTTCATCTAGAGATAAAAGCGCAGTGATTACGTGCAGTGATCCTCCTCTTCCGGTGACTATAGAGAGGAAGTCTATATAAGATAGATATAAACTGTCTGTGTTTATGTCAGTTCATCTAGAGATAAAAGCGCAGTGATTACGTGCAGTGATCCTCCTCTTCCGGTGACTATAGAGAGGAAGTCTATATAAGATAGATATAAACTGTCTGTGTTTATGTCAGTTCATCTAGAGATAAAAGCGCAGTGAGTACGTGCAGTGATCTTCCTCTTCCGGTGACTATAGAGGAGAAGTCTATATAAGATAGATATAAACTGTCCGTGATTATGTCAGTTCATCTAGAGATAAAAGCGCAGTGAGTACGTGCAGTGATCTTCCTCTTCCGGTGACTATAGAGAGGAAGTCTATATACGATAGATATAAACTCTCCGTGTTTATGTCAGTTCATCTAGAGATGAAAGCGCAGTGAGTATGTGCAGTGATCCTCCTCTTCCGGTGACTATAGAGAGGAAGTCTATATAAGATAGATATAAACTGTCCGTGATTATGTCAGTTCATCTAGAGATAAAAGCGCAGTGAGTACGTGCAGTGATCCCCCTCTTCCGGTGACTATAGAGAGGAAGTTTATATAAGATAGATGTAAACTGTCTGTGTTTATGTCAGTTCATCCTATATAATAATTCGCTAAATCGTGTGTAACGCCGCAACATGTGCAGTAGACACTGCTGCGCGTGCTGCAGTCATGCGCAGTAGAGACTGCCCGTGCCGCGGCAGATACAGAGCTGGGTGCTCCGAAGGAGAGTCCAGCTCTGTATCATCCGTGGCACGAGCAGTCTCTACTGCGCGTGACTGCCCCGTGACCTGGTGGCAGTGGCACTGTGGCCCGTGTAACGGGCTGTTCAACTAGTCTAGAGATAAAAGCGCAGTGAGTACATGCAGTGATCTTCCTCTTCCGGTGACTATAGAGAGGAAGTCTATATAAGATAGATATAAACTGTCCGTGTTTATGTCAGTTCATCTAGAGATAAAAGCGCAGTGAGTACGTGCAGTGATCTTCCTCTTCCGGTGACTATAGAGAGGAAGTCTATATAAGATAGATATAAACTGTCTGTGTTTATGTCAGTTCATCTAGAGATAAAAGTGCAGTGAGTACGTGCAGTGATCTTCCTCTTCCGGTGACTATAGAGAGGAAGTCTATATAAGATAGATATAAACTGTCTGTGTTTATGTCAGTTCATCTAGAGATAAAAGCGCAGTGAGTACGTGCAGTGATCCCCCTCTTCCGGTGACTATAGAGAGGAAGTCTATATAAGATAGATGTAAACTGTCTGTGTTTATGTCAGTTCATCTAGAGATAAAAGCGCAGTGAGTACGTGCAGTGATCCTCCTCTTCCGGTGACTATAGAGAGGAAGTCTATATAAGATAGATGTAAACTGTCCGTGTTTATGTCAGTTCATCTACAGATAAAATCGCAGTGAGTACGTGCAGTGATCCTCCTCTTCCGGTGACTATAGAGAGGAAGTCTATATAAGATAGATATAAACTGTCCGTGTTTATGTCAGTTCATCTAGAGATAAAAGCGCAGTGCGTACGTGCAGTGATCCTCCTCTTCCGGTGACTATAGAGAGGAAGTCTATATAAGATAGATGTAAACTGTCCGTGTTTATGTCAGTTCATCTACAGATAAAATCGCAGTGAGTACGTGCAGTGATCCTCCTCTTCCGGTGACTATAGAGAGGAAGTCTATATAAGATAGATATAAACTGTCCGTGTTTATGTCAGTTCATCTACAGATAAAAGCGCAGTGAGTACGTGCAGTGATCTTCCTCTTCCGGTGACTATAGTGAGGAAGTCTATATAAGATAGATATAAACTGTCTGTGTTTATGTCAGTTCATCTAGAGATAAAAGCGCAGTGAGTACGTGCAGTGATCCCCCTCTTCCGGTGACTATAGAGAGGAAGTCTATATAAGATAGATATAAACTGTCCGTGTTTATGTTAGTTCATCTAGAGATAAAAGCGCAGTGAGTACGTGCAGTGATCCTCCTCTTCCGGTGACTATAGAGAGGAAGTCTATATAAGATAGATGTAAACTGTCCGTGTTTATGTCAGTTCATCTACAGATAAAATTGCAGTGAGTATGTGCAGTGATCCTCCTCTTCCGGTGACTATAGAGAGGAAGTCTAAATAAGATAGATGTAAACTGTCCGTGTTTATGTCAGTTCATCTACAGATAAAATTGCAGTGAGTATGTGCAGTGATCCTCCTCTTCCGGTGACTATAGAGAGGAAGTCTAAATAAGATAGATATAAACTGTCTGTGTTTATGTCAGTTCATCTAGAGATAAAAGCGCAGTGAGTACGTGCAGTGATCCTCCTCTTCCGATGACTATAGAGAGGAAGTCTATATAAGATAGATGTAAACTGTCCGTGTTTATGTCAGTTCATCTACAGATAAAATTGCAGTGAGTACGTGCAGTGATCCTCCTCTTCCGGTGACTATAGAGAGGAAGTTTATATAAGATAGATGTAAACTGTCCGTGTTTATGTCAGTTTATCTAGAGATAAAATCGCAGTGAGTATGTGCAGTGATCCTCCTCTTCCGGTGACTATAGAGAGGAAGTCTATATAAGATAGATATAAATTGTACGTGTTTATGTCAGTTCATCGAGAGATAAAAGCGCAGTGCGTATGTGCAGGAATATCCATTTCTGGTCTTAAGGAAATGAAAAATATATAAAAAACAAACCTGCTGTTCTCCATACAAATTAGCCAAATAATTGACAATGAATCCTGTGTAAATCATATATTGTATGAATGTATACATTTACTTCTTTGAAAATAATAATGGTTTTGTTGCATAGTTTGATCTAAGTATGTTTACGCTCGCTTACCTAGCCAAAGTCCCTCATACGAAGTGCGTCCTATCCAATATAATTTGTCATTTTTATAACTTACAAAAACATTCTAAATTAAAAACTAATAAACTATAAAACTCTTCCTGATGAATTTCCCTTTAGAGAAATGCATGTAATGTCTGGTTATAATCACTAAAACCATAACTAATAGAGAAATTAAATATTTAATATCCCCATGGTGAGATGGACCTTCTGCCAAACAGGAATCGTTTGCAGTGAGTGAGTGAGGGGGTAAGTGAATGAGTGAGTGAGTCAGTGAGTGAGTGGGTGGCTGAGTGAGTAGGTGAGTGAGTGGATAAGTGAGTGCATGAGTGAGTGAGTGAGAGAGTGAACAGGTACGTGAGTGGGTGAGTGAGAAGGTGAGTGAGCAGGTGAGTGAGTGGGTAAGTGGCTTTGTGAGTGAGTAGATGAGTGAGTTGGTAAGTGATTGAGTGTGTGAGTGAGTGCGTGAATGAGTGAGAGAGTGAGTAGGTAAGTGAGTGGGTGAGTGAGTGAGTGATTGGGTGAGAGAGTGGGTGAGTGAGTGATTGGGTGAGTGAGTGAATGAGTGGGGATCCAAAAAGACCGGAATACTTCCACCACTTCGCTCTTATAGGTCCATCCCACCCCCCACTACAGACTACAATTAAAGGCAATACTGGGTCCAGCCGAGCCAATCACAGATTTGGCCATGAACTATGCCTTTAAAACCCTGTTTGCAATAATAACATATGTGGATAATTGCAATTTCAAGTGCATTTTATCATAAGTCACATTTCTAATTGTGAAACTGAACGAAGAGAAACACAGTGAAAAAGTAGCTAAAATACAAAAAGACAGTGTTTGCAAAGAAAAAGGAAAAAAACTCACTGTAATACATATATATTATCTTCTTGGATTTATAGAAATGAAGTATATATATATTAGAAGTAACTGTCCATGTTCATTTCAGTTTATCTAGAGATAACAGTGGCACAGTGAGTAGGTAACTTTATTGTTTCTTACAGTGGTCAGCGTAACTGGCCAATAATGAACATTTCTGGCCTTCATTGATACTCACTGTGTATGGACTGTTTGTGTAACAAGTACATACAATTATATAGCATTTTTTTCTCCATTTTGTAATCTTTCACTATTTGGGAAATGTAGTTGCTCAAGAATGAATGTTCGTACAAGGGATTAGTTCCCGTATCCTAATGAATCAAGTCCTTTGTCACCTTTTCCTACCAGTTGTGGTTGTTAATGTTTGGTGAGATTTCCTCCAGTGTAATCCAGGGCAGTAGAACAATGCAGCGCATTGCACATTGTTATTCCAATGCATTATTCTGCTTTCTCTTCCTATAACAGGCCAAGAACTGAGTTTTTTTTGGAACCGATTACTGACAAATGACAATCCAGGGAACTCGTCTCTGTATTAACCCTTTGAGTGCCAGATGGGTATGCAAATAATTACTTTGTATGGCTCGTGGGGTGAACAATGCATTGATGCACATTGAAAGGTTTTAGTGACCCTGCTTCCCTGTCTGGGCAGCATGCACAATGTTGGATGGAGAAATTGTGGATCAAATCACAGATATAAAATCCCAAATGCCCACTGATTTAGAAAGGCCCCTGACACATAACCTATATTCAATTGGACCCAATAAAAGCCCCAAATACATCAATGGGAATTAAAGAGGCAGATGCATTAAGATGAAGTGGAGCAATTCTGCAGCAAATCAGGGGGCAGATATGCATCCCCCAAATCACATTCATTTAAATGGAGATTTTAACCCCATGAATGCTAGCGAGGTTTCCAATGCATTGCCTTACAATGTAATGGAGACCTCTAGCATTTAAGGGTTTAAAAGCGCAATTAAATAAGAAACAATTTTCATTTGCCCCCTATGGTGCAGTTCAGTTGCTCCAGAATTGCTCCAGGTAAATCCGCCTCTGTTCTCTGTGGTGCAGGCACTGTACCAGGAATTGCTCTACTTCCCTTGTGTATGTGACCCCTCGTGTTTTGTCTCACAATCAGACCTGCCATTCGACATCCCAGCTTCACGGTGTTTAACCCATAAAACACTCAAAAGAGGAAAATTCTACCAATTGACTTTGATGTTCAGACTGAAAAAGAGCAGTTCTGAGACCGAATCGGACATTTCCCATCCAGACATTGAATGGTCTGTGTGTATGTGCGTGTCAATATGTGTACGTGTGTGTGTGTTTGTATGTATGTATGTGTGTATGTGTGTGTGTGTGTGTGAATGTATGTATGTATGTGTGTGTGTATGTGTGTCTATATGTGTACATGTGTGTGTTTGTATGTATGTATGTGTGTGTCTATATGTGTACGTGTGTGTGTTTGTATGTATGTATGTGTGTGTATGTGCATCTATATGTGTACGTGTGTGTGTTTGTGTGTGTGTATGTGTGTGTGAATGTATGTGTGTGTGTATGTGTGTGTCTATATGTGTGTGTGTGTGTGTGTGTGTTTGTATGTATGTATGTGTATATGTGTGTGTGTTTGTGTCTGCATGTGTTTTTGTGTATATGTGTGTGTGTGTTTGTGTATATATGTGTGTGTATGTGTATGTGTGTGTGTGTATGTATGTATATTTGTGTGTGTCTGTGTGTGTTTTTGTGTATATATGTGTGTATATATATATATATATATATATATATATATATAGAGAGAGAGAGAGAGAGAGAGATTTATATATGTGTGTGTGTGTGTGTGTGTGTGTGTGCATGTGTATGTATGTGTGTTTGTGTGTATATAAAGATATATATATATGTGTGGGTACATGTGTGTCTGTGCATATATATATGTATGTGTGCATGTGCCTACTTGTGTGTGTACATATATACAGTTGTAATCAAAATGATTCAGCCCCTTCATGGGAAGCATCTTTAGAACTTAGTAGAGCCCCTTTTACTGTTATGATCTGCTGCAATCGAGATGCAGAGCCAGACACCAGCTTCTGGCAGCGTTTATGAGGAATCTTAGCCCGTTCCTCATGAGCAATGGCCTCCAGTTCACTAATATTCTTGGGTTTGCTGCAACCGCCTTCTTCAAATCCCACCAGAGATTTTCTATTGGGTTCAGGCCAGGTGACTGTGATGGCCACTGTACAATCTTCCAGGACTTCTTCAAGCCTAGGTGGAATTTGAGGTATGCTTAGGATCATTGTCCTGTTGGAAGGTTCAATGACGCCCAAGCTTCAGCTTCCTCACAGTCGGTATGAAGTTTTCACCTAAGATTTCCTGATACTTCAATGAATCCATCTTTCCTTCCACGCGCTGCAGGTTTCCAGTACCAGAGACCCTGTTGCCACCAAGTCTTGCTGAAGGTCTTTTGCAGTAACTCAAGGGATTTTCTCAACCTGCCTTCTCAGAAATCTGGTTGCCGCCATTGATAGCTTCCCTTTTCTGCCCCGTCCAGGTAGTGTAACCACTGGTCCTTTGACTTTGAACTTGAGAAATATACTTCCAACAGCGTCTCTAGGGATATTCAGTGCCTTCGCTATCTTTTTGTATCCTGTTCCTTGTTTGTGAACAGTGATGATATCTTCACTTAACTTTTGGGCCATTCTTTTGACTTATCCATATTTCTAACATGCAGTTATACGTGACAAACCCTAGCCAGTTCAGGTATTTCATGTGTTCCATTTCAAGCACACCTGGTGCAACTAATGAAGTCCCTGATTAGTCACATCATGTGTGCTTGAGACAACATCTATTTTGCATATTTCTGCTGTTATGAGGAATTCTATTCAGAGGGTTGAATAATTTTGAGACTGGAGAAGTCATTATAAGTTGTATTTTCAGTTGAATTTGGGGAAACTACTTGAAGTATTCGCTGTGTTCAGCTATTTCAATTAATTATGTTTGATTTGTTCATTGCAAACAGCTGAAAGTCTGTAAATTTTGACAATAAACCTGATTTGCGGTGGGGGGTTGAATAATTTTGATTACAACTGTATGTGTGTATGTATGTGTCTGAGTGTTTTTTTGTATATGTGTGTGTATGCGCATGTATGTGTATGTGTATGTGTAAAGATAAAGGAACGAATGGCACTTTCAGAGGATGATTAAAACATACGTAGATTTATTAGGCTCTTTAAAATACTATGGCAAATTATCGCAGGACAGAGGTGAGACCAAACAAAGATTCCATATGAAACAGGACTGACAATGACAGTCTAACGCGTTTCGCGCTCATACTAGCGCTTAATCATAGACACAAACAAACATAATCGCCATTGCTACTTATAAAAAATTAAAATCAACAGAATCAGAAAAACCTGCTTCAAAGCAGCCACCGCCAATAAAGGCGGACCAATACTATGTTCTCCTTGTTAACCCTTTTAGATGTTCAACACCAAAATCTAAAATACAGGGACATCATTCACAGCAAGGTTCAGAAACCCATTCATGACTCCTTAAACCAATTCATAAACAAGCAATATTATAAAAAAAATATATAAACAAAGCATAACAATATAATGATTTAAATATTGAGTCATCCGTGGGATCCAGATCCTAAATATAGCCGTTAAAGGCACAATCCCATCTAGATTTACTTCACTATACTAACAGAATAATCATTCAACTTACATAATATGGCTGATATCCCACTCAAAATTTAAACCCAGGGGCATCCTAGTTTTCAACTGGAAAATCCAGTATGCTTCTCTCCTATTTAGGAGCTGCAACATATCTCCCCCCTGAAATGGTAGAGTGACTCTCTCTATGCCTTGGAAACTACAAAATGTAGAATCTCCTCCATGTACTTGGCAAATATGCCTGGCTATAGCTGAGTCACTCTCACATTTCTGGATCTGGTAAAGATGTTCTCTCACCCGCATCTTAAGGGGGCGAATCGTACGCCCAACATATTGTACAGAGCAGGAAAGACATGTAAAAAGGTACACAACATTACGTGTGTTACAATTAATATAACTTTTGATTTTGTATTCTGCTCCATCAACATTGCATTTGAACGATTTAGAAACATTAGCTACCCCACAGGTTTTACAAATATTAGCACCACAAGCATAAAAACCCACTGATGTCAACCATGTAGATTTGACAGATTTTGACAGAAACAAACTAAGTGATAGCATGTTGCCCAGCGTGAGACCCCTCTTGGCCACAAAATCACAGCCCTTATCTAACACTTGAGCCAAAATCGGATCTGTCTCCAAGATGGACAACCTTGACCTCACCAAAGAACAGATCTTTTGATACTGTGTACTAAATGTAGTAATAAATCTAACTTTATTCGCCACTTGGTCTCCTTTCTTGTAGCCAGCATTACTAGTCTCTTTTAAAAGAGTATGTCTCGACAGCCGTCCCGCTGCATTATATGCATCATTAACCAAGTCCTTTCTATAGCCACGATTAAAAAATCGCTGCTGCAGGTCCTCCGATGCTGTAACAAAATCCTCCCTACGGGAACAATTCCTTCGTAACCGGAGGAACTGTCCCTTCGGGATATTACTAATCTGGTGTCGAGGGTGACACGAACGAGCATGCAGTAAAGAATTCCCTGAAGTAGGTTTTCTATATATATTAGTTACCACCTCACCAGTAATGGTATCACCCATTAAGGTAACATCCAAAAATGGAAAACTCACAGAATTAAAACTAAAGGTGAAACTAAGATTTAAATCATTAATATTCAGGAATTCAATAAACTTTTTTGCTTCTTCCTCCGTCCCCAGCCATATTAGCAACAGGTTGTCGATATATCTCCCATACCACAAAATCAAATCACAGAAGGGGTTCACACCCCCAAAGACGTGGGTGGCCTCCCACCAACCCATAAAAAGATTGGCCAGAGAGGGGGCAAAACTAGCCCCCATTGCCACACCACGCCTCTGGAGGTAAAACACCCCATCAAATGAGAAGAAATTGTGGCACAGGAGATAATCGACGACCTGTAATAAAAAATCAATAAGTACCTGAGAATAATTGGAGAATCTATCAAATTGATACTTCAAAGCATCCAAAGCTAAAGAAAGGCTTGAAGCCTTTGGTGGGTAGACTTCCTGTTTTTTTAAGGGATACCAAACAAGTGTTACGACAGCTGTCAGAGCTGCAATGGAGATCTGGTATGTCTTGGGTGACTGCTGACGTGGCTGCGTTGTATTCGTCTATCCCCCATTCTTTAGCTTTGGATGCTTTGAAGTATCAATTTGATAGATTCTCCAATTATTCTCAGAACATAGTATTGGTCCTCCTTTATTGGCGGTGGCTGCTTTGAAGCAGGTTTTTCTGATTCTGTTGATTTTAATTTTTTATAAGTAGCAATGGCGATTATGTTTGTTTGTGTCTATGATTAAGCGCTAGTATGAGCGCGAAACGCGTTAGACTGTGATTGTCAGTCCTGTTTCATATGGAATCTTTGTTTGGTCTCACCTCTGTCCTGCGATAATTTGCCATAGTATTTTAAAGAGCCTAATAAAGCTACGTATGTTTTAATTATTCTCTGGAAGTGCCATTCGTTCCTTTATCTTTATGTATGAGTTCAGAAGAGAGACCCGACTGAGAAGTGAGCACCCGGATGAAGTCTGAGCGGTGAGTCCCTTAAAGGATTTTGCTACATTGTTGCTGTTGCATTCTATAACTCATACAAACGTGGTAGCACCTACTCCTTTGTGTTTCCAATTATGTGTATGTGTATGTGTGTGTGTGTGTGTGTTTGTTTGTGTGTATGTGTATGTATATGAGTGTGTGTGTGTATATATATATATATATATATATATATATATATGTGTGTGTGTGTGTATGTGTGTGTGTGTGTGTGTCTGTATGTATATGTGTGTGTGTGTGTTTTTGTGTGTAAGTACCCCTCAGAGCCAGCCCTCAGAGGCTCCCCTAATGTCACACTTGTCATGCCTTTTTGGCCTGCAGAAGGCAGAGTGGCAGCAGTAGCTGCATGCACAGGCAGCTGATCTGTTCTCCTGCTGCTGGTGGTGATGGTATCAATTCTGAGCCTGCTCTCCTCCCCCCAGCACCAGTTCTGGCCTCTTCACGATCATGTTCCACTTGGACACTGTAGTGAAGGGAAAGGGACTCCCAGAGCCAGAGGAATGGTGTGGGCTCTCTTGACCACTAGTCTGGACGCTCTCAAATGCTTCCCTTACCACTCCCCTAACACTAGTCCCACCAGATTCTTCACCATCACTGTTACTACAACTAACACCAACCACATCAAGTTCAGCCCCAGAGTCTTCCTCCTCACAGTCACTAGTAATATGATGATTACCCCTCTTTCATGCCTAACACTAACAAACTGCTGGACCATCTTAGTAGTAGTAGTACTATTACTGGTGGGACTGCTTGGGGATGGTATGTGTGACTTAGGGTCTCCTGCTCTCACACTTGACTTCATCTTCTCCTTCACCCTACTGAGTATTACAAGAAACACTAGCAGCAGGTTCAGCACTGGCAGCAGGTTCAGCACTGGTGGCAGCAGGGGCAGCATGTCTGACAGCAGGCACAGTATTGGTGGCAGCAGACACAGCACTGGTAGAAGCAGGGGCAGCATGTCTAGCAGGAAGCACAGGCAGCTGACCTGTCCTGCTCTCACTAGTCCTACCCTTTTCTCCCTCCCTTCCCATTCCCTTTTCACCCTCCTTTCACATTAAATTCCCCCAGATCCCTAGGGGTGATTTAGGGGGACTGGACAGCATTGATTCTCTTGTGCTCACTTCCTCCTCAGACTCAGTGGACACATAATGGTCCTTCCAGTTCCTCCTTTTATTATTTTTAATCCTGCTCATCATGATAGTAGTCACTATAAGCTTCTCCTGCCTCAATTTTGCCTCAAGATCGCAGCAGAACTACACAGCGCGTCTACCTCGCTCTGTAGCTGCTTCTATTGTGTTTCACTTCTGTAAATACGTCACGTTTTTATAGAGAAAAGGCGAAAACAATGTAAATCAATGGGCGTAAACTTTCTAGCTATTGAAAAAATTGCAAACAATTTTGTCCAATGTGCGACAAACGTGAAAAATGTAATTGCTGGATTTAAAGCTGATTTTCCCATGAAAAATCATGCAGCAACATGGTTTTTGCAGAATTTCTTGCAGGAACATGGAGAGAGATTTTGCCCACCCCTAATGGAGTTGCGTTCACTCATTTGTCTGCTGTTGGGACTGTGTAATGTGACTTTGCTTCAGCTTCAGTCTCTTTTGGGCAAGCATAACTTTGCCCCCAGGATTCTTCCCATTGGGCAGGAGTTCTGTAGGCGGCTGTTGATCGCTACTGAGGGTGGACAACTACCTCACCATTTCATCCGGCTTACAGCAGGTTGAAGGCTGATCTGGGATTTGGGATTCTTTCCTGTCCGACTTCAATGGTCGTTCGTTGTGGCAAGAGCGGGTGCAGTCCAACTCCGATTTAGAACTGTTTACTAATGCCACGGGGTCCAGGGGTTTTGGGAGGTTTTTCCAGGGTCAGCGGTTTGCCAGCTCATGGCTAGAATCATGGCGGTCCAGCTGTGACACGGAGTAGAGACGAAGAATAACAGATAAGTGAAAGATAACTTTTGGCATGTGTAGAACACACACATGGATGGTTTGGTGTCTATGAATATCTGAGTCTCTGCCATATTAAGTTACATCAGAGTCAAAAGTGTCTGATATTGTTGTTGGTCGCCCTACAAGATATTGTCATTAGTAATGTCGTTCCTCTTACCACTGAGACTGTTTGTCTTACAATTGAAGAAAGTTGATTTAAGGAGATATCAATATTTGGGACCAGCTTCACTCTGCTTACTTGAACTTTTTACATTTTTTATTTGTATTTTTATATTTTTGAGTATACCGGTATATAGAGAGGGACAGATTGTAGGATTTTTTGGAAAGGGTAGTGGGAGAGTAGAAGTTTAGTCCTACATTGTTTCATGTATATTACAAGTTGTTTCCATGCTATGGATTATCACATTGCAGTGGTTATTTCTTGTGAAGAATATATTGAGGGATACATCTGTGACATCAAAACGTTTTTAGTGTTTGAGGTGTCCCAGAGATTTAGCCCATAATTTTATTATAAATGTGATTTATTCTAGGGTGTTTTTAGAACTGATATTACGATTTTCGCCTGTGGGATTTTATTATATTGTGAATTTTTTGGGTGATTGATTTTTGTAGTTATATATCCAGTGTGATTATTAAAACCATCATCTTTTATCTATTTTCTGTGTGGTTACTAACACATCGTAATCCCCACAACTTCTCAAAAGTGCCAAGCCACGTTTGGGATATATTTCTGTTGGAACTTTTCCCTACTGTGGTGGCGGCTGAGGTATGGGGACCTTGGGTGCGGGACAAGGCGGTGATATTCAATTGCGATAAGAGTGGTGGAGGCCCTCAATGTCTTCATGGCCAGTTTCTTGCCGGAAGTGACCCTACTACGATATTTGGTGCTGGTGTGCCTCAGGGGTAATGACTAGGCATGTTCCTGGGGTTCAGAATGTAATTGTGGACTCCCTGTCTTGCTTGCAGTTGGATTGCTTTCGGTCTCTGGTTCCTGGGCCGGAGGCTCAGAGGAGTGGGTGCCCGACCACCTTTGGACTCTGTGGTGAGCTTGATTGTGGGTTTAGTGTGCGGCTCAGTGGTTCCTGCTATGTGGACAACCTATTCTAAGGTCTGGGAGTCCCGGTTTCAGTTCGTGAGTTAGACTGGTTTACAGGATGGTGGGACTGGGAGGACAGATCTGTTGCTTTGGTATCTGGGGCTTTGGAGCAAGGAGGGAATCTCCAAGATGATGGTGAGCCAGCGCATGGCAGCCTTGGCTTTATTATTTAAACTGCTGGGGTGACGGGATATCACCAAGGAGTTCATTGTTTGGGATAGGCGGTGGCTGGTCTCCTTCTCTTCGTTTCTTCGGCTGCTTAACATTCTTTCATCTGTCCGCCTTTCAGGCATTGTGTCATTTGTTTTGGGTGGCTTTGTTTTTCACTTTTTCAGGCTTTATGCATGGCGGAATTGGTGAGTGGGGCCCGTTATTCGGGTGGGGGTCTACAGGCTGGGAATGCTTCAGTGGGGGATGGGGAAGTGAGGTTCCTCGTGTGGTGTTCAATAATGGACCAGGATGGGTGGGGTTTTAAGGAGTTGTTGTTTTGTAATCTGGGTTGCGTTTCTTGACCTGTATCAGTGTCCAGGAAATTTTTGCTGGTTCACCCGGAGGTAGGTGGGTCCTTTTTGTTGCATGAGGATGGATCGGTGCTTTCACGTTTTCAGTTTGTCTCCATTTTTCGGAAGACTCTGGAGGCCCTGGGTCTTAGTATATGGTTCCCATTCATTCCGGATCGGGACGGCCACACAGGCAATGCGGTAGAGGCTCGGTGAGGAGGTTATCAAGAAAATTGGGTGTTAGGAATCTGTTTGGTTTAGTCCCTACATTCGGTTGGATTTAGTTGAACTGCCTTGTTCCATGTGGTTGTGTGTTCCCGGAGGTTGTGGCTTTGGCGCGGGTAACTGTTCCTCCACATGTGCTGCTTATTCATGCGGGCAGGAACGATTTGGATGTGTACTCTTGCAAGTACCTCATCTGTGACATGAAGAGGGAATTGTCTCGGCTGTTGGTTTTGTTTCCAGGCCTGATTATTATATAGTCTGCGGGCTCGCATTTCGCTGTTAATCAGCCTAAGGTTAATAAGGTGGTGTCTTCTCACATCCGGAGGCATGGTGTTGAAGGATTCAGATGTGGAGGGTCAGAGGAACCTGTTCCGTTCTGATGGGGACCATCTGACAGACATCGGCCTTGACCTGTTTAATTTGTTGCTTGAATGTTTTGTGGAACGAGCCATATGGATTTGGCGGGGGTTTCAGCATTAAGGGGTCAACGCTGCATCCTGTGATGGAGGGAGGGACTTTTGGCAGTTTAAGATATGGTTGGGACACCTGGCGTCTGATAGGGCATGGGGTCCCTGGGAAGTGGAAATAGGCAAGTGATTACAGATACCCACTGAGCTGGTAGGGAGAGGTGGCTAGTGGGATACGCCCAATGAGGGACTGGTGGAGGTGCTAAGGATCCTCCCTTCTATCAATAGTTACGTATTTATTGTAAACTTGATTTGTTTATTGGATTGTATGTATAATATTACTATTAGTGATGAGCGAGCACCCCAATGCTCGGGTGTTCGGGTGCTCTGACCGAGCACCCCCTGAGGCTCGAGTGCTCGGCCGAGCACCCGAGCCCCATTGAAGTCAATGGGAGGACTCGAGCATTACACCAGGCACCCCCTGCTCTGATGAGGGGAGGGTGCCTGGTCCATAGGAAAAGGGCAGAAAAAGATGGAAACACTACAGAAATGGTTCAGGGACAGCATAGGGAGGATGTCTGGATGCATCTTGGACTCCAACATCGCTGCTGGGAACGATCTTTCGCCCGTAGTACGCCATTTTTACAGACTGACCGTAAAACACACAAAAAGGAAAATAAAAACGACTTTAGGCGAAAAATTGTTACCAAACAATATTTGCTGTATATTTACTTGTATATCATCTGCAAATTATCCCAAAAATTTCCTTGATTTTCGGAAGTGAGGCCATGATTAAGAGGGAAACGTGCGCAGAGGCAAATTCTCCCAAAAATGTCCTTGATTTTCAGAACTGAGGCCATGATTAAGAGGGAAACGTGCACAGAGGCAAATTCTCCCAAAAATTTCCTTGATTTTCAGAACTGAGGCCATGATTAAGAGGGAAACGTGCACAGAGGCAAATTCTCCCAAAAATTTCCTTGATTTTATTGAACTGAGGCCATGATTAAGAGGGAAACGTGCGCTGAGCTGACCATCTAAAACATTATGGGTGAGGGTCTGCTGCAGAGCTGACCATCCTAAACATTATATGCGAAGGCCCGCTAGTGAGCTGACGCTATAAAACATTATATGAGAGGGCCCGCTAGAGAGCTGACCCAATAAAACATTATATGAGAAGGCCCGCTGGTGAGCTGACCTATATAAAAATTGGCAAACAGGGCCCGCTGGTGAGCTGACCCTATATAAAAATTATATCACAGGGCCCGCTGGTGAGCTGGCCCTATATAAAAATTATATCACAGGGCCCGCTGGTGAGCTGGCCCTATATAAAAATTATAGTACAGGGCATATGGAAGAGGAGGAGGAGGATGAGAAGATTAAGAGTCAACCATATACCCGTTTTTTGGGTGGAAGGGGTGAATGGGAATACAGAGTATTCCCATCATTGTAAATAACATATATAAAGTGAGTTTATGTTCCCCCGGGGCTTTCCTCCAGTGGAGTGGAGAAGTCAGGGGAAATCCAGGCCTTGTTCATTTTTATAAGTGTCAACCTATCAGCATTGTCGGTGGAAAGGCGGATACGCTTATCTGTTATGATGCCACCAGCAGCACTAAATACCCGCTCAGACAGAACGCTGGCGGCAGGGCAGGCCAGCACCTCCAAGGCGTAGAGTGCCAGTTCATACCACGTGTCCAGCTTGGACACCCAGTAGTTGTAAGGCACAGAGGAATCATTGAGGACGCTGACACGGTCTGCTACGTACTCCTTCACCATCTTCCAAAACTTTTCCCTCCTTGTGACACTAGGCTGCGCATCAGGGTGAGGGTGCTGGCGGGGTGTCATGAAGGTGTCCCACGCCTTGGAGAGTGTTGCCCTGCCTTTGTCGGAACTGCTGTGTGCTCCCCTTTTCTCCCCTTCTCGGTTGGCCAAGGTAGCACGTACTCTGCCGCCAGCGTTGTCAGATGGAAAATTTTGGAGCAATTTTTCAACAAGAACCTTCTGGTATTGCACCATTTTGCTTGTCCTCTCCACCGGAGGAATGAGAGATGAGAAATTCTCTTTGTAGCGGGGGTCCAGAAGGGTGAACACCCAGTAATCCGTGTTGTTTAAAATGCGTATAACGCGTGGGTCACGGGAAAGGCAGCCTAACATAAAGTCAGCCATGTGTGCCAGAGTACCAACAGTCAAGATTTCGCTGTCCTCACCAGGAGGATGACTCTCAATCTCCTCATCCTCTTCCTCCTCTTCTGCCCACCCACGCTGAAGAGATGGAACTAAAGTTCCATGGCTACCCTCTGTAGCGGAGGCAACCGTGTCTTCCTCCTCCTCCTCCTCATCCTCCTCCGCCTCCTCCAATTGTCGCTGAGAAGACGAAGTGAGGGTGCTCTGGCTATCACCTTGTGTAAGCTCTTCCTCCCCCATTTCCACCTCTTCCACATGCAAAGCGTCGGTTTTAATTGTGAGCAGCGAGCGTTTCAGTAGACACAGAAGTGGGATGGTTACACTGATAATAGCGTTATCGCCGCTCACCATCTGTGTCGATTCCTCAAAATTGCGTAAAACCTCGCAGAGGTCTGACATCCATTCCCACTCCTCACTTCTGATTACAGGAAGTTGAACGGAGAGGCGACGACCGTGTAACAGCTGGTACTCCACTACTGCCCTCTGCTGCTCACAAAGCCGGGCCAACATGTGGAAGGTGGAGTTCCAGCGCGTGCTCACGTCACACAGCAGCCGGTGAGCTGGCAATTGTAAGCGCTGCTGCAGCTTCAACAGGCCGGCCGAAGCTGTAGATGACTTACGGAAATGTGCACACACGCGGCGCACCTTGGTCAAGAGATCATGCACATTGGGGTAGGTTTTTAGAAATCGCTGCACCACTAAATTAAATACATGCGCTAGGCATGGTACGTGTGTGAGCTTGCCGAGCTCCAAAGCCGCCACCAAGTTACGCCCATTATCACACACAACCATGCCTGGTTGCAGGTTGAGTGGCGAGAGCCACTGCTCGGTCTGGTGACTAATCCCCTGCAACAGCTCTGAGGCCGTGTGCTGTTTGTCCCCAAGGCAGATCAGCTTCAGCACGGCCTGTTGACGCTTCCCCACTGCAGTGCTACACTGCTTCCAGCTACTGGCTGATGGGGGAGTGGCGCTGCGTGTAGAGAATTCGGAGGTGGAAACGGAGGAGGAGGAGCCAATAACGTAGGTGCTGGTGGAAACCCTGATGGAGGTAGGGCCCGCAATCCTCGGCGTGGGTAGCACCCGTGCCATCCCAGGGTCCGAGTCGCTCCCAGCCTCCACGACATTCACCCAGTGTGCCGTCAGGGAAATGTAGCGTCCCTGGCCACAAGCACTTGTCCATGTGTCAGTCGTTAAGTGGACCTTCCCAGTAACTGCGTTGGACAGGGCACGGGTGATGTTACGGGACACATGGTGGTGTAATGCGGGGATGGCACACCGGGAAAAGTAGTGGCGGCTGGGGACCGCGTACCGAGGGACAGCTGCTGCCATCAGGCTGCGGAAGGACTCAGTGTCCACAAGCCTAAATGGCAGCATTTCGATGGCCAGTAATTTGGAAAGGTGTGAGGTTAGTGCTATGGCCTGTGGGTGGGTGGCTGGGTACTTTCTCTTGCGCTCAAATGCCTGGGGTAACGACATTTGGACGCTGTGCTGGGACAGGGAAGTGGATGTGGTCGCTGATGGTGCTTCAGATGGTACAGGTGCAGGGCGGGAGGTATGCGGGCCTGCGCCTTCGACAGGCGATTGGCCGGCACCGAAAACAGGGGAAGAGGAGGCAGTGGTGTGGCCTGCAGACACAGATGGGCGATCCAGGCGTTCCTCCCACTTACTACGGTGCTTGGATGCCATGTGTCGGATCATGCTGGTGGTGGTGAGGTTTCTAGTGTTCATGCCTCGGCTCATTCTGGTGTGGCACAGGTTGCAAACTACAATTCTTTTGTCGTCCGCACTTTCCTTAAAAAAACGCCATACCGCGGAACACCTACCCCTTGGCAAGGTAGATTTACGCAAGGGGGTGCTCCGTGGAACATTTGCGGGCCGGTTTGGTGCGGTCCGCCTTCTTTCTGTAGCCACACCACTGCCTCTTCCAGCCTGTTGCGGTGCTGCAGATGGCTCACCCTCAGGACTGCTGACATCGCTCGGCTCTACACCTTCCCAGGTGGGGTCAGTCACCTCATCGTCCACCAAGTCCTCCTCCACTTCCTCACTCTGATCATCCTCCTCAAGTCTTGATCCCACCACATACTCAGTCATTGACAACTGTATAACATTCTCCTCAACAAGGTCTTGAGACGGAAATAGTGGTTGATTTAATGGCAACTGTGTCTCATCATCATCATCATCATCCACTACTTCCTTTGACCTTAAATGCCGTTCACATCTGTCATCTTCTTGTGATTGGGTAGCCTCTAGAGGTTGTGAATCAGGGCACAAGATGTCATGTTCCTCTGCAAGCGTGCTTGGAGAGAGGGTCAAATGAAGGATTGGTGATGAGACGAGCTCCTCACTATATCCCAGTGTGGGATCACTTCTTTGACCAGACCGTGTATGGTGGGAGGAAGGATGATCAGAGTGAGGATTATGTTGACCAGACTCTTGGCTACTGAGAGTGGACTTGGTGGAAGACAGGGTTGTGCTTAACCGGCTGGAAGCAGTATCAGCTGTCATCCAACCGACCACCTGTTCGCAGTGGTCGGACCTCGAGAGTGATGTCCTGCGACGCCCTGTAAAATTACACATGAAGCTAGGTATGGTGGATGTCTTTCTTTCTTGTGCTCTGGCACCAGGCACAGTTTCTCCGCGTCCTGACCCGCGCCCTGAACTTTCAGGATCACGTCCACTTCCCCGTCCCTTTTTACCCGCCTTCTTCATCTTACACAGAATATGTGACTTTAATATTTGAGTTTGAAAACTTAACAGTATTTCTTACTATTCTGCAACTCTGCAGAGTACACAGAATAGGCTGCTAAACGGCGGTGATACACACTGAATGGAATATGTGACTTTAATATTTGAGTTTGAAAACTTAACAGTATTTCTTATTATTCTGCAACTGTGCAGAGTACACAGAATAGGCTGCTAAACGGCGGTGAAACACACTGAATGGAATATGTGACTTTAATATTTGAGTTTGAAAACTTAACAGTATTTCTTACTATTCTGCAACTCTGCAGAGTACACAGAATAGGCTGCTAAACGGCGGTGATACACACTGAATGGAATATGTGACTTTAATATTTGAGTTTGAAAACTTAACAGTATTTCTTACTATTCTGCAACTCTGCAGAGTACACAGAATAGGCTGCTAAACGGCGGTGATACACACTGAATGGAATATGTGACTTTAATATTTGAGTTTGAAAACTTAACAGTATTTCTTACTATTCTGCAACTGTTCAGAGTACACAGAATAGGCTGCTAAACGGCGGTGATACACACTGAATGGAATATGTGACTTTGATATTTGAGTTTGAAAACTTAACACTATTTCTTACTATTCTGCAACTCTGCAGAGTACACAGAATAGGCTGCTAAACGGCGGTGATACACACTGAATGGAATATGTGACTTTAATATTTGAGTTTGAAAACTTAACAGTATTTCTTACTATTCTGCAACTGTTCAGAGTACACAGAATAGGCTGCTAAACGGCGGTGATACACACTGAATGGAATATGTGACTTTGATATTTGAGTTTGAAAACTTAACACTATTTCTTACTATTCTGCAACTCTGCAGAGTACACAGAATAGGCTGCTAAACGGCGGTGATACACACTGAATGGAATATGTGACTTTAATATTTGAGTTTGAAAACTTAACAGTATTTCTTATTATTCTGCAACTGTGCAGAGTACACAGAATAGGCTGCTAAACGGCGGTGACACACACTGAATGGAATATGTGACTTTAATATTTGAGTTTGAAAACTTAACAGTATTTCTTACTATTCTGCAACTCTGCAGAGTACACAGAATAGGCTGCTAAACGGCGGTGATACACACTGAATGGAATATGTGACTTTAATATTTGAGTTTGAAAACTTAACAGTATTTCTTATTATTCTGCAACTGTGCAGAGTACACAGAATAGGCTGCTAAACGGCGGTGAAACACACTGAATGGAATATGTGACTTTAATATTTGAGTTTGAAAACTTAACAGTATTTCTTACTATTCTGCAACTCTGCAGAGTACACAGAATAGGCTGCTAAACGGCGGTGATACACACTGAATGGAATATGTGACTTTAATATTTGAGTTTGAAAACTTAACAGTATTTCTTACTATTCTGCAACTGTTCAGAGTACACAGAATAGGCTGCTAAACGGCGGTGATACACACTGAATGGAATATGTGACTTGGATATTTGAGTTTGAAAACTTAACAGTATTTCTTATTATTCTGCAACTGTGCAGAGTACACAGAATAGGCTGCTAAACGGTGGTGATACACACTGAATGGAATATGTGACTTTAATATTTGAGTTTGAAAACTTAACACTATTTCTTATTATTCTGCAACTGTGCAGAGTACACAGAATAGGCTGCTAAACGGCGGTGATACACACTGAATGGAATATGTGACTTTGATATTTGAGTTTGAAAACTTAACAGTATTTCTTATTATTCTGCAACTGTGCAGAGTACACAGAATAGGCTGCTAAACGGTGGTGATACACACTGAATGGAATATGTGACTTTAATATTTGAGTTTGAAAACTTAACACTATTTCTTATTATTCTGCAACTGTGCAGAGTACACAGAATAGGCTGCTAAACGGCGGTGAAACACACTGAATGGAATATGTGACTTTAATATTTGAGTTTGAAAACTTAACAGTATTTCTTACTATTCTGCAACTCTGCAGAGTACACAGAATAGGCTGCTAAACGGCGGTGATACACACTGAATGGAATATGTGACTTAAATATTTGAGTTTGAAAACTTAACAGTATTTCTTACTATTCTGCAACTGTTCAGAGTACACAGAATAGGCTGCTAAACGGCGGTGATACACACTGAATGGAATATGTGACTTTGATATTTGAGTTTGAAAACTTAACACTATTTCTTACTATTCTGCAACTCTGCAGAGTACACAGAATAGGCTGCTAAACGGCGGTGATACACACTGAATGGAATATGTGACTTTAATATTTGAGTTTGAAAACTTAACACTATTTCTTACTATTCTGCAACTCTGCAGAGTACACAGAATAGGCTGCTAAACGGCAGTGATACACACTGAATGGAATATGTGACTTTAATATTTGAGTTTGAAAACTTAACACTATTTCTTATTATTCTGCAACTGTGCAGAGTACACAGAATAGGCTGCTAAACGGCGGTGAAACACACTGAATGGAATATGTGACTTTAATATTTGAGTTTGAAAACTTAACAGTATTTCTTACTATTCTGCAACTGTGCAGAGTACACAGAATAGGCTGCTAAACGGCGGTGATACACACTGAATGGAATATGTGACTTTGATATTTGAGTTTGAAAACTTAACACTATTTCTTACTATTCTGCAACTCTGCAGAGTACACAGAATGTGCTGCTAAACTGCGGCGAAGCACACTGAATGGAATATGTGACTTTAATATTTGAGTTTGAAAACTTAACAGTATTTCTTCCTATTCTGCAACTCTGCACAGTACACAGAATGTGCTGCTAAACTGCGGCGAAGCACACTGAATGGAATATGTGACTTTAATATTTGAGTTTGAAAACTTAACAGTATTTCTTCCTATTCTGCAACTCTGCACAGTACACAGAATGTGCTGCTAAACTGCGGCGAAGCACACTGAATGGAATATGTGACTTTGATATTTTAGTTTGAAGACTTAACAGTATTTCTTCCTATTCTGCAACTCTGCACAGTACACAGAATGTGCTGCTAAACTGCGGCGACGCACACTGAATGGAATATGTGACTTTGATATTTTAGTTTGAAGACTTAACAGAATGTGCTCTAATCTGCAACTTTGCACACTAAACAGAATGTGCTCTAATCTGCAACTTTGCACACTAAACAGAATGTGCTCTAATCTGCAACTTTGCACACTAAACAGAATGTGCTCTAATCTGCAACTGTGCACACTAAACAGAATGTGCTCTAATCTGCAACTTTTCACACTAAACAGAATATTTTTTTTTTTTGTTTTTGTTTTTTTCCCCCCACACAAAATAACCTGCTGCCCCCACACACAGTAGTCCTAAAAAGGACTTTTGGTTCTTTTTTTTCACAATTTTTTTTTTTTCCTCCCTACACTGCCTTTCCCTTCCTATCCTCAGCTCTCCCTGGCTCAGACTGAGCCGAACTCGATGGTCAGGTGCTATACAGCACCCGACCACGGGTTCTGGCCAGCCAATCAGTGTAATGCCAGCAGCCAACATGGCTGCTGGCATTACACCGATGTCAGAGCCTCCCTGCACGTTTATTGGCTGCGCAGCAGCCGCAAAACGTGCGGGGAGGAGACCCGAACATGGCGGGCGAGCACATGCGGTACTCGTACGAGTACCGCCATGTGCCGAGCAGAGCGATGCTCGAGCCGATCCGAGCATCGGCCGAGCATGCTCGCTCAACACTAATTACTATGTTGTGATGTGATGTTTGTGATGTTAAATATTATTAGTTTTATAAATTAATAAAGATGCTGTGGCCTATTTATCCAAGTAACGCTTGTGGTGTGGTTTTTATTTTGGGGGTGCGACATGGGGAATCCTTGAACCTGGAGCTGCCTCAGTCATGTGTGTGTCTGTGTGCCATATGTATTTACGTATGTATATACATAGAGAGAGAGAGGATTACACTCACTGTTACTTTAGTTCTCATCCCGGGTGATTCCCTCATAAGAAGAAGACACTTATAAGTTAACAGCGGTTTAGACAGCACTCACAGAAATCTCTGCAAATGAAAAAATTCTTTATTGTATCGATATTTTGGCTGAGGAATATGGCCTGTTTCTCTCTTTATCTCTCTCTTCCACAAATTGGCACTGACATCTTCTGTGTACATATACCCGGGTGCATTAGCAATATATTTGTAACCAACACAAGAGGCAAGCATTCACAAGACTTATACATCTAAATATTTTTATTAATTCAACATTTTGGTCTGGTTGGGACCTTTGTCAGTAATGCATTACCCACTTTCTCCTAGCACTGACTTCCTTTCTTATCTCTACATTACCTCCCCACTCACTGACACTGCTCAGAAATGTATTACCCACCTCCCCTAGCACTGACTTCCTGTCTTATCCCTACATTACCTTCCCACTCACTGACACTGCTCAGCAATGCATTACCCACTTTTTCCTAGCACTGACTTCCTGTCTTATCCCTACATTACCTCCCCCACTCACTGACACTGCTCAGCAATGCATTACCCACTTTCCCCTAGCACTGACTTCCTTTCTTATCTCTACATTACCTTCCCACTCACTGACACTGCTCAGTAATGTATTACCCACTTTGCCCTAGCACTGACTTCCTGTCTTATCCCTACATTACCTTCCCACTCACTGACACTGCTCAGTAATGTATTACCCACTTTCCCCTAGCACTGACTTCCTTTCTTATCTCTACATTACCTTCCCACTCACTGACACTGCTCAGTAATGTATTACCCACTTTCCCCTAGCACTGACTTCCTTTCTTATCTCTACATTACCTCCCCACTCATTGACACTGCTCAGCAATGTATTACCCACCTCCACTAGCACTGACTTCCTTTCTTATCTCTACATTACCTCCCCACTGACTGACACTGCTCAGCAATGCATTACCCACCTCCCCTAGCACTGACTTCCTGTCTTATCCCTACATTACCTCCCCACTGACTGACACTGCTCAGTAATGCATTACCCACCTCCCCTAGTACTGACTTCCTGTCTTATCCCTACATTACCTTCCCACTCACTGACACTGCTCAGTAATGCATTACCCGCCTCCCCTAGTACTGACTTCCTGTCTTATCCCTACATTACCTCCCCTCTCACTGACACTGCTCAGTAATGTATTACCCACCTCCTCTAGCACTGACTTCCTATCTTATCCCTACATTACCTCTCCACTCACTGACACTGCTCAGTTATGTATTACCCACCTCCCCTAGCACTGACTTCCTATCTTATCCCTACATTACCTCCCCACTCACTGACACTGCTCAGCAATGCATTACCCACCTCCCCTAGCACTGACTTCCTGTCTTATCCCTACACTACGTCCTCACTCACTGACACTGCTCAGCAATGTATTACCCTCCTCCCCTAGTACTGACTTCCTGTCTTATCCCTACATTACCTCCCCACTGACTGACACTGCTCAGTAATGCATTACCCACCTCCCCTAGTACTGACTTCCTGTCTTATCCCTACATTACCTTCCCACTCACTGACACTGCTCAGTAATGCATTACCCGCCTCCCCTAGTACTGACTTCCTGTCTTATCCCTACATTACCTCCCCTCTCACTGACACTGCTCAGTAATGTATTACCCACCTCCTCTAGCACTGACTTCCTATCTTATCCCTACATTACCTCTCCACTCACTGACACTGCTCAGTTATGTATTACCCACCTCCCCTAGCACTGACTTCCTATCTTATCCCTACATTACCTCCCCACTCACTGACACTGCTCAGCAATGCATTACCCACCTCCCCTAGCACTGACTTCCTGTCTTATCCCTACACTACGTCCTCACTCACTGACACTGCTCAGCAATGTATTACCCTCCTCCCCTAGTACTGACTTCCTGTCTTATCCCTACATTACCTCCCCACTCACTGACACTGCTCAGTAATGCATTACCCACCTCCCCTAGTACTGACTTCCTGTCTTATCCCTACATTACCTTCCCACTCACTGACACTGCTCAGTAATGCATTACCCACCTCCCCTAGTACTGACTTCCTATCGTATCCCTACATTACCTCCCCACTCACTGACACTGCTCAGTTATGTATTACCCACCTCCCCTAGCACTGACTTCCTATCTTATCCCTACATTACCTCCCCACTCACTGACACTGCTCAGTAATGCATTACCCACCTCCCCTAGCACTGACTTCCTATCTTATCCCTATATTACCTCCTCCACTCACTGACACTGCTCAGCAATGCATTACCTACCTTCCCTAGCACTGACTTCCTGTCTTATCCCTACATTACCTCCCCACTCACTGACACTGCTCAGTAATGCATTACCCACCTCCCCTAGCACTGACTTCCTGTCTTATACCTACATTACCTCCCCACTCACTGACACTGCTCAGCAATGCATTACCCACCTCCCCTAGCACTGACTTCCTGTCTTATACCTACATTACCTCCCCACTCACTGACACTGCTCAGTAATGTATTACCCACCTCCCCTAGCACTGACTTCCTGTATTATCCCTACATTACCTCCCCACTCACTGACACTGCTCAGTAATGCATTACCCACCTCCCCTAGCACTGACTTCCTATCTTATACCTACATTACCATCCCCACTCACTGACACTGCTCAGCAATGCATTGCCAAAATCCCTTAGCACTGACTTCTTGCCCTATCACTACACTACATACCCCCACTCACTGACAATGCTCAGCAATAAATTAACCACCTCCCTTAGTACTGACTTCCTGTCTTATCCCTATATTACCTCCTTCACTCACTGACACTTCTCAGCAATGCATTAACCACCTTCCCTAGCACTGACTTCCTGTGTTATCCCTATATTACCTCCCCCACTCACTGACGCTACTCAGCAATGCATTGCCCACCTCCCCTAAACTGACTTCCTGCCTTATCCCTACATTACTTCCTCACTTACTGAACTGCTCAGCAAAGCATTACCCACATCCCCTAGCATTGACTTCCTGTCTTATCCCTACACTACATACCGCCACTCACTGACATTGCTCAACAATGCATTACCCACCACCCCTATCACTGACTTCCTATCTTATACCTACATTACCTCTCCCAATCACTGACACTGCTAAACAATGCATTGCCCACCTTCCCTAGCACTATGTTCCTGTCTTATCCTTGTACTACATACCCCAACTCACTGACACTGCTGAACAATGCATTACCCACCTCCTCTATCACTGACTTCCTGTCTTATACCTACATTACCTCCCCCACTTACTGACACTGCTCATTAATGCACTGCCAACCTTCACCTAACACTGACTTCCTATCATATCCCTATATTACCTCCTCCACTCACTGACACTGCTTAGTAATGCATTACCCACCTCTCCTAGTACTGCCTTCCTGTCTCATCCCTACATTACCTCCCCCACACACTGACACTGCTCAGTAATACATTACCCACCACCTCCCCTAGCACTGACTTCCTATCTTATCCCTACATTACCTCCCCATTCACTGACACTGCTCAGTAATGCATTGCCCACTTCCCTTAGCACTGACTTCCCGTGTTATCCCTACATTACCTCCCCACTCACTGACACTGCTCAGTAATGCATTACCCACCTCCCCTGGCACTGACTTCCTGTCTTATCCCTACATTACTTCCCCACTCACTGACACTGCTCAGTAATGCATTACCCACCTTCCCTGGCACTGACTTCCTGTCTTATCCCTACATTACTTCCCCACTCACTGACACTGCTCAGTAATGCATTATCCACCTCACCTGGCACTGACTTCCTGTCTTATCCCTACATTACCTTCCCACTCACTGACACTGCTCAGTAATGCATTACCCACCTCCCCTAGTACTGACTTCCTATCTTATCCCTACATTACCTCCCCACTCACTGACACTGCTCAGTAATACATTACCCACCACCTCCCCTAGCACTGACTTCCTATCTTATCCCTACATTACCTCCCCCACTCACTGACACTGCTCAGCAATGTATTACCCACCTCCCCTAGCACTGACTTCCTGTCTTATCCCTACATTACCTCCCCCACTCACTGACACTGCTCAGCAATGTATTACCCACCTCCCCTAGCACTGACTTCCTGTCTTATCCCTACATTACTTCCCCACTCACTGACACTGCTCAGTAATGTATTACCTACCTCCCCTAGCACTGACTTCCTGTCTTATCCCTACATTACCTCCCCACTCACTGACACTGCTCAGTAATGCATTACCCACCTCCCCTAGCACTGACTTCCTGTCTTATCCCTACATTACCTCCCGCACTCACTGACACTGCTCAGTAATGTATTACCCACCTTCCCTAGCACTGACTTCCTGTCTTATCCCTACATTACCTCCTCCACTCACTGACACTGCTCAGCAATGCATTACCCACCTCCCCTAGCACTGACTTCCTATCTTATCCCTACATTACCTCCCCACTCACTGACACTGCTCAGTTATGTATTACCCACCTCCCCTAGCACTGACTTCCTGTCTTATCCCTACATTACCTTCCCACTCACTGACACTGCTCAGTAATGCATTACCCACCTCCCCTAGTACTGACTTCCTATCTTATCCCTACATTACCTCCCCACTCACTGACACTGCTCAGTAATGCATTACCCACCTCCCCTAGAACTGACTTCCTGTCTTATCCCTACATTACCTCCCCACTCACTGACACTGCTCAGTAATGCATTATCCACCTCACCTGGCACTGACTTCCTGTCTTATCCCTACATTACCTTCCCACTCACTGACACTGCTCAGTAATGCATTACCCACCTCCCCTAGTACTGACTTCCTATCTTATCCCTACATTACCTCCCCACTCACTGACACTGCTCAGTAATACATTACCCACCTCCCCTAGCACTGACTTCCTGTCTTATCCCTACATTACCTCCTTCACTCACTGACACTGCTCAGCAATGCATTACCTACCTCCCCTAGTACTGACTTCCTGTCTTATCCCTACATTACTTCCTCACTCACTGACACTGCTCAGCAATGTATTACCCACCTCCCCTAGCACTGACCTCATGTCTCATCCCTACATTACCTCCCCACTCACTGACACTGCTCAGTAATACATTACCCACCACCTCCCCTAGCACTGACTTCCTGTCTTATCCCTACATTACCTCCCCACTCACTGACACTGCTCAGCAATGTATTACCCACCTCCCCTAGCACTGACTTCCTATCTTATCCCTACATTACCTCCCCACTCACTGACACTGCTCAGCAATGTATTACCCACCTCCCCTAGCACTGACTTCCTATCTTATCCCTACATTACCTCCCCCACTCACTGACACTGCTCAGCAATACATTACCCACCTCCCCTAGCACTGACTATGTAGAAATTGGATAATACAACACATGAGGGATTTCTAAAGCTCTTTCAAATTCACAAAATTTGTTTTTAGCTGATTGAGTCCCTTCAGTTATTTGAATCTGGCCCATAAAGTGTTAAATGTGCACAATGTTCACGTCTGGGTGCCAGACAAAGGGGGCACTATGCAGAGAATGGTGTTCTTTTGAGCAGGAGCCAACATACACAGTTGGGAGCTGTGAGGGTTAAATCAATCCTTTAGTTTGGGAAGGAACAAAACCGTAATTCACGTTGCTTCCCCAAAGCAGAAACATAAACATAAACCAGCGGGTTAACGGGAACAGGGCACCCATTGTGTTCTGGAGAGTGGAGATGGGAATCCTGTTTTCTAAGAAATTCTCTAAAGTCCTGAAAAGCCCAAATCAATGGATATTGTATATTAATTAGCTGCCGCCTGGGACACGTGTAGAGAGGAAAAGGGCTAGAAAATCTAAAGCCTAAAACAGTTCCCCTTATAGCAACACTAACAAGGCCTAATGATCCCGTTTGCCTTAACTGTGGCAATAAAATCCTAATGACCCCTATGAATTTTAACTTTATGCTTTATTAGTAGAGATAACATTTACATAGAGGTGGACATGAGAGTTTCTGGCAGTGTTATTAAACCCTTTGAGTGCCAGAGGGGTACACATTGCATTGCAAAGCAATTCGTTCCACGCACCTCTGGCACTGAGAGGGTTTACAATGCAGCAGGCAGAATGTATCTACCAGGTTAACCATTTCAGTTCCAGAAAGGTGCACAACACATTGAGAGGCAATCCTCTGCCCACCCAGGGGACATCTGTTTCCCTGGAAATCCCACATCACTTCCCCTTTAGGAGGTTGATGCACTAACGAAATAGGAGCAATTCTAACACAAACCAAACGTAGGGGACAAATACAGATTCCAAGTCTGCCATTCGTTGCAGTGCGGTGAAGCCGTGTGTTGCATACCTACCTAGCGTCGAAGGTGTTAAAAACCCCATTGAACTGAATGGTAATTCTTATCCCCCCCCCACTAGTGATGTTGGTGCACCCCAGAATTGTTCAGATTTCCGTAGTACATCAGCCTCAATGATCCTGTGCACAAAAACACAAGCAAATCTGGAGCAAACCAACGGCCCCATAGGGGACAGATACATTGCCCCATTTATTTAAATTACATTTTTAACCCAAAGGCCCTTTTAAATCAATGGCGAAATTTCTCCCCACCCCCCCCACCCCAGTTCAGTTGGATTGTCCTAGAATTGCTCCGGTTGCCCTTGGTACATCAGCCCAGTGACTTCTCCGGACAGTGCTGGACTATCCACAAGAGGCCAGTGTCTCGGGCCCATGGTGATGTGAGGGGCCCGGACTCTTACCAGCTCCTCCATGTGGGGGAGAATGTTCCTACACTGCAGGGCTCTACGTGACTTACATCGCTGGTTTGTGCAACTGAGGCCTCTCTGTCTACTGGAGCCTCTTCCAGGGAGGTTCTAAGGTTTTGGGGGCCCTAAGCAAAAAATTCACATGGGGCCCCCTTCACTTCCACGTCAGTATAACAAGACATTTCCATTTTGTTTTGTTTACACGTGGTGGTCGTACCGTATAAACCCTGCAGAGCCCTCTTACTAATTGGGGGCCCTACAAAGCCATTTAATCTGCTTATATTGGCCCCTTTGGGAGGGAGCAGAGATCTGACCGAAAAGATGGAGCCCGGTGCTCCTCCACATGACGCTGCGTGAAACGGAGACAAGGATTGTGAGGCCATGGTGCGCCAAAGTTCTACTCTCCTAAATGTAAAAGGGTAAAAGACAGTGTATATGAGGGCTGTGACTACCAGTGCAACCAGGGTTAGGGGGCAGATAGTGTAGGTGGTGATCTGTATTACTTATATAGCCCCATTTCCACTGTAAGCTCTGTGTTATCACTAGTGCAGTCCTATGTCAGTAGTAAGCTCTGTGGTATCACTAGTGCAGTCCTATGTCAGTAGTAAGCTCTGTGGTATCACTAGTGCAGTCCTATGTCAGTAGTAAGCTCTGTGGTATCACTAGTGCAGTCCTATGTCAGTAGTAAGCTCTGTTGTATCACTAGTGCAGTCCTATGTCTGTAGTAAGCTCTGTGGTATCACTAGTGCAGTCCTATATCAGTAGTAAGCTCTGTGGTATCACTAGTGCAGTCCTATGTCAGTAGTAAGCGCTGTGGTATCACTAGTGCAGTCCTATGTCAGTAGTAAGCTCTGTGGTATCACTAGTGCAGTCCTATGTCTGTAGAAAGCTCTGTGGTATCACTAGTGCAGTCCTATGTCAGTAGTAAGCTCTGTGGTATCACTAGTGCAGTCCTATGTCAGTAGTAAGCTCTGTGGTATCACTAGTGCAGTCCTATGTCTGTAGAAAGCTCTGTGGTATCACTAGTGCAGTCCTATGTCAGTAGTAAGCTATGTGGTATCACTAGTGCAGTCCTATGTCAGTAGTAAGCTCTGTGGTATCACTAGTGCAGTCCTATGTCAGTAGTAAGCTCTGTGGTATCACTAGTGCAGTCCTATGTCAGTAGTAAGCTCTGTGGTATCACTAGTGCAATCCTATGTCAGTAGTAAGCTCTGTGGTATCACTAGTGCAGTCCTATGTCAGTAGTAAGCTCTGTGGTATCACTAGTGCAGTCCTATGTCAGTAGTAAGCTCTGTGGTATCACTAGTGCAGTCCTATGTCTGTAGAAAGCTCTGTGGTATCACTTGTGCAGTCCTATGTCAGTAGTAAGCTCTGTGGTATCACTAGTGCAGTCCTATGTCAGTAGTAAGCTCTGTGGTATCACTAGTGCAGTCCTATGTCTGTAGAAAGCTCTGTGGTATCACTAGTGCAGTCCTATGTCAGTAGTAAGCTCTGTGGTATCACTAGTGCAGTCCTATGTCAGTAGTAAGCTCTGTGGTATAACTAGTGCAGTCCTATGTCAGTAGTAAGCTCTGTGGTATCACTAGTGCAGTCCTATGTCAGTAGTAAGCTCTGTGGTATCACTAGTGCAGTCCTATGTCTGTAGTAAGCTCTGTGGTATCACTAGTGCAGTCCTATATCAGTAGTAAGCTCTGTGGTATCACTAGTGCAGTCCTATATCAGTAGTAAGCTCTGTGGTATCACTAGTGCAGTCCTATGTCAGTAGTAAGCTCTGTGGTATCACTAGTGCAGTCCTATGTCTGTAGAAAGCTCTGTGGTATCACTAGTGCAGTCCTATGTCAGTAGTAAGCTCTGTGGTATCACTAGTGCAGTCCTATGTCAGTAGTAAGCTCTGTGGTATCACTAGTGCAGTCCTATGTCAGTAGTAAGCTCTGTGGTATCACTAGTGCAGTCCTATGTCTGTAGAAAGTTCTGTGGTATCACTAGTGCAGTCCTATGTCAGTAGTAAGCTCTGTGGTATCACTAGTGCAGTGCTCTGTCAGTAGTAAGCTCTGTGGTATCACTAGTGCAGTCCTATGACTGTAGTAAGCTCTGTGGTATCACTAGTGCAGTCCTATGACACTAGTAAGCTCTGTGGTATCACTAGTGCAGTCCTATGACAGTAGTAAGCTCTGTGGTATCACTAGTGCAGTCCTATGACAGTAGTAAGCTCTGTGGTATCACTAGTGCAGTCCTATATCAGTAGTAAGCTCTGTTGTATCACTAGTGCAGTCCTATGTCAGTAGTAAGCTCTGTGGTATCACTAGTACAGTCCTCTGTCAGTAGTAAGCTCTGTGGTATCACTAGTACAGTCCTCTGTCAGTAGTAAGCTCTGTGGTATCACTAGTGCAGTCCTATGACAGTAGTAAGCTCTGTGGTATCACTAGTGCAGTCCTATGTCAGTAGTAAGCTCTGTGGTATCACTAGTACAGTCCTATGTCAGTAGTAAGCTCTGTGGTATCACTAGTACAGTCCTATGTCAGTAGTAAGCTCTGTGGTATCACTAGTGCAGTCCTATGTCAGTAGTAAGCTCTGTGGTATCACTAGTACATTCCTATGTCAGTAGTAAGCTCTGTGGTATCACTAGTACATTCCTATGACAGTAGTAAGCTATGTGGTATCACTAGTACATTCCTATGTCAGTAGTAAGCTCTGTGGTATCACTAGTGCAGTCCTATGACAGTAGTAAGCTCTGTGGTATCACTAGTGCAGTCCTATGTCAGTAGTAAGCTCTGTGGTATCACTAGTACATTCCTATGTCAGTAGTAAGCTCTGTGGTATCACTAGTACATTCCTATGTCAGTAGTAAGCTCTGTGGTATCACTAGTACATTCCTATGACAGTAGTAAGCTCTGTGGTATCACTAGTACAGTCCTATGTCAGTAGTAAGCTCTGTGGTATCACTAGTGCAGTCCTATGTCTGTAGTAAGCTCTGTGAAATCAATAGTGCAGTCCTATGTCAGTAGTAAGCTCTGTGGTATCACTAGTGCAGTCCTATGTCAGTAGTAAGCTCTGTGAAATCAATAGTGCAGTCCTATGTCAGTAGTAAGCTCTGTGGTATCACTAGTGCAGTCCTATGTCAGTAGTAAGCTCTGTGGAATCAGTAGTGCAGTCCTATGTCTGTAGTAAGCTCTGTGGTATCACTAGTGCAGTCCTATGTCAGTAGTAAGCTCTGTGGTATCACTAGTACAGTCCTATGTCAGTAGTAAGCTCTGTGGTATCACTAGTGCAGTCCTATGTCAGTAGTAAGCTCTGTGGAATCAGTAGTGCAGCACCGTTTCACTCTGCCCACTGCCTTGCTTTTGTAATACTTTGGTGAACTCTCTGGCATCCAATGGGTTAAAGCATTGATTGTGTCTTTTATTACACTGGTGTTAGCCACTACATGAAGAACAATGGGCAAGCCTAGGAAGCTATGTGCAGTGGTGGAGTGGCCATGCTGGGAACGGGCTCCGTATGGGATCCTGTCTAGGGCCATGTGGAGTTTTACTGGATTGTCCCATAACGTCCATCACTGCTGGTAGTTGTATATAGATCTACATGTACTAGAGTCAGCTCTGTATGATGCAGCAGGCCGCGTCCTCCGCTAAACCGAGGGACTGTTTTGGTTTCAGACTCCGCACACATCAGCAGTGGGTTCCAGTTAAATTAGCACAAAGAAAAGGGCCATTTCATGCACTGGCCGGACCCTGAGCTCGGAGGGATCACCCTGGGTTATATTCAGTGCACGGCTTCACTCTTCACACCAGCACAGATTGGCTACTATACCAATATACAGAGCGCATTTCACTGAGGCTAAATGGCCTGAAAACATATTCACCTTTAAACAGTCAACCTGTTAATGTGGACCTTTCACCCTAAAATACATAAAGCTAAGTTTCTAGAGAAGTACACAGTGATATGAATGGATCTAGTCCACACACTGTGATATGAATGGATCTAGGCAGAGTCCACACAATGTGATATGAATGAATCTAGTCCACACACTGTGATATGAATGAATCTAGTCCACACATTGTGATATGAATTAATCTAATCCACACACTGTGATATGAATGGATCTAGTCCACACACACTGTGATATGAATGGATCTAGTCCACACACTGCGATATGAATGGATCTAGTCCACACACTGTGATATGAATGCATCTAGTCCACACACTGTGATATGAATGGATCTAGTCCACACACTGTGATATGAATGCATCTAGTCTACACACTGTGATATGAATGGATCTAGGCAGAGTCCACACAATGTGATATGAATGAATCTAGTCCACACACTGTGATATGAATGGATCTAGTCCACACATTGTGATATGAATTAATCTAATCCACACACTGTGATATGAATGAATCTAGTCCACACACACTGTGATATGAATGGATCTAGTCCACACACTGCGATATGAATGGATCTAGTCCACACACTGTGATATGAATGCATCTAGTCCACACACTGTGATATGAATGGATCTAGTCCACACACTGTGATATGAATGCATCTAGTCCACACACTGTGATATGAATGGATCTAGGCAGAGTCCACACTGTGATATGAATGGATCTAGTCCACACACTGTGATATGAATGGATCTAGGCAGAGTCCACACTGTGATATGAATGGATCTAGTCCACACACTGTGATATGAATGGATCTAGTCCACACACTGTGATATGAATGGATCTAGACAAGGTCCACACACTGTGATATGAATGGATCTAGGCAGAGTCCACACACTGTGATATGAATGGATCTAGGCAGAGTACACACACTGTGATATGAATGAATATAGGCAGAGTCCACACAATGGGAGGGTATCTAATAGCACAGTGAGGGTGTAACGGAAGCTAAGAAGGGACTGCGTCGCCTTCCGCCGTCGTTCCTGGGTCTCTCCTTCTCGACTCCAGACTGGCGCCGTCGGATGCACCGGTCAAGCAGATAACCGGTCCGGTGGTCGACACAAAGTGGTATAGAACCCCAGAGTAACTGACTCTATCTCGAAGGATGCGGATGGAAGAGGGGTCGACGGGCTTTCGAACTGTCGAGCTTCGCAGAACCGGCACACCGGACAGGAAAGAGTGAAGCCTCTACTCCCGGGCTACAAGGAACAGGAAAGTATCGCAGGAACAAACGGTAGCGGGTGCCAAGCCGTTCGAGTGCTCCGGTGCTCGAATCGAAGTTTCTGCTGGAACTGGAAACAAGCAAGGCAGAGTCCACGTTGCCACAGGACAGCATCCGAAGTGGGGTCACGGGATACTGGCAGCAGACGGATGAACGATATAGGAACCTGGGTTCAGATGGGAGTGGCCGCTTTAATATCTTATGGTATTAAAGCGGCCACTCCCATCTGAACCCAGGTTCCTATATCGTTCATCCGTCTGCTGCCAGTATCCCGTGACCCCACTTCGGATGCTGTCCTGTGGCAACGTGGACTCTGCCTTGCTTGTTTCCAGTTCCAGCAGAAACTTCGATTCGAGCACCGGAGCACTCGAACAGCTTGGCACCAGGACACAAGACTCCAGGACTCTGGTTCACTCCAAAAACATAACTCACTTTATTGATGAACAGCACAACTTTTATACATTACAATACAATACAACAATGGGCCGGGAGGGGTCAAGTATTCTAATACTGACTTGGCCCAAGAACCAATCAAGCACATTAGGTATATCACACAGGGCACAAAAGGGCCAATGGAAGATGGAGACAAAGGGCCAATAGAAACTGGAGAAAAAGGGCCAATGGCAGATGACCTAATAAACATAATGCTCAAGATGTTACTGCATTGGGAATACAAACATGTTTGATTAAGTCTAGACAAAGACTTGATGGGCAGGAATACACATTCAGGGGACCAGGACAGGGGTTGAAGCACGTACACACTAGTTTGAATATACAGCTTCAACCCAGGCCAATCAAGGCATGTAGTGAGTCGTTCGTCGACCAATACAGCGTTGACTCACTGCCTCCGGTTTCCCGCGCTTGAGGCGGCATCGAGGCCTCGAACACCGAACCGGGAATCACCGGCTTCTATTCAGTGACTGTGTATCCCTCGCACATATTACATACGATACTGAAACAGGTCAACATACATTAAACATATGAGGTTCGACAGTACATGAAACATAAGTCCTTTACTATAGGGAATGGGTGGCCAGTTCGTATTAGAGCCCACAGCTAAGTCCAAACAGGGCAAAAGGTCCATAGTCTTTAGATAAATCGTTCAAGGTCCAGACAAGGGCTCAAGTAACGGGTAGGATCCGTTACAGAGGGATATGTTTGAACATTACTAATTAGCATACTGTACAGGAAATTAGCATAAAATGCCAGATTGTGACATCAACACATAATTGTTAATTTCTCAGAACACACAGGCAGATTTTACTTCTCTGTAAAACAAACTAAACTTTTCTGTCCAGTTTAAAGCTTTTGCATTCCAGAGGGCTATGCAATGCATTGTATATCCCTCTGACATTCAACTGGTTAAATATGGAATTTCATTCACAGCTGACCGGTTGGTGTGTGCCAAGCAGTGGACATTATTACGTTACATTATCTTGGTAATAGGGTGGTGTTTGTAACGGGAACCTGAGACGCTGGGAGGTCCTGGGCCGTCGTCACCTGGTTCTCTCTGCAGAGGTCGGCTGGAAACCGTAGAACACCTCGGTCGAGCAGTGAAACTGAAATGTAGAACACCTCGGTCGAGCAGTGAAACTGAAGTGTAGAACACCTCGGTCGAGCAGTGAAACTGAAGTGTAGAACACCTCGGTCGAGCAGTGAAACTGAAGTGTAGAACACCTCGGTCGAGCAGTGAAACTGAAGTGTAGAACACCTCGGTCGAGCAGTGAAACTGAAGTGTAGAACACCTCGGTCGAACCGGGAAACAGCTGAGCCGACTAACTCCATGGCAGTCACCTCCGAGGCTCTACACCAAGTCGAGTGGGTTGCACTGGCAAGGTGTCAATGGCTGGTATTCGGATCGGGCAGCGCTGATAGAAGGTCGAGTAAGGAGTGGGACGATGTTGGATGCTTCGGGGGGCTAAGAATGAATCAGCTCGAATGCCCTTGGAGGATGGGAGTCATAATGGACTCTTTAGACCATCCAGGCAAGAATTAGAGACAGCGGACCAAGTATCCGTTGCTAGTAGTTCGAAAAATCCTGCCTTTTTTGTTCGACTAATCTGTAGGTCGCACATGTCCTGTTTGCCCAATCCCTTTGACGCATGTTGAGATCGTACAACACCGTGTTGAGCGTTCTCTCTGTCCCGGGGTCCCTCGACCAAGTATCGGCAATAGGTGTCTTAAGGCTGGTTAATGACAGTCGAACAACCTTACAGCCTCAGTCTAGGATTTTGACTACGGGTCGTAAAAAATCCCTTATTCAACATAGTTGAATAATAGTCCAACCAGTCCATAGTTCAAGTCCACAGTCCCAGTAATGGCATGTGGTCCGTTACAGTGTTAGCACTATTTTATTTTGAATTAGCCATGACACACCCCCAAAGCGAGATATATAACTGATGTGTGGAACTGTGATGCAATATGTATTTTCTCTCATAAATTCTCATTTTATATGGATGCTAACTGTGTAACATGGATTAGACGTGTTCAGCATTGTTTAGCTCTGTGTATACAAAGCAAGTCAATATTTATACAAATTATTACAACCAATGCACAATTACTGAAATGACTGGCGCTACTGGCAGAGATGCAGATTTACAATTGCAAATTTATACAGGAAAGCATTAAGTAAAATTATTTCTCTAACACACAAAGTAAGTACATACCCCAAGGTGCAGTCACTGTAGGAGTGTGTAAACTGGTATGTACTAATGTGATCATACGCTATAGTACATACCCTGCAGTGCAGACGTTGGAGGAGTGTGTGTCGGTATGTACTAATGTGATCATACGCTATAGTACATACCCTGCAGTGCAGACGCTGGAGGAGTGTGTGTTGGTATGTACTAATGTGATCATACGCTATAGTACATACCCTGCAGTGCAGACGTTGGAGGAGTGTGTGTCGGTATGTACTAATGTGATCATACGCTCTAGTACATACCCTGCAGTGCAGACGCTGGAGGAGTGTGTGTCGGTATGTACTAATGTGATCATACGCTCTAGTACATACCCTGCAGTGCAGACGCTGGAGGAGTGCGTGTCGGTATGTACTAATGTGATCATACGCTCTAGTACATACACTACAGTGCAGTCGCTGGAGGAGTGTGTGTCGGTATGTATTAATGTGATCATACGCTCTAGTACATACCCTGCAGTGCAGACGCTGGAGGAGTGGGTGTCGGTATGTACTAATGTGATCATATGTTATAGTACATACCCTGCAGTGCAGACGCTGGAGGAGTGTGTGTCGGTATGTACTAATGTGATCATACGCTCTAGTACATACCCTGCAGTGCAGTCGCTGGAGGAGTGTGTGTCGGTATGTACTAATGTGATCATACGCTCTAGTACATACCCTGCAGTGCAGACGCTGGAGGAGTGTGTGTCGGTATGTACTAATGTGATCATACGCTCTCGTACATACCCTGCAGTGCAGACGCTGGAGGAGTGTGTGCCGGTATGTACTAATGTGATCATACGCTCTAGTACATACCCTGCAGTGCAGGCGCTGGAGGAGTGTGTACCCGTATGTACTAATGTGATCATACGCTCTAGTACATACCATGCAGTGCAGACGCTGGAGGAGTGTGTGTTGGTATGTACTAATGTGATCATACGCTCTAGTACATACCCGAAAGTGCAGACGCTGGAGGAGTGTGTGTCGGTATGTACTAATGTGATCATACGCTCTAGTACATACCCTGCAGTGCAGACGCTGGAGGAGTGTGTGTCGGTATGTACTAATGTGATCATACGCTCTAGTACATACCCTGCAGTGCAGACGTTGGAGGAGTGTGTGTCGGTATGTACTAATGTGATCATACGCTCTAGTACATACCCTGCAGTGCAGTCGCTGGAGGAGTGTGTGTTGGTGTGTACTAATGTGATCATACGCTCTAGTACATACCCTGCAGTACAGACGCTGGAGTAGTGTGTGTGTACTGGTATGTACTAATGTGATCATACGCTCTAGTACATACCCTGAGTGCAGATGCTGGAGGAGCGTGTGTCGGTATGTACTAATGTGATCATACGCTCTAGTACATACCATACAGTGCAGACACTGGAGTAGTTTGTGTCGGTATGTACTAATGTGATCATACGCTCTAGTACATACCCTGCAGTGCAGACGTTGGAGGAGTGTGTGTCGGTATGTACTAATGTGATCATACGCTCTAGTACATACCCTGCAGTGCAGACGCTGGAGGAGTGTGTGTCGGTATGTACTAATGTGATCATACGCTCTAGTACATACCCTGCAGTGCAGACGCTGGAGGAGTGTGTGACATTATGTACTAATGTGATCATATGCTCTAGTACATACCCTGCAGTGCAGACACTGGAGGAGTGTGTGTCGGTATGTACTAATGTGACCAGACACTCAAGTACATACCCTACAGTGCAGCCGCTGGAGGAGTGTGTGTCGGTATGTACTAATGTGATCACACGCTCTAGAACACACCCTGCACTGCAGACGCTGGAGGAGTGAGTGTCGGTATGTACTAATGTGATCATACGCTCTAGTACATACCCTGCAGTGCAGACGCTGGAGGAGTGAGTGTCGGTATGTACTAATGTGATTATACGCTCTAGTACATACCCTGCAGTGCAGACGCTGGAGGAGTGTGTGTCGGTATGTACTAATGTGATCACACGCTCTAGTACACACCCTGCACTGCAGACGCTGGAGGAGTGAGTGTCGGTATGTACTAATGTGATCATACGCTGTAGTACATACCCTGCAGTGCAGCCGCTGGAGGAGTGAGTGTCAGTATGTACTAATGTGATCATACGCTCTAGTACATACCCTGCAGTGCAGACGCTGGAGGAGTGTGTGTCGGTATGTACTAATGTGATCATACACTCTAGTACATACAGTGCAGTGCAGACGCTGGAGGAGTGTGTGTCGGTATGTACTAATGTGATCATACGCTCTAGTACATATCCTGCAGTGAGGCCGCTGGAGGAGTGTGTGTCGGTATGTACTAATGTGATCATACGCTCTAGTATATACCCTGCACTGCAGACGCTGGAGGAGCGTGTGTCGGTATGTACTAATGTGATCACACGCTCTAGTACACACCCTGCACTGCAGACGCTGGAGGAGTGTGTGTGTCGGTACGTACTAATGTGATCATACGCTCTAGTACATACCCTGCAGTGCAAACGCTGGAGGAGTGTGTGTCGGTATGTACTAATGTGATCACACGCTCTAGTACACACCCTGCACTGCAGACGCTGGAGGAGTGTGTGTGTCGGTATGTACTAATGTGATCATACGCTCTAGTACATACCCTGCAGTGCAGACACTGGAGGAGTGTGTGTACTGGTATGTCGTAATGTGATCATAAGCTCTAGTATATACCCTGCAGTGCAGACGTTGGAGGAGTGTGTGTCGGTATGTACTAATGTGATCATACGCTCTAGTACATACCCTGCAGTGCAGATGCTGGAGGAGTGTGTGTCGGTATGTACTAATGTGATCATACGCTCTAGTACATACCCTGCAGTGCAGCGCTGGAGGAGTGTGTGTTGGTATGTACTAATGTGATCATACCCTCTAGTACATACCCTGCAGTGCAGACGCTGGAGGAGTGTGTGTGTTGGTATGTACTAATGTGATCATATGCTCTAGTACGTACCCTGCAGTGCAGTCGCTGGAGGAGTGTGTGTAGTTAAGTACTAATGTGATCATACGCTCTAGTACATACCCTGCAGTGCAGACGCTGGAGGAGTGTGTGTGTCAGTATGTACTAATGTGATCATACGCTCTAGTAAATACCCTGCAGTGCAGTCGCTGCAGGAATGTGTGTAGGTATGTACTAATGTGATCATACGCTCTAGTACATACCCTGTAGTGCAGTCGCTGGAGGAGTGTGTGTCCGTATGTACTAATGTGATCATATGCTCTAGTACATACCCTGCAGTGCAGGCGCTGGAGGAGTGTGTGTCGGTATGTACTAATGTGATCATACGCTCTAGTACATACCCTGCAGTGAACCCGCTGGAGGAGTGTGTGCGTTGGTATGTACTAATGTGATCATACGCTCTAGTACATACCCTGCAGTGCAGGAGCTGGAGGAGTGCGTGTCTGTATGTTCTAATGTGATCATACGCTCTAGTACATACCATACGGTGCAGACACTGGAGGAGTGTGTGTCGGTATGTACTAATGTGATCATACGCTCTAGTACATACCCTGCAGTGCAGACGCTGGAGGAGTGTGTGTCGGTATGTACTAATGTGATCATACGCTCTAGTACATACCCTGCAGTGCAGCCGCTGGAGAAGTGAGTGTTGGTATGTACTAATGTGATCATACGCTCTAGTACATACCCTGCAGTGCAGCCGCTGGAGAAGTGAGTGTCGGTATGTACTAATGTGATCATATGCTCTAGTACATACCCTGCACTGCAAACGCTGGAGGAGTGTGTGTGTCGGTATGTACTAATGTGATCATACGCTCTAGTACATACCCTGCAGTGCAGCCGCTGGAGAAGTGAGTGTCAGTATGTAGTAATGTGATCATACACTCTAGTACATACCCTGCAGTGAAGCCGCTGGAGGAGTGTGTGCCGGTATGTACTAAAGTGATCATACGCTCTAGTACATACCCTGCAGTGCAGACGCTGGAGGAGTGTGTGTCGGTATGTACTAATGTGATCATACACTCTAGTACATACCATGCAGTACAGACGCTGGAGGAGAGTGTCTACCCATATGTACTAATGTGATCATACGCTCTAGAACATACACTGCACTGCAAACGCTGGAGGAGTGTGTGTGTCAGTATGTACTAATGTGATCAGACGCTCTAGTACATACCCTGCAGTGCAGGCGCTGGAGGAGTGTGTGTCGGTATGTACTAATGTGATCATACGCTCTAGTACATATCCTGTAGTGCAGACGCTGGAGTAGTGTGTGTTGGTATGTACTAATGTGATCATACGCTCTAGTACATACCCTGCAGTGCAGGCGATGGAGGAGTGTGTGTCGGTATGTACTAATGTGATCATACGCTCTAGTACATACCCTGCAGTGCAGATGCTGGAGGAGTGTGTGTCGGTATTTACTAATGTGATCATACGCTCTGGTACATACCCTGCAGTGCAGACGCTGGAGGAGTGTGTGTCGGTATGTACTAATGTAATCATACGCTCTAGTACAGACCCTGCAGTGCAGACGCTGGAGGAGTGTGTGTCGGTATGTACTAATGTGATCATACGTTCTAGTACATACCCTGCAGTGCAGACGCAGGAGGAGTGTGGGTCAGTTTGTACTAATGTGATCATACGCTCTAGTACATACCCTGCAGTGCAGACGCTGGAGGAGTGTGTGTGTCGGTATGTACCAATGTTATCATACGCTCTAGTACATACCCTGCAGTGCAGACACTGGAGGAGTGGGTGTCGGTATGTACTAATGTGATCATACGCTCTAGTACACACCCTGCAGTGCAGACGCTGGAGGAGTGTGTGCCTATATGTACTAATGTGATCATACCCTCTAGTACATACCCTGCAGTGCAGACGCTGGAGGAGTGTGTGTCGTTATGTACTAATGTGATCATACGCTCTAGTACATACCCTGCAGTGCAGACGCTGGAGGAGTGGGTGTCGGTATGTACTAATGTGATCATACACTCTAGTACATACCCTGCAGTGCAGACGCTGGAGGAGTGTGTGTGTTGGTATGTACTAATGTGATCATACGCTCTAGTACATACCCTACAGTGCAGATGCTGGAGGAGTGTGTGTTGGTATGTACTAATGTGATCATACGCTCTAGTACATACCCTGCAGTGCAGACACTGGAGAAGTGTGTGTGTTGGTATGTACTAATGTGATCATACGCTCTAGTACATACCCTGCAGTGCAGACGCTGGAGGAGTGTGTGTGTTGGTATGTACTAATGTGATCATACGCTCTAGTACATACCCTGCAGTGCAGACGCTGGAGGAGTGTGTGTGTTGGTATGTACTAATGTGATCATACGCTCTAGTACATACCCTGCAGTGCAGACGCTGGAGGAGTGTGTGTAGGTATGTACTAATGTGATCATACGCTCTAGTACATACCCTGCAGTGCAGACGCTGGAGGAGTGTGTGTGTCGGTATGTACTAATGTGATCATACGCTCTAGTACATACCCTGTAGTGCAGACACTGGAGGAGTGTGTGTAGGTATGTACTAATGTGATCATACACTCTAGTACATACCCTGCAGTGCAGACGCTGGAGGAGTGTATGTCGGTATGTACTAATGTGATCATACGCTCTAGTACATATCCTGCAGTGCAGCCGCTGGAGGTGTGTGTGTCGGTATGTACTAATATGATCATACGCTCTAGTACATACCCTGCAGTGCAGACGTTGGAGGAGTGTGTGTCGGTATGTACTAATGTGATCATACGCTCTAGTGCATACCCTGCAGTGCAGACGTTGGAGGAGTGTGTGTCGGTATGTAGTAATGTGATCATACGCTCTAGTACATACCCTGCAGTGCAGACGCTGGAGGAGTGTGTGTCGGTATGTACTAATATGATCATACGCTCTAGTACATACCCTGCAGTGCACCCGCTGGAGGAGTGTGTATCGGTATGTACTAATGTGATCATACGCTCTACTACATACCCTGCAGTGCAGTCGCTGGAGGAGTGTGTATCGGTATGTACTAATGTGATCATACGCTCTAGTACATACCCTGCAGTGCAGCCGCTGGAGGAGTGTGTGTCGGTATGTACTAATGTGATCATACGCTCTAGTACATACCCTGCAGTGCAGGTGCTGGAGGAGTGTGTGTCGGTATGTACTAATGTGATCATACGCTCTAGTACATAACCTGCAGTGCAGACGCTGGAGGAGTGTGTGTCGGTATGTACTAATGTGATCATACGCTCTAGTACATACACTGCAGTGCAGACGCTGGAGGAGTGTGTGTGTCGGTATGTACTAATGTGATCATACGCTCTAGTACATACCCTGCAGTGCAGATGCTGGAGGAGTGTGTGTCGGTATGTACTAATGTGATCATACGCTCTAGTACATTCCGTGCAGTGCAGACGCTGGAGGAGTGTGTGTCGGTATGTACTAATGTGATCATACGCTCTAGTACATACACTGCAGTGCAGACGCTGGAGGAGTGTGTGTGTCGGTATGTACTAATGTGATCATACGCTCTAGTATATACCCTGCAGTGCAGACGCTGGAGGAGTGTGTGTGTCGGTATGTACTAATGTGATCATACGCTCTAGTACATACCCTGCAGTGCAGTCACTGGAGGAGTGTGTGTCGGTATGTACTAATGTGATCATACGATCTAGTACATACCCTGCAGTGCAGACGCTGGAGGAGTGTGTGTCAGTATGTACTAATGTGATCATACGCTCTAGTACATACCCTGCAGTGCAGACGCTGGAGGAGTGTGTGTTGGTATGTACTAATGTGATCATACGCTCTAGTACGTACCCTGCAGTGCAGTCGCTGGAGGAGTGTGTGTAATTAAGTACTAATGTGATCATACGCTCTTGTAAATACCCTGCAGTGCAGACGCTAGAGGAGTGTGTGTAGGTATGTACTAATGTGATCATACGCTCTAGTACATACCCTGCAGTGCAGATGCTGGAGGAGTGTTTGTGTCGGTATGTACTAATGTGATCATATGCTCTAGTACGTACCCTGCAGTGCAGTCGCTGGAGGAGTGTGTGTAGTTAAGTACTAATGTGATCATACGCTCTAGTACATACCCTGCAGTGCAGACGCTGGAGGAGTGTGTGTCGGTATGTACTAATGTGATCATACGCTCTAGTACATACCGTGCAGTGCAGACGCTGGAGGAGTGTGTGTTGGTATGTACTAATGTGATCATATGCTCTAGTACATACCCTGCAGTGCAGACGCTGGAGGAGTGTGTGTCGGTATGTACTAATGTGATCATACGCTCTAGTACATACCGTGCAGTGCAGACGCTGGAGGAGTGTGTGTGTCAGTATGCACTAATGTGATTATACGATCTAGTACATACCCTGCAGTGCAATTGCTGGAGGAGTGTGTGTCAGTATGTACTAATGTGATCATATGCTGTAGTACATACCCTGCAGTGCAGTCGCTGGAGGAGTGTGTGTAGGTATGTACTAATGTGTTCATACGCTCTAGTGCATACCCTGCAGTGCAGACGTTGGAGGAGTGTGTGTCGGTATGTACTAATGTGATCATACGCTCTAGTACATACCCTGCAGTGCAGACGCTGGAGGAGTGTGTGTGTCAGTATGCACTAATGTGATTATACGATCTAGTACATACCCTGCAGTGCAATTGCTGGAGGAGTGTGTGTCAGTATGTACTAATGTGATCATATGCTGTAGTACATACCCTGCAGTGCAGTCGCTGGAGGAGTGTGTGTAGGTATGTACTAATGTGTTCATACGCTCTAGTGCATACCCTGCAGTGCAGACGTTGGAGGAGTGTGTGTCGGTATGTACTAATGTGATCATACGCTCTAGTACATAGCCTGCAGTGCAGCCGCTGGAGGAGTGTGTATCGGTATGTACTAATGTGATCATACGCTCTAGTACATACCCTGCAGTGCAGTCGCTGGAGGAGTGTGTATCGGTATATACTAATGTGATCATACGCTCTAGTACATACCCTGCAGTGCAGCCGCTGGAGGAGTGTGTGTCGGTATGTACTAATGTGATCATACACTCTAGTACATACCCTGCAGTGCAGGTGCTGGAGGAGTGTGTGTCGGTATGTATTAATGTGATCATACGCTCTAGTACATACCCTGCAGTGCAGACGCTGGAGGAGTGTGTGTCGGTATGTACTAATTTGATCATACGCTCTAGTACATACACTGCAGTGTAGACGCTGGAGGAGTGTGTGTGTCGGTATGTACTAATGTGATCATACGCTCTAGTACATACCCTGCAGTGCAGACGCTGGAGGAGTGTGTGTCAGTATGTACTAATGTGATCATACGCTCTAGTACATACCGTGCAGTGCAGACGCTGGAGGAGTGTGTGTCGGTATGTACTAATGTGATCATATGCTCTAGTACATACCCTGCAGTGCAGACGCTGGAGGAGTGTGTGTGTCGGTATGTACTAATGTGATCATACGCTCTAGTATATACCCTGCAGTGCAGACGCTGGAGGAGTGTGTGTGTCGGTATGTACTAATGTGATCATACGCTCTAGTACATACCCTGCAGTGCAGTCATTGGAGGAGTGTGTGTCGGTATGTACTAATGTGATCATACGATCTAGTACATACGCTGCAGTGCAGACGCTGGAGGAGTGTGTGTCAGTATGTACTAATGTGATCATACGCTCTAGTACATACCCTGCAGTGCAGACGCTGGAGGAGTGTGTGTTGGTATGTACTAATGTGATCATATGCTCTAGTACGTACCCTGCAGTGCAGTCGCTGGAGGAGTGTGTGTAGTTAAGTACTAATGTGATCATACGCTCTTGTACATACCCTGCAGTGCAGACGCTAGAGGAGTGTGTGTAGGTATGTACTAATGTGATCATACGCTCTAGTACATACCCTGCAGTGCAGATGCTGGAGGAGTGTGTGTGTCGGTATGTACTAATGTGATCATATGCTCTAGTACGTACCCTGCAGTGCAGTCGCTGGAGGAGTGTGTGTAGTTAAGTACTAATGTGATCATACGCTCTAGTACATACCCTGCAGTGCAGCCGCTGGAGGAGTGTGTGTCGGTATGTACTAATGTGATCATACACTCTAGTACATACCCTGCAGTGCAGGTGCTGGAGGAGTGTGTGTCGGTATGTATTAATGTGATCATACGCTCTAGTACATACCCTGCAGTGCAGACGCTGGAGGAGTGTGTGTCGGTATGTACTAATTTGATCATACGCTCTAGTACATACACTGCAGTGTAGACGCTGGAGGAGTGTGTGTGTCGGTATGTACTAATGTGATCATACGCTCTAGTACATACCCTGCAGTGCAGACGCTGGAGGAGTGTGTGTCAGTATGTACTAATGTGATCATACGCTCTAGTACATACCGTGCAGTGCAGACGCTGGAGGAGTGTGTGTCGGTATGTACTAATGTGATCATATGCTCTAGTACATACACTGCAGTGCAGACGCTGGAGGAGTGTGTGTGTCGGTATGTACTAATGTGATCATACGCTCTAGTATATACCCTGCAGTGCAGACGCTGGAGGAGTGTGTGTGTCGGTATGTACTAATGTGATCATACGCTCTAGTACATACCCTGCAGTGCAGTCATTGGAGGAGTGTGTGTCGGTATGTACTAATGTGATCATACGATCTAGTACATACGCTGCAGTGCAGACGCTGGAGGAGTGTGTGTCAGTATGTACTAATGTGATCATACGCTCTAGTACATACCCTGCAGTGCAGACGCTGGAGGAGTGTGTGTTGGTATGTACTAATGTGATCATATGCTCTAGTACGTACCCTGCAGTGCAGTCGCTGGAGGAGTGTGTGTAGTTAAGTACTAATGTGATCATACGCTCTTGTACATACCCTGCAGTGCAGACGCTAGAGGAGTGTGTGTAGGTATGTACTAATGTGATCATACGCTCTAGTACATACCCTGCAGTGCAGATGCTGGAGGAGTGTGTGTGTCGGTATGTACTAATGTGATCATATGCTCTAGTACGTACCCTGCAGTGCAGTCGCTGGAGGAGTGTGTGTAGTTAAGTACTAATGTGATCATACGCTCTAGTACATACCCTGCAGTGCAGACGCTGGAGGAGTGTGTGTCGGTATGTACTAATGTGATCATACGCTCTAGTACATACCGTGCGGTGCAGACGCTGGAGGAGTGTGTGTGTCGGTATGTACTAATGTGATCATACGGTTTAGTACATACCCTGCAGTGCAGATGCTGGAGGAGTGTGTGTTGGTATGTACTAATGTGATCATATGCTCTAGTACATACCCTGCAGTGCAGACGCTGGAGGAGTGTGTGTTGGTATGTACTAATGTGATCATACGCTCTAGTACATACCCTGCAGTGCAGACGCTGGAGGAGTGTGTGTCGGTATGTACTAATGTGATCATACGCTCTAGTACATACCGTGCAGTGCAGACGCTGGAGGAGTGTGTGTGTCAGTATGCACTAATGTGATCATACGATCTAGTACATACCCTGCAGTGCAATTGCTGGAGGAGTGTGTGTCAGTATGTACTAATGTGATCATATGCTGTAGTACATACCCTGCAGTGCAGTCGCTGGAGGAGTGTGTGTAGGTATGTACTAATGTGATCATACTCTCTAGTACATACCCTGCAGTGCAGCCACTGGAGGAGTGTGTGTATCGGTATGTACTAATGTGACCATACGCTCTAGTACATACCCTGTAGTGCAGCCACTGGAGTAGTGTGTGTCGGTATGTACTAATGTGATCATATGCTCTAGTACATACCCTACTGTGCAGACGCTGGAGGAGTGTGTGTCGGTATGTACTAATGTGATCATACGCTCTAGTACATACCCTGCAGTGCAGACACTGGAGTAGTGTGTGTCGGTATGTACTAATGTGATCATATGCTCTAGTACATACCCTACTGTGCAGACGCTGGAGGAGTGTGTTTCGGTATGTACTAATGTGATCATACGCTCTAGTACATACTCTGCAGTGCAGATGCTGGAGGAGTGTGTGTGTCAGTATGTACTAATGTGATCATACGCTCTAGTGCATACCCTGCAGTGCAGACGCTGGAGGAGTGTGTGTCGGTATGTACTAATGTGATCATACGCTCTAGTGCATACCCTGCAGTGCAGACGCTGGAGGAGTGTGTGTCGGTATGTACTAATGTGATCATACGCTCTAGTACATACCCTGCAGTGCAGACACTGGAGTAGTGTGTGTCGGTATGTACTAATGTGATCATATGCTCTAGTACATACCCTGCTGTGCAGACGCTGGAGGAGTGTGTGTCGGTATGTACTAATGTGATCATACGCTCTAGTACATACTCTGCAGTGCAGATGCTGGAGGAGTGTGTGTGTCAGTATGTACTAATGTGATCATACGCTCTAGTGCATACCCTGCAGTGCAGACGCTGGAGGAGTGTGTACCGGTATGTACTAATGTGATCATACGCTCTAGTACATACCCTGCAGTGCAGATACTGGAGGAGTGTGTGTGTCGGTATGTACTAATGTGATCATATGCTCTAGTACGTACCCTGCAGTGCAGTCGCTGGAGGAGTGTGTGTAGTTAAGTACTAATGTGATCATACGCTCTAGTACATACCCTGCAGTGCAGACGCTGGAGGAGTGTGTGTCGGTATGTACTAATGTGATCATACGCTCTAGTACATACCGTGCAGTGCAGACGCTGGAGGAGTGTGTGTGTCAGTATGTACTAATGTGATCATACGCTCTAGTACATACCCTGCAGTGCAGATGCTGGAGGAGTGTGTGTTGGTATGTACTAATGTGATCATATGCTCTAGTACATACCCTGCAGTGCAGACGCTGGAGGAGTGTGTGTTGGTATGTACTAATGTGATCATACGCTCTAGTACATACCCTGCAGTGCAGACGCTGGAGGAGTGTGTGTCGGTATGTACTAATGTGATCATACGCTCTAGTACATACCGTGCAGTGCAGACGCTGGAGGAGTGTGTGTGTCAGTATGTACTAATGTGATCATACGCTCTAGTATATACCCTGCAGTGCAGATGCTGGAGGAGTGTGTGTTGGTATGTACTAATGTGATCATATGCTCTAGTACATACCCTGCAGTGCAGACGCTGGAGGAGTGTGTGTTGGTATGTACTAATGTGATCATACGCTCTAGTACATACCCTGCAGTGCAGTCGCTGGAGGAGTGTGTGTCGGTATGTACTAATGTGATCATACGCTCTAGTGCATACCCTGCAGTGCAGACGCTGGAGGAGTGTGTGTCGGTATGTACTAATGTGATCATACGCTCTAGTACATACCCTGCAGTGCAGACACTGGAGTAGTGTGTGTCGGTATGTACTAATGTGATCATATGCTCTAGTACATACCCTACTGTGCAGACGCTGGAGGAGTGTGTTTCGGTATGTACTAATGTGATCATACGCTCTAGTACATACTCTGCAGTGCAGATGCTGGAGGAGTGTGTGTGTCAGTATGTACTAATGTGATCATACGCTCTAGTGCATACCCTGCAGTGCAGACGCTGGAGGAGTGTGTACCGGTATGTACTAATGTGATCATACGCTCTAGTACATACCCTGCAGTGCAGACGCTGGAGGAGTGTGTGTCGGTATGTAGTAATGTGATCATACGCTCTAGTACATACCATGCAGTGCAGACGCTGGAGGAGTGTGTGTCGGTATGTACTAATGTGATCATACGCTCTAGTACATACCCTGCAGTGCAGACGCTGGAGTAGTGTGTGTAGGTATGTACTAATGTGATCATACGCTCTAGTACATACCCTGCAGTGCAGACGCTGGAGGAGTGTGTGTAGGTATGTACTAATGTGATCATACGCTCTAGTACATACCATGCAGTGTAGACGCTGGAGGAGTGTGTGTTGGTATGTACTAATGTGATCATACGCTCTAGTACATACCCTGCAGTGCAGACGCTGGAGTTGTGTGTGTCGGTATGTACTAATGAGATCATACGCTCTAGTACATACCCTGCAGTGCAGCGCTGGAGGAGTGTGTGTCGGTATGTACTAATGCGATCATACGCTCTAGTACATACCCTGCAGTGCAGACGCTGGTGTAGTGTGTGTAGGTATGTACTAATGTGATCATACGCTCTAGTACATACCCTGCAGTGCAGACGCTGGAGGAGTGTGTGTCGGTATGTACTAATGTGATCGTACGCTCTAGTACATACCCTGCAGTGCAGACGCTGGAGGAGTGTGTGTTGGTATGTACTAATGTGATCGTACGCTCTAGTACATACCCTGCAGTGCAGACGCTGGAGGAATGTGTGTCGGTATGTACTAATGTGATCATACGCTCTAGTACATACCCTGCAGTGCAGACGCTGGAGGAATGTGTGTCGGTATGTACTAATGTGATCATACGCTCTAGTACATACCCTGCAGTGCAGACGCTGGAGGAGTGCGTGTCGGTGTGTACTAATGTGATCATACGCTCTAGTACATACCCTGCAGTGCAGACGCTGGAGGAGTGTCTGTCGGTGTGTACTAATGTGATCATACGCTCTAGTACATACCCTGCAGTGCAGGCGCTGGAGGAGTGTGTGTGTCGGTATGTACTAATGTGATCATACGCTCTAGTACATACCCTGCTGTGCAGACGCTGGAGGAGTGTGTGTCGGTATGTACTAATGTGATCATACTCTCTAGTACATACCCTGCAGTGCAGACGCTGGAGGAGCGTGTGTCGGTATGTACTAATGTGATCATACGCTCTAGTACATACCCTGCAGTGCAGACGCTGGAGGAGTGTGTGTCGGTATGTACTAATGTGATCATACTCTCTAGTACATACCCTGCAGTGCAGAAGCTGGAGGAATGCGTGTCGGTATCTATTAATGTGATCATACGCTCTAGTACATACCCTGCAGTGCAGCAGCTGGAGGAGTGTGTGTCGGTATGTACTAATGTGATTATACGCTCTAGTACATACCCTGCAGTGCAGGCGCTGGAGGAGTGTGTGTGTCGGTATGTACTAATGTGATCATACGCTCTAGTACATACCCTGCAGTGCAGACGCTGGAGGAGTGTGTGTTGGTATGTTCTAATGTGATCATACTCTCTAGTGTCAGATATTGACTGTCCTGAATAAAAAGGGAAACTTCGGAGAGATAGAGCCCTAATATCTCATAAAGAGGGGCACTTAGGAGGTATGTAATTTGCTGACGAATTGTGCCACTTTTGGTCAGACACATATTTCCTTTGCTTTTAAATGGGAATTTGGAGAATCTATATCTTTTTCTTATGGTGCAGTCATTTTCCCCAGAAATTATCCCAATTTTATCTTCGTACATAAGTCCATTGTAATATCTGCATCGGTAGTCTAAATCGGGTTTATTAATTAAAAGTAAATAAGGGAGATGTTAATGGTCCCTCTCTGCTCCCGCCATACTGCGCTCTGTCCGTTCTGTTTGACATTAAATAAACCAGAATCCGCAGTGGAAGAGGAATTAATTAAAGTGAAAGGTGCAGTGAGGTCCTGTAGCGGCTCCCATTACCCAGTAATGACTACTAGCACAGGAGAAAGTCCCTGCACGTCAAGAGTTAAATAGATTACAGTCTGGGGAAATGCAGCTTTAGGAGATTACGGGGAGGATTATGGGACAATTACAGAGATTTGCTCATCATTTCGTCATTTGATTTTTAGAGAGATGAGCAGATCAGGACCATCTTCTTATGATTCCCAAATGTATGTGGATGGAACAGGGGAACCATCGTGTGACTCGCATTTAACCCTGTGAGGGCCAGAGGGGCACTTCTTCCAAGTGTTAACGCAAATTACACATTAGAGCTTTAGCAATGCGCGTTAGCGCTTAATACATGGGAGACCTGTCCGACTTGTTTAATGGACTGTTAACTCCTCCTTATAATGACATCCGTTCACTTATTTTACTGATGGCAGGAAATTCTAATGGCCCTATGGGTTTTCCTTGTTCCTTGGTTCAGGAGGTAATTGATAGCAGGAAATTCTAATGACCCTGTGGGTTTTCCTTGTTCCTTGGTTCAGGTGATAACATCAGACCTGGACAGAGAAGGACATGACAGTGACTTGCAGGACAGCTGGACTCCAACTACGACCTCTGCACATGGTAAACTTAACCATTAATGGACAAGAGGGGTGTGCACTGCGTCGTACCCCCCTCCAGTCCTTACACGGTTAAAAACACTCATGCACTCTGTCTTCTTCAGTCTGGAAAGACTGCCAGTGACCGTCATGTCCGCCCCGTGGATCTGACAAAAAGGACTGACTTAAGGGGTGTTCTTTTCAACAAAGCTGGAAGGGAAACAATTAATATTGGATATAAGGGTTTCCTGCCGCAGTCAGGTAAATGGGGGTTATAATCTCCTGTGGTTACTTTTCCTTTATGGCTTCATTCTTGTAGTGAAAGACTAGCGATTCCCAGACAACTGACCTGCCCCCAGCGGACTGATAAAACATCACAGTGATTTTTCACTGAATTATTACAAGGTCTTCAATACATTGCAAAGCAACACACTGCAAACTCCGCAGTGTTTCATGGCTTAAAACCACATTTCAGTGGGAATTTAAGAGACAGAGGAGCAAAGGCCCAATGATACGACAGTGGGGAGAAGCAACAAAATCTCCTGCGCAACTTCCGTTATCCTCTGAAACCACCGCTGCACTGCAGGGTCTGTACTAGAGCGTATGATCACATTAGTACATACCGACACACACTCCTCCAGTGTCTGCACTGCAGGGTATGTACTAGACGTATGATCACATTAGTACATACCGACACACTCCTCCAGTGTCTGCACTGCAGGGTATGTACTAGAGCGTATGATCACATTTATACATACCGACACACACTCCTCCAGCGTCTGCACTGCAGGGTATGTACTAGAGCGTATGATCACATTAGTACATACCGACACACACTCCTCCAGCGTCTGCACTGCAGGGTATGTACTAGAGCGTATGATCACATTAGTACATACCGACACACACTCCTCCAGCGCCTGCACTGCACTGTATGTACTAGAGCGTATGATCACATTAGTGCATACCGACACACACTCCTCCAGCGTCTGCACTGCAGGGTATGTACTAGAGCGTATGATCACATTAGTACATACCGACACACACTCCTCCAGCGTCTGCACTGCAGGGTATGTACTAGAGCGTATGATCACATTAGTGCATACCGACACACACTCCTCCAGCGTCTGCACTGCAGAGTCTGTACTAGAGCGTATGATCACATTAGTACATACCGACACACACTCCTCCAGCGCCTGCACTGCAGGGTATGTACTAGAGCGTATGATCACATAGTGCATACCGACACACACTCCTCCAGCGTCTGCACTGCAGGGTCTGTACTAGAGCGTATGATCACATTAGTACATACCGACACACACTCCTCCAGCGCCTGCACTGCAGGGTATGTACTAGAGCGTATGATCACATTAGTACATACCGACACACACTCCTCCAGCGTCTGCACTGCAGGGTATGTACTAGAGTGTATGATCACATTAGTACATACCGACACACACTCCTCCGGTGTCTGCACTGCAGGGTATGTACTAGAGCGTATGATCACATTAGTACATACCGACATACACTCCTCCAGCGTCTGCACTGCATGGTATGTACTAGAGCGTATGATCACATTAGTACATACTGACACACACTCCTCCAGCGTCTGCACTGCAGGGTATGTACTAGAGCGTATGATCACATTAGTACATACCGACACACACTCCTCCAGCGTCTGCACTGCAGGGTATGTTCTAGAGCGTATGATCACATTAGTACATACTGACACACTCCTCCAGCGTCTGCACTGCAGGGTATGTACTAAAGCGTATGATCACATTAGTACATACCGACACACACTCCTCCAGTGTCTGCACTGCAGAGTATGTACTAGAGCGTATGATCACATTAGTACATACCGACACACACTCCTCCAGCGTCTGCACTGCAGGGTATGTAGTAGAGCGTATGATCAAATTAGTACATACCAACACACACACTCCTCCAGCGTCTGCACTGCAGGGTATGTACTAGAGCGTATGATCAAATTAGTACATACCAACACACACACTCCTCCAGCGTCTGCACTGCAGGGTATGTACTAGAGCGTATAATCACATTAGTACATACCGACACACACTCCTCCAGCGTCTGCACTGCAGGGTATGTACTAGAGCGTATGATCACATTAATACATACCGACACACACACACTCCTCCAGCATCTGCACTGCAGGGTATGTACTAGAGTGTATGATCACATTAGTACATACCGACACACACACTCCTCCAGCATCTGCACTGCAGGGTATGTACTAGAGTGTATGATCACATTAGTACATACCAACACACACTCCTCCTGCGTCTGCACTGCAGGGTATGTACTAGAGTGTATGATCACATTAGTACATACCGACACAAACACACTCCTCCAGCATCTGCACTGCAGGGTATGTACTAGAGTGTATGATCACATTAGTACATACCGACACAAACACACTCCTCCAGCATCTGCACTGCAGGGTATATACTAGAGTGTATGATCACATTAGTACATACCGACACAAACACTCCTCCAGCGCCTGCACTGCAGGGTATGTACTAGAGCGTATGATCACATTAGTACATACCGACACACACTCCTCCAGCGTCTGCACTGCAGAGTATGTATTAGAGCGTATGATCACATTAGTACATACCGACACACACACTCCTCCAGCGCCTGCACTGCAGGGTATGTACTAGAGCGTATGATCACATTAGTACATACCAACACACTCCTCCAGCGTCTGCACTGCAGGGTATGTACTAGAGCGTATGATCACATTAGTACATACCGACACACACTTCTCCAGCGTCTGCACTGCAGGGTATGTACTAGAGCGTATGATCACATTAGTACATACCGACACACACTCCTCCAGCGTCTGCACTTTAGAGTATGTACTAGAGCGTATGATCACATTAGTACATACCAACACACACTCCTCTAGCGTCTGCACTGCAGGGTATGTACAAGAGCGTATGATCACATTAGATATGAGATATATATGATATAGATAGATAGATATGAGAGAGATAGATAGATAGATAGATAGATATGAGATAGATAGATAGATAGATAGATAGATAGATAGATATGAGATAGATAGATAGATAGATTGATAGATAGATAGATAGATAGATAGATAGATAGATAGATAGATAGATATGAGACAGATAGATAGATAGATAGATAGATAGATAGATAGATAGATATGAGATAGATAGATAGATAGATAGATAGATAGATAGATAGATATGAGATAGATAGATAGATAGATAGATAGATAGATAGATATGAGATAGATAGATAGATAGATAGATAGATAGATATTAGATAGATAGATATGAGATAGATACACAAATGGAATTTCTCCACCACACTTTGTACGTATGTCCGAGGGACTGGTGTGTGACTCTGATAAAGTCACTTCACTTTGTTTCCACATAAAGAGAAGCAGCCCTTTAGTCAGAACAAGTTATACATTTAGTGCAATGGTAACTGATATTATGAAAAGCAATGTCCCTGACGAGGAGAAGACGGTAAGAATGCTGCGTTTCTCTGTGACCTTTGTACATTAAAATGAAAGTTAATTTCTGTTTGTGTCAGAATCTCTCTAGTCCTCCAGTTTTATGGTCTTCACGGAGACGCCCCGGTGGACGGGTTACAGGCTGGCAGCATTTAAAGGAACAGTAACTGCCTTATTCATCAAGGTAAAGAGCTTAGTTCTGAAGCAACTGCACCAGAGGGTGAAATGAAAATTCCCATTGGTTAATAACCCTTTGAGTGACAGAGAGGTACCCAGCACATTTTAATGCAATTTCTTCAATAGCTCTTTTGGTAGTCAACGGGTTAACGCTTTAATTTGACCTTTTAACCCCTTTGAATTCCAGAGAGGACTCCAGTGCATTTTCAATATAGTGTGATGCAAAACTTTGCAGCACTGAAAGGGTTAACTCTGGTATCTTGCTGACATATTTCCTGGCAATACACAACGGCCGGTAAGAGGGCATCTGAGGTGAGGGAATCGTTAGGATCGTTAGGGCGACATCTCATTAAATTGATCCGGCCGAGCGCTGGACGTCGCTGAGCAGGATGAGGGACGTCAGGCGGAATAATCCATCTTATTTAGTGTCAGTGGGCCGCTCCGCGCACGGAGAACGCAAACTTCAGGGATAAATGGAGGACGTCTCTGGCTTTGTGCAGTTAGAATAATACACCGCGCTCGTGTCGTCTTTTGGATTTTAATTATTAACCCTTCGAGGGCCATAGAGGTAGCCCAACGCATTGTGTTGAAAAAGAGGAGTTCCATCTAAAAATCATAACCCCCTACATACCTTACTATGATCAGAAAATCCTATTGGCCCCTATGAAGTTTTCCCTGGCGGCTTGGTTCAAGAGGAAGCATGTTCAGTTAGTCCTGGGGGCCATGGAGGCAGACATGACAGTTACTGGCAGGATGTCAGATCCATGGAGGAGGACATGACAGTTACTGGAAGGATGTAAGGTCCATGGAGGAGGACATGACAGTTACTGGCCGGATGTCAAATACATGGAGGCGGACATGACAGTTACTGGCAGGATGTCAGGTCCATGGAGGCAGACATGACAGTTACTGGCAGGATGTCAGGTCCATGGAGGCAGACATGACAGTTACTGGCAGGATGTCAGGTCCATGGAGGCAGACATGACAGTTACTGGCAGAATGTCAGGACTGTGGAGGTGGACATTATGGTTACTGGCAGAACGTTAGGTCCATGGGGACAGACATGATAGTTATTGGCAGGATGTCAGGTCCGTGGGGGATAACATGACAGTTACTGGAAGGATGTCAGGTCCATGGAGGCGGATATGACAGTTACTGGCAGGATGTCAGATACATGGAGCGGACATGACAGTTACTGGCAGGATGTAAGGTCCATGGAGGAGGACATGACAGTTACTGGCAGGATGTCAGGTCCATGGAGGAGGACATGACAGTTACTGGCAGGATGTCAGGTCCATGCAGGATGACATGACAGTTACTGGCAGGATGTCAGATACATGGAGCGGACATGACAGTTACTGGCAGGATGTAAGGTCCATGGAGGAGGACATGACAGTTACTGGAAGGATGTAAGGTCCATGGAGGAGGACATGACAGTTACTGGCAGGATGTCAGGTCCATGGAGGAGGACATGACAGTTACTGGCAGGATGTCAGGTCCATGGAGGAGGACATGACAGTTACTGGCAGGATGTCAGGTCCATGCAGGATGACATGACAGTTACTGGCAGAATATCAGGTCCATCAAGTCGGACATGACAGTTACTGGTACGATATCAGGTCCATGGAAGCGGACATGACAGTTACTGGCAGGATGTCAGGTCCATGGGGGAGGACATGACACTTACTGGCAGGATGTCAGATCCATGGAGGCGGACATGACAGTTACTGGCAGGATGTCAGGACTATGGAGGTGGACATTATGGTTACTGGCAGGATGGCAGGTCCATGGCGGCAGACATGATAGTTACTGGCAGGATGTCAGATCCATGGAGGCTACATGACAGTTACTGGGAGAATGTCAGGTCCATGGAGGCGGACATGACACTTACTGGCAGGATGTCAGATCCATGGAGGCGGACATGACAGTTACTGGCAGAATGTCAGGTCCATAGAGGAGGACATGACACTTACTGGCAGGATGTCAGATCCATGTAGGAGGACATAACAGTTACTGGCAGGATGTCAGATCCAGAGAGGCGGACATGACAGTTACTGGCAGGATATCAGGTCCATGGAGGCGGACATGACAGTTACTGGTAGGATGTCAGGTCCATGGAGGTGACATGACAGTTACTGGCAGGATGTCAGGTCCATGGAGGCGGACATGACAGTTACTGGCAGGATGTCAGGTCCATGGAGGAGGACATGACAGTTACTGGCAGGATGTCAGTTCCATGGAGGCGGACATGACAGTTACTGGCAGGATGTCAGTTCCATGGAGGAGGACATGACAGTTACTGGTACGATATCAGGTCCATGGAAGCGGACATGACAGTTACTGGCAGGATGTCAGGTCCATGGGGGAGGACATGACACTTACTGGCAGGTTGTCAGATCCATGGAGGCGGACATGACAGTTACTGGCAGGATGTCAGGACTATGGAGGTGGACATTATGGTTACTGGCAGGATGGCAGGTCCATGGGGGCAGACATGATAGTTACTGGCAGGATGTCAGATCCATGGAGGCTACATGACAGTTACTGGCAGGATATCAGGTCCATGGAGGCGGACATGACACTTACTGGCAGGATGTCAGATCCATGGAGGCGGACATGACAGTTACTGGCAGAATGTCAGGTCCATAGAGGAGGACATGACACTTACTGGCAGGATGTCAGATCCATGTAGGAGGACATAACAGTTACTGGCAGGATGTCAGATCCAGAGAGGCGGACATGACAGTTACTGGCAGGATATCAGGTCCATGGAGGCGGACATGACAGTTACTGGTAGGATGTCAGGTCCATGGAGGTGACATGACAGTTACTGGCAGGATGTCAGGTCCATGGAGGCGGACATGACAGTTACTGGCAGGATGTCAGGTCCATGGGGGAGGACATGACAGTTACTGGCAAGATGTCAGGTCCATGGAGGCGGACATGACAATTATTGGCAGGACTAGAGGATCTCAGTCTCTGTTCACTGCACATAGTAGTCTTAGCCATAAAGGGCCAGAAAGGTGTGCAATGCATTCCACACCCATCATGTCCTTAAAGGGTTAAGTAGGTTCATGCACTCTGCCTGCTTCAGTTTGAGAAAAGCTGCTAGTAACTGTCATGTCCACCTCCATGAACCTGACATCCTACCACTAACTGTCATGTCCACCTCCATGAACACATCCTGCCAGTAACGGTCATGTCCGCCTCCATGGATCTGACATCCTGCCAGTAACTGTTATGTGCTCCTCCATGGACCTGAGATCCTGCCATTAACTGTCATGTCTTCCTCCATGGACCTAACATCCTGCCATTAACTGTCATGTCTTCCTCCATGGACCTGACATCCTGCCAGTAACTGTCATGTCATCCTGCATGGACCTGACATCCTGCCAGTAACTGTCATGTCCGCCTCCATGGACCTGACATCCTGCCAGTAACTGTTATGTCCTCCTCCATGGACCTGACATCCTGCCAGTAACTGTCATGTCTTCCTCCATGGACCTGACATCCTGCCAGTAACTGTCATGTCCTTCTCCATGGACCTGACATCCTGCAGTAACTGTCATGTCCTCCTCCATGGAACAAACAAACAAAAAACTGGTCAGCACTGATACATAAATAAAACTGTGGTATATTAAGCAAATGGTTGCCTGGTGCACCGTAGGTCAAAAAGACACTCATAAACAATAGGGGAGTAAAGACACCCTTCCAAAAAAAGCAGACCCTTAAAGAGGCACTCCACCACAGTTGACAATATAAATTTAAATAGTTTACTAAATTACATGTTTCTCAAATCACATAACAAACACATGCTAAAACATACTTAAAAACAAATCGGGGAGCCCATGGGATTGTAGTAATAATAAAGAGTTCCCAACACTAATAACAGAATAATAATGTTGTTATCAAAAAATGATATAGATAAAGAAGGGACTAAGTATATATTCCAGCCCCAGCCAAAATATAGACCTTGGACAAAGAAACCGATAAACTAGACAATGCGGCAGAATACCAATTTAGTGTCAATAAATATACTAATACATCAAAGTGCTAGTGCTTCTAAAAATACAAAAAAGTGTGCTAGTGCTTACAATATATGAATACAATCATGCCGATCAATATCATAATGTCACTATAGTATGATAATAAGCCACAAAGGTCATAAAGAATTTAAACAAATAAAGGTAACAAACCAAACCAATAAGTCTACAGCAGGGGGAATTACAGTCTCACTGGGCTCTACCTCGATCCCAAACAACCCAACGCGTATCGCCAAACGGCTTCGTCAGGGGACAGAATCAAAGTAACGCTGGTCCGGTATTTAAAGGGATGACTGTGCAATAGGGGAATGGAATCATCCACACATGAGACATATTACATGTCACATGACTAGGTAAAGATCACTTCCTATGAATCACTGCTGTAATAAGTCTCCTTAACCCTTTCCCTTTCCCATATCCAAAACGATAAAAAACAAGATCATCTGTTTTGGAAAAGCGGAACGAACATGCGTGAGCAGAAACACATATACGAGCCAACTCATCCACATATGATCACGTTTACAAAGATATAAATAAGAATACAAATAATCATTCAACAACATACATATTATTATCAAGGACAGATTAGCTACCATTGTGTCGCAACGCATTCATATCCAGGGAAAAAAGAAGAATTACAGCGCATTGTAAACAATCGATTATGGCACATGTCATATAAATATCCACACACCTGTGCAAAACATTACCCAAACGCCATATTGGAGACTAGCAACAACCACATGTCCTCCTCCATGGAACTGACATCCTGCCTGTAACTGTGATGTCCTCCTCCATGGACCTGACATCCTGCCAGTAACTGTCATGTCCGCCTCCATGGACCTGACATCCTGCCAGTAACTGTCATGTCCGCCTCCATGGACCTGATATCCTGCCAGTAACTGTCATGTCCGCCTCCATGGACCTGACATCCTACCAGTAACTGTCATGTCCGCCTACATGGACCTGACATCCTACCAGTAACTGTCATGTCCGCCTCCATGGACCAGACATCCTACCAGTAACTGTAATGTCCATCTCCATAGATCTGACATCCTGCAAGAAACTGTCATGTCCTCCTCCATGGATCTGACATTCTGCCAGTATCTATCATGTCTGCTTCCATGGACCTGACATCTTGCCAGTAACTGTCATGTCCACCTCCATGGATCTGACATCATGCCAGTAACTATCATGTCCGCCTCCATGGATCTGACATCCAGCCAGTAACTGTCATGTCTGCCTCTATGGAGCTGACATCCTGCTTGTAACTGTCATGCCCGCCTCCATGGACCTGATATCCTGCCAGTAACTGTCATGTCCGCCTCCATGGACCTGACATCCTGCCAGTAACTGTCATGTCCGCCCCATGGACCTGACATCCTGCCAGTAACTGTCATGTCCGCCTCCATAGACCTGACATCCTGCCACCAACTGTAATGTCCGCCTCAAAGGAGTTGACATCCTGCCAGTAACTGTCATCCATCCTCATGGACCTGACATCCATCCAGTAACTGTAATGTCCTCCTCCATGGACCTGAAATCCTGCCTGTAACTGTCATGTCCTCCTCCATGGACCTGACATCCTGCCAGTAACTGTCATGTCCGCCTCCATGGACCTGGCATCCAGGACTGACGAAGGCATCTTCAGAACAAAGGCACAAGGGAATATTCATACAGGCCATTGGGATTTTCTGGCCATAGGTGCTGTAAGTGATGGGTATCATTCAGTTATTTGAAATCTCCCAACACTGAGCTCCATTAAGAAAGAAAAGGAATTCTGGGGAAAACCATCCGCAACCCACAGCATCTATCACATCTCCACTGGCGAGATGGACACCACATCTGCAAGGGGAAGATGGACATCACATCTGCAAGGGGAAGATGGACATCACATCTGCACTGGAGAGATGGACACCACATCTGCACTGGAGAGATGGACACCACATCTGCACTACCACATCTGCACTGGGGAGATGGACATCACATCTGCACTGGAGAGATGGACATCACATCTGCACTGGAGAGATGGACACCACATCTGCACTGAAGAGATGGACATCACATCTGCACTGGAGAGATAGACATCACCCTCCCACACACACACACTTCACTCCTGAGTGTGCACCCACCTACATCAGGCCAGGAAACCCTTCACTAGAGTCTATGAATTCTGTTTGCACCACCCAACATCGATGAGGCTGAACAGCGAGACTGTACTTAAGGGAGAAATGGGGGAGGGGTCTTACCAAACTCTCACCCCCCCAACAATGCAGCTCTCCTTAATCTGCAGTTCTATATCTAGGGGTCATCCCAGAGGATTGCATGTGTGCATACGCCATTTCCTTGTGATAGTTGCCCTTTAAATCACTCTTAAAGTAACACCAACATCTATGAATGAATTGAGGTTATATAAATTTAAGTCACATGCACCTTAAGCAAATACAAATCCTTTATTCAAATTTTCAGCACAGTTTTTCATGTGAAAAATACAGATATTGTAACTCTTTTAGTGCTGAATAAATGAAAGGTTCTCGTACTGCTGGCATGTGCTTTAGTTGAAAGCTACCACAGTTCAAGCCACCACAAAGTGTAGGAGCTGTTACTATCACATCCTAGGGGGCCCAAGTCTCTCCTCTCCCATAGAATGCATAGAATAAGTGTCTGGACACCAGGTGGTGCTGTTGCTAGCAGTTCAATATTTAACACAAAAGTTTTACCCTTCTGGCAGTCAGCAGGTTAATGAGAGACAGAAGTCATTTCAGTTCATGTATTAATGTTATTAACCTCTCCTCCACTACACAGAGAGTATTTTCTCATATCTGTATTAACTTTACATACAGTTCAGCACTATCACTTCTGAGAGACCCTGTCAAGGTCTGGATTTCAGTGCCCTTGCTATATACAGATTTTGCCTATGGTAATCGATTAGATAAAACAGATAATAACATTTACCAGCTGCAGTGTAATCAAAGCCCTAGTGCTCTGCTAATGGGGCCGGGAGTCCAGCACACAGTATAAATGGACACCTCCTCCAGGCTGATGTAAGGCTGGATTCTCGGCGTCAGGTAACAGAGAGAGCGGATATTTTCACATGAAAGCTTGGAGTACAGGGCATTAATGTGTAATAACACAGTGACATCACTAGGGGTTAGTCTTCCTCTAACCACTTACAATTCAGATTGACTCTTTGAGGGCCATAGGAAGTTCAATGCACTGTGAGAAAATGCATTGCGCCTCTCTGGGCCTCACAGAGATAAAAAGAATGTTAAATTTAAATATTCTTTTCTCATTTTTGTTCCTTTTTTTAGACAAAATTCAATGCTGAACATTTTCTTTTTTTCAAAAGTGATTAGCAGGTGTGTTAATGATCTACTGGGTGGCAGCGCAGTAAAGGGACAAGCCCGGCAGATTGCTGGTTGTACTGCGGATTGACTCGCCGTGTTCCTACTGAGATTCCTATCAGGGTGAGTGAGTTTAGGGAAGAGGGACAGAGCTCGTGCCCTCACCTGTTCCCTACAGACGTGTCTCATGGACACAGACCCACAAACACCAAGAAATGAGAATGTTACAATTGCACACATATGTACTATGTCCCCTTTATGGGCAACTAAACCCCTTTGTACCCACATTTCCCTGGACAGCGAGGGGGCAGATTGTAACTTCTCTTGAAATACAAGCTCCAAACGGCAATCTATATATGTTTGTGTATGTTTGTGTGTATGCATCTGTATGAATATATGTATGTATGTATGCATATGGGTGTGATGGTTATGTATGTATTAGTGTTGAGCGAGCGTGCTCGGCCGATGCTCGGATCGGCTCGAGCATCGCTCTGCTCGGCACATGGCGGTACTCGTACGAGTACCGCCATGTGCTCGCCCGACATGTTCGGGTGAAGAGGATCTGTGCCGGAAGAGGCACAGATCCGAAGACGCTCCGCTGGACCACCAGGGAATGGAGGTACGGGGGCATTGCGGAGATGAAGGGGGCATTGCGGAGATGAAGGGGGACATTGTGGAAGAGGGGCATAGACTCTATGCCCCTCTTCCACAATGTCCCCCTTCATCTCCGCTATGCCCCTCTTCCACAATGTCCCCCTTCATCTCCTATGCCATAGCGGAGATGAAGGGGGACATTGTGGAAGAGGGGCATAGCGGAGATGAAGGGGGACATTGTGGAAGAGGGGCATAGAGTCTATGCCCCTCTTCCACAATGTCCCCCTTCATCTCCGCTATGCCCCTCTTCCACAATGTCCCCCTTCATCTCCGCTATGGCATAGGAGATGAAGGGGGACATTGTGGAAGAGGGGCATAGCGGAGATGAAGGGGGACATTGACCAGGCACCCTCCGCTCATCAGAGCAGGGGGTGCCTGGTTTAATGCTCGAGTGCTCCCATTCATTTGAATGGGGCTCGGGTGCTCGGCCGAGCACTCGAGCATCAGGGGGTGCTCGGTCAGAGCACCCGAGCACCCGAGCATCGGGGTGCTCGCTCATCCCTAGTATGTATGTTTGTCATTAGTGATGAGCGAGCATGCTCGGCCGAAGCTCGGTTCGGCTCGAGCATCGCTCTACTCGGCACATGGCGGTACTCGTACGAGTACCGCATGTGCTCGCCCGCCATGTTCGGGTCTCCTCCCCGCACGTTTTGCAGCTGCAGCGCAGCCAATAAACGTGCGGGGAGGCTCTGACATCAGTGTAATGCCAGCAGCCATGTTGGCTGCTGGCATTACACTGATTGGCTGGCCAGAACCCGTGATCGGGTGCTGTATAGCACCTGACCAGCGAGTTCGGCTCAGTCTTAGCCAGGGAGAGATGAGGATAGGAAGGGAAAGTCAGTGTAGGGAGAAGAAAAGCGAGTTTGAAAAAAAAAAAAAGACCCAAAAGTCCTTTTTAGGACTACTGTGTGTGGGGGCAGCAGATATATTTTGTTTTGGGGGGCAGAGTTTAAAAAAAAAACGTCACATATTCCGTTCACTGTGCCTAGCCGCAGATTAGCAGCACATTCTGTTTAGTGTGCAAAGTTTCAGATTAGCAGCACATTCTGTTTAGTGTGCAAAGTTGGAGATTAGCAGCACCTTCTTTTTAGTGTGCAAAGTTGCAGATTAGCAGCACATTCTGTTTAGTGTGCAAAGTTGGAGATTAGCAGCACATTCTGTTTAGTGTGCAAAGTTGGAGATTAGCAGCACATTCTTTTTAGTGTGCAAAGTTGCAGATTAGCAGCACATTCTGTTTAGTGTGCAAAGTTGCAGATTAGCAGCACATTCTTTTTAGTGTGCAAAGTTTAAAAATTAAAAGTCACTTATTCCGTTCACTGATCCTAGCCGCAGATAAGCAGCATATTCTGTTTAGTGTGCAAAGTTGCAGATTATCAGCACATTCAGTTTAGTGTGTAAAGTGTAAAAATTAAAAGTCACTTATTCCGTTCACTGATCCTAGCCGCAGATAAGCAGCATATTCTGTTTAGTGTGCAAAGTTGCAGATTATCAGCACATTCTGTTTAGTGTGCAAAGTGTTAAAAATAAAAGTCACTTATTCCGTTCACTGTGCCTAGCCGCAGATAAGCAGCACATTCTGTTTAGTGTGCAAAGTTGCAGATTTGCAGCACATTCTGTTTAGTGTGCAAAGTTGCAGATTTGCAGCACATATTCCGTGTAATATGAAGAAGGCGGGTAAAAAGGGACGGGGAAGTGGACGTGATCCTGATAGTTCATGGCGCGGGTCAGGACGCGTAGAAACTGTGCCTGGTGCCAGAGCACAAGAAAGAAAGACATCCACCATACCTAGCTTCATGTCTCAGTTTACAGGGCGTCGCAGGACATCACTCTCGAGGTCAGACCACTGCGAACAGGTGGTCGGTTGGATTTCAGCTGATACTGCTTCCAGTCGGTTAAGCACCACCCTGTCTTCCACCAAGTCCACTCTCAGTAGCCAAGAGTCTGGTCAACATAATCCTCACCCTGATCATCCTTCCTCCCACCATAGAGGGTCTGGTCAAAGAAGTGATCCCACACTGGGATATAGTGAGGAGCTCGTCTCATCACCAATCCTTAATTTGAACCTCTCTCCAAGCACGCTTGCAGAGGAACATGAAATCTTGTGCCCTGATTCACAACCTCTAGAGGGTACCCAATCACAAGAAGATGACAGAGGGGAACGGCATTTAAGGTCAAAGGAAGTGGATGATGATGATGATGAGACACAGTTGCCATCAAATCAACCACTTTTACTGTCTCAAGACCTTGATGAGGAGGATGATATACAGTTGTCAATGACTGAGTATGTGGTGGGATCAAGACATGAGGAGGATGATCAGAGTGAGGAAGTGGAGGAGGACTTGGTGGACGATGAGGTGACTGACCCCACCTGGGAAGGTGGAGAGCCGAGCGATGACAGCAGTCCTGAGGGTGAGCCATCTGCAGCACCGCAACAGGCTGGAAGAGGCAGTGGTGTGGCTAAAGAAAGAAGGCGGACCGCACCAAACCGGCCTGCAAATGTTCCACGGAGCACCCCCTTGCGTAAATCTCCCTTGCCAAGGGCTAGGTGTTCCGCGGTATGGCGTTTTTTTAAGGAAAGTGCGGACGACAAAAAAATTGTAGTTTGCAACCTGTGCCACACCAGAATGAGCCGAGGCATGAACACTAGAAACCTCACCACCACCAGCATGATCCGACACATGGCATCCAAGCACCGTAATAAGTGGGAGGAACGCCCGGATCGCCAATCTGTGTCTGCAGGCCACACCACTGCCTCCTCTTCCCCTGTTTTCGGTGCCGGCCAATCGCCTGTCGAAGGCGCAGGCCCGCATACCTCCCGCCCTGCACCTGTACCATCTGAAGCACCATCAGCGACCACATCCACTTCCCTGTCCCAGCGCAGCGTCCAAATGTCGTTACCCCAGGCATTTGAGCGCAAGCGAAAATACCCAGCCACCCACTCACAGGCCATAGCACTAACCTCACACCTTTCCAAATTACTGGCCATCGAAATGCTGCCATTTAGGCTTGTGGAGACTGAGTCCTTCCGCAGCCTGATGGCAGCAGCTGTCCCTCGGTACGCAGTCCCCAGCTGCCACTACTTTTCCCGGTGTGCCGTCCCCGCCTTACACCACCATGTGTCCCGTAACATCACCCGTGCCCTGACCAACGCAGTTACTGGGAAGGTCCACTTAACGACTGACACATGGACAAGTGCTTGTGGCCAGGGACGCTACATTTCCCTGACGGCACACTGGGTGAATGTCGTGGAGGCTGGGAGCGACTCGGACCCTGGGATGGCACAGGTGCTACCCACGCCGAGGATTGCGGGCCCTACCTCCATCAGGGTTTCCGCCAGCACCTACGTTATTGGCTCCTCCTCCTCCGTTTCCACCTCCGAATTCTCTGCGCGCAGCGCCACTCACCCATCAGCCGGTAGCTGGAAGCAGTGTAGCACTGCAGTGGGGAAGCGTCAACAGGCCGTGCTGAAGCTGATCTGCCTTGGGGACAAACAGCACACGGCCTCAGAGCTGTTGCAGGGGATTAGTCACCAGACGGAGCAATGGCTCTCGCCACTCAACCTGCAACCAGGCATGGTTGTGTGTGATAATAGGCGTAACTTGGTGGCGGCTTTGGAGCTCGGCAAGCTCACACACGTACCATGCCTAGCGCATGTATTTAATTTAGTGGTTCAGCGATTTCTAAAAACCTACCCCAATGTGCATGATCTCTTGACCAAGGTGCGCCGCGTGTGTGCACATTTCCGTAAGTCATCAACAGCTTCAGCCGGCCTGTTGAAGCTGCAGCAGCGCTTACAATTGCCAGCTCACCGGCTGCTTGTGACGTGAGCACGCGCTGGAACTCCACCTTCCACATGTTGGCCCGGCTTTGTGAGCAGCAGAGGGCAGTAGTGGAGTACCAGCTGTTACACGGTCGTCGCCTCTCCGTTCAACTTCCTCTAATCAGAAGTGAGGAGTGGGAATGGATGTCAGACCTCTGTGAGGTTTTACGCAATTTTGAGGAATCGACACAGATGGTGAGCGGCGATAACGCTATTATCAGTGTAACCATCCCACTTCTGTGTCTACTGAAACGCTCGCTGCTCACAATTAAAACCGACGCTTTGCATGTGGAAGAGGTGGAAATGCGGGAGGAAGAGCTTACACAAGGTGATAGCCAGAGCACCCTCACTTCGTCTTCTCAGCGACAATTGGAGGAGGCGGAGGAGGAGGAGGAGGAAGACACGGTTGCCTCCGCTACAGAGGGTAGCCATGGAACTTTAGTTCCATCTCTTCAGCGTGGGTGGGCAGAAGAGGAGGAAGAGGATGAGGAGATTGAGAGTCATCCTCCTGGTGAGGACAGCGAAATCTTGCCTGTTGGTACTCTGGCACACATGGCTGACTTTATGTTAGGCTGCCTTTCCCGTGACCCACGCGTTATACGCATTTTAGACAACACGGATTACTGGGTGTTCACCCTTCTGGACCCCCGCTACAAAGAGAATTTCTCATCTCTCATTCCTCCGGTGGAGAGGACAAGCAAAATGGTGCAATACCAGAAGGTTCTTGTCGAAAAATTGCTCCAAAATTTTCCATCTGACAACGCTGGCGGCAGAGTACGTGCTACCTTGGCCAACCGAGAAGGGGAGAAAAGGGGAGCACACAGCAGTTCCGACAAAGGCAGGGCAACACTCTCCAAGGCATGGGACACCTTCATGACACCCCGCCAGCACCCTCACCCTGATGCGCGGCCTAGTGTCACAAGGAGGGAAAAGTTTTGGAAGATGGTGAAGGAGTACGTAGCAGACCGTGTTAGTGTCCTCAATGATCCCTCTGTGCCTTACAACTACTGGGTGTCCAAGCTGGACACGTGGTATGAACTGGCACTCTACGCCTTGGAGGTGCTGGCCTGCCCTGCCGCCAGCGTTCTGTCTGAACGGGTATTTAGTGCTGCTGGTGGCATCATAACAGATAAGCGTATCCGCCTTTCCACCGAAAATGCTGATAGGTTGACACTTATAAAAATGAACAAGGCCTGGATTTCCCCTGACTTCTCCACTCCACTGGAGGAAAGCCCCGGGTGAACATAAAGTCACTTTATATATGTTATTTACAATGATGGGAATACTCTGTATTCCCATTCACCCCTTCCACCCAAAAAATGGGTATATGGTTGACTCTCTTCCATATACCCTGGGATATAATTTTTATATAGGGCCAGCTCACCAGCGGGCCTTGTGATATAATTTTTATATAGGGCCAGCTCACCAGCGGGCGCTGTTTGACAATTTTTGTATAGGTCAGCTCACCAGCGGGCCTTCTCATATAATGTTTTATTGGGTCAGCTCTCTAGCGGGCCCTCTCATATAATGTTTTATAGCGTCAGCTCACTAGCGGGCCTTCGCATATAATGTTTAGGATGGTCAGCTCCGCAGCAGACCTCACCCATAATGTTTTAGATGGTCGGCTCAGCGCACGTTTCCCTCTTAATCATGGCCCCAGTTCAGAAAAATCGAGGAAATTTTTGGGAGAATTTGCCTCTGCGCACGTTTCCCTCTTAATCATGGCCCCAGTTCAGAAAAATCGAGGAAATTTTTGGGAGAATTTGCCTCTGCGCACGTTTCCCTCTTAATCATGGCCCCAGTTCCGAAAAATCGAGGACATTTTTTGCAGAATTTGCCTCTGCGCACGTTTCCCTCTTAATCATGGCCCCAGTTCCGAAAAATCTATGAAATTTTTTGCAGAATTTGCAGATGATATACAAGTAAATATACAGCAAATACTGTTTGGTAACAATTTTTCGCCTAAAATCGTTTTTATCTTCCTTTTTGTGTGTTTTACGGTCAGTCTGTAAAAATGGCGTACTACGGGCGAAACATCGTTCCCAGCAGCGACGTTGGAGTCCAAGATGCATCCAGACATCCTCCCTATGCTGTCCCTGAACCATTTCTGTGGTGTTTCCATCATTTTCTGCCCTTTTCCTATGGACCAGGCACCCTCCCCTCATCAGAGCAGGGGGTGCCTGGTGTAATGCTCGAGTCCTCCCATTGACTTCAATGGGGCTCGGGTGCTCGGCCGAGCACTCGAGCCTCCGGGGGCGCTCGGTCAGAGCACCCGAACACCCGAGCATTGGGGTGCTCGATCATCACTATTTGTCATATGAGTATGTGTTGTATGGATGTGTATGATGTATATACAAAAATCTTGTGTTTATGCATATGTATATGAATGTATATGTACATATGTCACGTGTGTATATGTATATGTGTGTGTGTGTGTGGGGATGTATGAAATACACTATGTGATGTGATGGGGGCCATCTCTATTTGTCTTTAAAGAAAGCTTGAAAGTTGATAAACTGAGTAAAGATGTCACAGAGCAGGGCAGTGAGTTCCACAGATAGGGGGCAGTGTGACAGAGCGGGGCAGTGAGTTCCACAGATAGGGGACAAAGTGACAGAGAGGGGCAGTGAGTTCCACAGATAGAGGACAGTGTGATAGAGCAGGACAGTGAGTTGCACAGATAGAGGACAGTGTGATAGAGCAGGATAGTGAGTTCCACAGATAGAGGACAGTGTGACAGAGCAGGGTAGTGAGTTGTACAGATAGGGGACAGTGTGACAGAGCAGGACAGTGAGTTCCACAGATAGAGGACAGTGTGACAGAAGGGGCAGTGAGTTCCACAGATAGGGGGCAGTGTGACAGAGCGGGGCAGTGAGTTGTACAGATAGGGGACAGTGTGACAGAGCAGGACAGTGAGTTCACAGATAGAGGACAGTGTGACAGAGCAGGACAGTGAGTTCCACAGATAGAGGACAGTGTGACAGAGCAGGACAGTGAGTTCACAGATAGAGGACAGTGTGACAGAGCAGGACAGTGAGTTCCACAGATAGGGGGCAGTGTGACAGAGCAGGACAGTGAGTTCCACAGATAGAGGACAGTGTGACAGAGCAGGACAGTGAGTTGTACAGATAGAGGACAGTGTGACAGAAGGGGCAGTGAGTTCACAGATAGAGGACAGTGTGACAGAGCGGGGCAGTGAGTTCCACAGATAGGGGGCAGTGTGACAGAGCAGGACAGTGAGTTCCACAGATAGAGGACAGTGTGACAGAGCAGGACAGTGAGTTCACAGATAGAGGACAGTGTGACAGAGCAGGACAGTGAGTTCCACAGATAGGGGACAGTGTGACAGAGCAGGACAGTGAGTTCACAGATAGAGGACAGTGTGACAGAGCAGGACAGTGAGTTCACAGATAGAGGACAGTGTGACAGAGCAGGACAGTGAGTTCACAGATAGAGGACAGTGTGACAGAGCAGGACAGTGAGTTCCACAGATAGGGGACAGTGTGACAGAGCAGGACAGTGAGTTGTACAGATAGGGGACAGTGTGACAGAGCAGGACAGTGAGTTGTACAGATAGAGGACAGTGTGACAGAACAGGACAGTGAGTTCACAGATAGAGGACAGTGTGACAGAGCAGGACAGTGAGTTCACAGATAGAGGACAGTGTGACAGAGCAGGACAGTGAGTTCCACAGATAGGGGACAGTGTGACAGAGCAGGACAGTGAGTTGTACAGATAGAGGACAGTGTGACAGAGCAGGACAGTGAGTTGTACAGATAGAGGACAGTGTGACAGAGCAGGACAGTGAGTTGCACAGATAGAGGACAGTGTGACAGAGCAGGACAGTGAGTTCCACAGATAGAGGACAGTGTGACAGAGCAGGACAGTGAGTTGTACAGATAGGGGACAGTGTGACAGAGCAGGACAGTGAGTTGCACAGATAGAGGACAGTGTGACAGAGCAGGACAGTGAGTTGTACAGATAGAGGACAGTGTGACAGAGCAGGACAGTGAGTTCCACAGATAGAGGACAGTGTGACAGAGCAGGACAGTGAGTTGTACAGATAGAGGACAGTGTGACAGAGCAGGACAGTGAGTTGCACAGATAGAGGACAGTGTGACAGAGCAGGACAGTGAGTTCCACAGATAGAGGACAGTGTGACAGAGCGGGACAGTGAGTTGTACAGATAGGGGACAGTGTGACAGAGCAGGACAGTGAGTTGCACAGATAGAGGACAGTGTGACAGAGCAGGACAGTGAGTTGCACAGATAGAGGACAGTGTGACAGAGCAGGACAGTGAGTTCCACAGATAGAGGACAGTGTGACAGAGCAGGACAGTGAGTTGTACAGATAGGGGACAGTGTGACAGAGCAGGACAGTGAGTTCCACAGATAGAGGACAGTGTGACAGAGCAGGACAGTGAGTTCCACAGATAGAGGACAGTGTGACAGAGCAGGACAGTGAGTTCCACAGATAGAGGACAGTGTGACAGAGCAGGACAGTGAGTTCCACAGATAGAGGACAGTGTGACAGAGCAGGACAGTGAGTTCCACAGATAGGGGGCAGTGTGATAGAGCAGGACAGTGAGTTCCACGGATAGAGGACAGTGTGACAGAGCAGGACAGTGAGTTCCACAGATAGAGGACAGTGTGACAGAGCTGGACAGTGAGTTCCACAGATAGGGGGCAGTGTGACAGAACAGGACAGTGAGTTCCACAGATAGGGGGCAGTGTGATAGAGCAGGACAGTGAGTTCCACAGATAGAGGACAGTGTGACAGAGCAGGGCAGTGAGTTCCACAGATAGAGGACAGTGTGACAGAGCGGGACAGTGAGTTGTACAGATAGGGGGCAGTGTGACAGAACAGGACAGTGAGTTCCACAGATAGAGGACAGTGTGACAGAGCAGGACAGTGAGTTGTACAGATAGGGGACAGTGTGACAGAGCAGGACAGTGAGTTCCACGGATAGAGGACAGTGTGACAGAGCAGGACAGTGAGTTCCACGGATAGAGGACAGTGTGACAGAGCAGGACAGTGAGTTCCACAGATAGAGGACAGTGTGACAGAGCTGGACAGTGAGTTCCACAGATAGAGGACAGTGTGACAGAGCAGGACAGTGAGTTCCACAGATAGAGGACAGTGTGACAGAGCAGGACAGTGAGTTCCACGGATAGAGGACAGTGTGACAGAGCAGGACAGTGAGTTCCACAGATAGAGGACAGTGTGACAGAGCTGGACAGTGAGTTCCACAGATAGGGGACAGTGTGACAGAGCAGGACAGTGAGTTCCACAGATAGGGGGCAGTGTGATAGAGCAGGACAGTGAGTTCCACAGATAGAGGACAGTGTGACAGAGCAGGACAGTGAGTTCCACAGATAGAGGACAGTGTGACAGAGCAGGACAGTGAGTTCCACAGATAGAGGACAGTGTGACAGAGCGGGGCAGTGAGTTCCACAGATAGAGGACAGTGTGACAGAGCAGGACAGTGAGTTCCACGGATAGAGGACAGTGTGACAGAGCAGGACAGTGAGTTCCACAGATAGAGGACAGTGTGACAGAGCTGGACAGTGAGTTCCACAGATAGGGGACAGTGTGACAGAGCAGGACAGTGAGTTCCACAGATAGGGGGCAGTGTGATAGAGCAGGACAGTGAGTTCCACAGATAGAGGACAGTGTGACAGAGCAGGACAGTGAGTTGTACAGATAGGGGACAGTGTGACAGAACAGGGCAGTGAGTTGTACAGATAGGGGACAGTGTGACAGAGCAGGACAGTGAGTTGCACAGATAGAGGACAGTGTGACAGAACAGGACAGTGAGTTCCACAGATAGGGGACAGTGTGACAGAACAGGGCAGTGAGTTGTACAGATAGAGGACAGTGTGACAGAGCGGTGCAGTGAGTTCCACAGATAGGGGGCAGTGTGACAGAGCAGGACAGTGAGTTGTACAGATAGAGGACAGTGTGACAGAGCGGTGCAGTGAGTTCCACAGATAGGGGGCAGTGTGACAGAGCGGGACAGTGAGTTCTACAGATAGAGGACAGTGTGACAGAGCGGTGCAGTGAGTTCCACAGATAGGGGGCAGTGTGACAGAGCGGGACAGTGAGTTCTACAGATAGAGGACAGTGTGACAGAGCGGTGCAGTGAGTTCCACAGATAGGGGGCAGTGTGACAGAGCAGGACAGTGAGTTGCACAGATAGGGGACAGTGTGACAGAGTGGGGCAGTGAGTTCCACAGATAGGGGGCAGTGTGATAGAGCAGGACAGTGAGTTGCACAGATAGGGGACAGTGTGACAGAGTGGGGCAGTGAGTTCCACAGATAGGGGGCAGTGTGATAGAGCAGGACACTGAGTTGCACAGATAGGGGACAGTGTGACAGAGCAGGTCAGTGAGTTCCACAGATAGAGGACAGTGTGACAGAACAGGTCAGTGAGTTCCACAGATAGGGGACAGTGTGACAGAGCGGGGCAGTGAGTTCCACAGATAGGGGGCAGTGTGATAGAGCAGGACAGTGAGTTGCACAGATAGAGGACAGTGTGACAGAGCAGGACAGTGAGTTCCACAGATAGGGGGCAGTGTGACAGAACAGGGCAGTGAGTTCCACAGATAGGGGGCAGTGTGACAGAGCAGGACAGTGAGTTCCACAGATAGGGGGCAGTGTGACAGAGCAGGACAGTGAGTTCCACAGATAGGGGGCAGTGTGACAGAACAGGGCAGTGAGTTCCACAGATAGGGGGCAGTGTGACAGAGCAGGACAGTGAGTTCCACAGATAGGGGGCAGTGTGACAGAGCAGGACAGTGAGTTCCACAGATAGGGGGCAGTGTGATATAGCAGGACAGTGAGTTGAACAGATAGAGGACAGTGTGACAGAGCAGGACAGTGAGTTCCACAGATAGGGGGCAGTGTGACAGAACAGGACAGTGAGTTCCACAGATAGGGGGCAGTGTGACAGAGCAGGACAGTGAGTTCCACAGATAGGGGGCAGTGTGACAGAACAGGACAGTGAGTTCCACAGATAGAGGAGAGTGTGATAGAGCAGGACAGTGAATTGAACAGATAGAGGACAGTGTGACAGAGCGGGACAGTGAGTTCCACAGATAGAGGACAGTGTGACAGAGCGGGACAGTGAGTTGTACAGATAGAGGACAGTGTGACAGAGCAGGACAGTGAGTTGTACAGATAGAGGACAGAGTGACAGAGCAGGACAGTGAGTTGTACAGATAGAGGACAGTGTGATAGAGCAGGACAGTGAGTTGTACAGATAGGGGACAAAGTGACAGAGAGGGGCAGTGAGTTCCACAGATAGAGGACAGTGTGATAGAGCAGGACAGTGAGTTGCACAGATAGAGGACAGTGTGATAGAGCAGGATAGTGAGTTCCACAGATAGAGGGCAGTGTGACAGAGCAGGACAGTGAGTTCCACAGATAGAGGACAGTGTGACAGAGCAGGGCAGTGAGTTGTACAGATAGAGGACAGTGTGACAGAGCGGGACAGTGAGTTGTACAGATAGGGGATAGTGTGACAGAGCGGGACAGTGAGTTCCACAGATAGAGGACAGTGTGACAGAGCAGGACAGTGAGTTCCACAGATAGAGGACAGTGTGACAGAAGGGGCAGTGAGTTCACAGATAGAGGACAGTGTGACAGAACAGGACAGTGAGTTGTACAGATAGAGGACAGTGTGACAGAGCGGGACAGTGAGTTGTACAGATAGGGGACAGTGTGACAGAGCGGGGCAGTGAGTTCCACAGATAGAGGACAGTGTGACAGAGCAGGACAGTGAGTTCCACAGATAGAGGACAGTGTGACAGAAGGGGCAGTGAGTTCACAGATAGAGGACAGTGTGACAGAACAGGACAGTGAGTTGTACAGATAGAGGACAGTGTGACAGAACAGGACAGTGAGTTCCACAGATAGGGGGCAGTGTGACAGAGCAGGGCAGTGAGTTCCACAGATAGGGGACAGTGTGATAGAGCAGGACAGTGAGTTGCACAGATAGAGGGCAGTGTGACAGAAGGGGCAGTGAGTTCACAGATAGAGGACAGTGTGACAGAGCAGGACAGTGAGTTCCACAGATAGAGGACAGTGTGACAGATCAGGGCAGTGAGTTCACAGATAGAGGACAGTGTGACAGAGCAGGACAGTGAGTTCCACAGATAGGGGACAGTGTGACAGAGCAGGACAGTGAGTTCCACAGATAGAGGACAGTGTGACAGAAGGGGCAGTGAGTTCACAGATAGAGGACAGTGTGACAGAGCAGGACAGTGAGTTCCACAGATAGAGGACAGTGTGACAGATCAGGGCAGTGAGTTCACAGATAGAGGACAGTGTGACAGAGCAGGACAGTGAGTTGTACAGATAGGGGACAGTGTGACAGAGCGGGGCAGTGAGTTGTACAGATAGGGGGCAGTGTGACAGAGCAGGACAGTGAGTTCCACAGATAGAGGACAGTGTGACAGAGCAGGACAGTGAGTTCCACAGATAGGGGGCAGTGTGACAGAGCAGGACAGTGAGTTGTACAGATAGAGGACAGTGTGACAGAGCAGGACAGTGAGTTGTACAGATAGGGGACAGTGTGACAGAGCAGGACAGTGAGTTCCACAGATAGAGGACAGTGTGACAGAGCGGGGCAGTGAGTTCCACAGATAGAGGACAGTGTGACAGAGCGGGGCAGTGAGTTGTACAGATAGGGGGCAGTGTGACAGAGCAGGACAGTGAGTTCCACAGATAGAGGACAGTGTGACAGAGCAGGACAGTGAGTTCCACAGATAGGGGGCAGTGTGACAGAGCAGGACAGTGAGTTGTACAGATAGAGGACAGTGTGACAGAGCAGGACAGTGAGTTGTACAGATAGGGGACAGTGTGACAGAGCAGGACAGTAAGTTCCACAGATAGAGGACAGTGTGACAGAGCGGGGCAGTGAGTTCCACAGACAGAGGACAGTGTGACAGAGCAGGACAGTGAGTTCCACAGATAGGGGGCAGTGTGACAGAGCAGGACAGTGAGTTCCACAGATAGGGGGCAGTGTGACAGAGCAGGACAGTGAGTTCCACAGATAGAGGACAGTGTGACAGAGCAGGACAGTGAGTTGTACAGATAGGGGGCAGTGTGACAGAGCAGGACAGTGAGTTCCACAGATAGAGGACAGTGTGACAGAGCAGGGCAGTGAGTTGTACAGATAGAGGACAGTGTGACAGAGCAGGACAGTGAGTTGTACAGATAGAGGACAGTGTGACAGAGCAGGACAGTGAGTTGTACAGATAGGGGGCAGTGTGACAGAGCAGGGCAGTGATTTCCACAGATAGAGGACAGTGTGACAGAGCAGGACAGTGAGTTCCACAGATAGGGGGCAGTGTGACAGAGCGGGGCAGTGAGTTCCACAGATAGGGGGCAGTGTGACAGAGCAGGACAGTGAGTTGTACAGATAGAGGACAGTGTGACATAGCGGGGCAGTGAGTTCCACAGATAGGGGGCAGTGTGACAGAGCAGGACAGTAAGTTCCACAGATAGAGGACAGTGTGACAGAGCGGGGCAGTGAGTTCCACAGACAGAGGACAGTGTGACAGAGCAGGACAGTGAGTTGTACAGATAGAGGACAGTGTGACAGAGCAGGACAGTGAGTTCCACAGATAGGGGGCAGTGTGACAGAGCGGGGCAGTGAGTTCCACAGATAGGGGGCAGTGTGACAGAGCAGGACAGTGAGTTGTACAGATAGGGGACAGTGTGACAGAGCGGGGCAGTGAGTTGTACAGATAGGGGACAGTGTGACAGAGCGGGACAGTGAGTTGTACAGATAGAGGACAGTGTGACAGAGCGGGGCAGTGAGTTCCACAGATAGAGGACAGTGTGACAGAGCAGGACAGTGAGTTCCACAGATAGAGGACAGTGTGACAGAGCGGAGCAGTGAGTTGTACAGATAGGGGACAGTGTGACAGAGCAGGACAGTGAGTTCCACAGATAGAGGACAGTGTGACAGAGCGGGGCAGTGAGTTGTACAGATAGGGGACAGTGTGACAGAGCGGGGCAGTGAGTTGTACAGATAGAGGACAGTGTGACAGAGCAGGGCAGTGAGTTGTACAGATAGAGAGCAGTGTGACAGAGCAGGACAGTGAGTTCCACAGATAGAGGACAGTGTGACAGAGCAGGACAGTGAGTTGTACAGATAGGGGACAGTGTGACAGAGCGGGACAGTGAGTTCCACAGATAGAGGACAGTGTGACAGAGCAGGACAGTGAGTTCCACAGATAGAGGACAGTGTGACAGAGCGGGGCAGTGAGTTGTACAGATAGGGGATAGTGTGACAGAGCGGGGCAGTGAGTTGTACAGATAGGGGACAGTGTGACAGAGCGGGACAGTGAGTTGTACAGATAGAGGACAGTGTGACAGAGCAGGGCAGTGAGTTGTACAGATAGAGGGCAGTGTGACAGAGCAGGACAGTGAGTTCCACAGATAGAGGACAGTGTGACAGAACAGGACAGTGAGTTCCACAGATAGGGGACAGTGTGACAGACCAGGACAGTGAGTTGTACAGATAGGGGACAGTGTGACAGAGCGGGACAGTGAGTTCCACAGATATAGGACAGTGTGACAGAGCGGGGCAGTGAGTTCCACAGATAGAGGACAGTGTGACAGAACAGGACAGTGAGTTCCACAGATAGAGGACAGTGTGACAGAGCGGGGCAGTGAGTTGTACAGATAGAGGACAGTGTGACAGAGCGGGGCAGTGAGTTCCACAGATAGGGGGCAGTGTGACAGAGCAGGACAGTGAGTTCCACAGATAGGGGACAGTGTGACAGAGCAGGACAGTGAGTTGTACAGATAGGGGACAGTGTGACAGAGCGGGGCAGTGAGTTCCACAGATAGAGGACAGTGTGACAGAGCAGGACAGTGAGTTGCACAGATAGGGGACAGTGTGACAGAGCATGACAGTGAGTTCCACAGATAGGGGGCAGTGTGACAGAGCGGGACAGTGAGTTCCACAGATAGGGGACAGTGTGACAGAGCAGGACAGTGAGTTCCACAGATAGGGGACAGTGTGACAGAGCAGGACAGTGAGTTCCACAGATAGGGGGCAGTGTGACAGAGCGGGGCAGTGAGTTGTACAGATAGAGGACAGTGTGACAGAGCAGGACAGTGAGTTGCACAGATAGGGGACAGTGTGACAGAGCGGGACAGTGAGTTCCACAGATAGAGGACAGTGTGACAGAGCGGGACAGTGAGTTCCACAGATAGAGGACAGTGTGACAGAGCGGGGCAGTGAGTTGTACAGATAGAGGGCAGTGTGATAGAGCAGGACAGTGAGTTCCACAGATAGGGGGCAGTGTGACAGAGCAGGGCAGTGAGTTCCACAGATAGAGGACAGTGTGACAGACCAGGACAGTGAGTTGTACAGATAGGGGGCAGTGTGACAGAGCAGGACAGTGAGTTGCACAGATAGGGGACAGTGTGACAGAGCGGGACAGTGAGTTCCACAGATAGAGGACAGTGTGACAGAGCGGGACAGTGAGTTCCACAGATAGAGGACAGTGTGACAGAGCGGGGCAGTGAGTTGTACAGATAGAGGGCAGTGTGATAGAGCAGGACAGTGAGTTCCACAGATAGGGGGCAGTGTGACAGAGCGGGGCAGTGAGTTCCACAGATAGAGGACAGTGTGACAGAGCAGGACAGTGAGTTGTACAGATAGAGGACAGTGTGACAGAGCGGGGCAGTGAGTTCCACAGATAGAGGACAGTGTGACAGAGCAGGACAGTGAGTTCCACAGATAGAGGACAGTGTGACAGAGCGGGGCAGTGAGTTCCACAGATAGAGGACAGTGTGACAGAGCGGGGCAGTGAGTTCCACAGATAGAGGACAGTGTGACAGAGCAGGACAGTGAGTTGTACAGAGAGGGGACAGTGTGACAGAGCGGGACAGTGAGTTCCACAGATAGGGGACAGTGTGACAGAGCAGGGCAGTGAGTTCCACAGATAGAGGACAGTGTGATAGAGCGGGGCAGTGAGTTGCACAGATAGAGGGCAGCGTGACAGAGCAGGACAGTGAGTTCCACAGATAGGGGACAGTGTGACAGAGCGGGACAGTGAGTTCCACAGATAGGGGACAGTGTGACAGAGCAGGGCAGTGAGTTCCACAGATAGAGGACAGTGTGATAGAGCGGGGCAGTGAGTTGCACAGATAGAGGGCAGTGTGACAGAGCGGGGCAGTGAGTTGCACAGATAGAGGGCAGTGTGACAGAGCGGGGCAGTGAGTTGCACAGATAGAGGGCAGTGTGATAGAGCGGGGCAGTGAGTTCCACAGATAGGGGGCAGTGTGACAGAGCGGGTTAGTGAGTTGTACAGATAGAGGACAGTGTGACAGAGCAGGACAGTGAGTTCCACAGATAGAGGACAGTGTGACAGAGCGGGGCAGTGAGTTGTACAGATAGAGGGCAGTGTGACAGAGCAGGACAGTGAGTTCCACAGATAGGGGACAGTGTGACAGAGCGGGGCAGTGAGTTCCACAGATAGAGGACAGTGTGACAGAGCGGGGCAGTGAGTTGTACAGATAGGGGACAGTGTGACAGAGCAGGACAGTGAGTTCCACAGATAGAGGACAGTGTGACAGAGCGGGGCAGTGAGTTGTACAGATAGAGGGCAGTGTGACAGAGCAGGACAGTGAGTTCCACAGATAGAGGACAGTGTGACAGAGCGGGGCAGTGAGTTCCACAGATAGAGGACAGTGTGATAGAGCGGGGCAGTGAGTTGCACAGATAGAGGGCAGTGTGACAGAGCGGGGCAGTGAGTTGCACAGATAGAGGGCAGTGTGACAGAGCGGGGCAGTGAGTTGCACAGATAGAGGGCAGTGTGATAGAGCGGGGCAGTGAGTTCCACAGATAGGGGGCAGTGTGACAGAGCGGGTTAGTGAGTTGTACAGATAGAGGACAGTGTGACAGAGCAGGACAGTGAGTTCCACAGATAGAGGACAGTGTGACAGAGCGGGGCAGTGAGTTGTACAGATAGAGGGCAGTGTGACAGAGCAGGACAGTGAGTTCCACAGATAGGGGACAGTGTGACAGAGCGGGACAGTGAGTTGTACAGATAGAGGACAGTGTGACAGAGCAGGACAGTGAGTTCCACAGATAGGGGGCAGTGTGACAGAGCAGGACAGTGAGTTCCACGGATAGAGGACAGTGTGACAGAGCAGGACAGTGAGTTCCACAGATAGAGGACAGTGTGACAGAGCAGGACAGTGAGTTCCACAGATAGAGGACAGTGTGACAGAGCAGGACAGTGAGTTGTACAGATAGAGGACAGTGTGACAGAGCAGGACAGTGAGTTCCACAGATAGAGGACAGTTTGACAGAGCAGGACAGTGAGTTGCACAGATAGAGGACAATGTGACAGAGCGGGACAGTGAGTTGTACAGATAGAGGACAGTGTGACAAAGCAGGACAGTGAGTTGCACAGATAGAGGACAGTGTGACAGAGCAGGACAGTGAGTTCCACAGATAAAGGACAGTGTGACAGAGCAGGACAGTGATTTCCACAGATAGGGGGCAGTGTGACAGAGCAGGACAGTGAGTTCCACAGATAAAGGACAGTGTGACAGAGCGGGACAGTGAGTTCCACAGATAGAGGACAGTGTGACAGAGCAGGACAGTGAGTTCCACAGATAAAGGACAGTGTGACAGAGCGGGACAGTGATTTCCACAGATAGGGGGCAGTGTGACAGAGCAGGACAGTGAGTTCCACAGATAGAGGACAGTGTGACAGAGCGGGACAGTGAGTTCCACAGATAGAGGACAGTGTGACAGAGCAGGACAGTGAGTTCCACAGATAGAGGACAGTGTGACAGAGCAGGACAGTGAGTTGTACAGATAGAGGACAGTGTGACAGAACAGGACAGTGAGTTCCACAGATAGGGGACAGTGTGACAGAGCGGGACAGTGAGTTCCACAGATAGAGGGCAGTGTGACAGAGCAGGACAGTGAGTTGTACAGATAGGGGACAGTGTGACAGAGCGGGACAGTGAGTTGTACAGATAGAGGACAGTGTGACAGAGCAGGACAGTGAGTTCCACAGATAAAGGACAGTGTGACAGAGCAGGACAGTGAGTTCCACAGATAGAGGACAGTGTGACAGAGCGGGACAGTGAGTTCCACAGATAGAGGACAGTGTGACAGAGCAGGACAGTGAGTTGTACAGATAGAGGACAGTGTGACAGAGCGGGACAGTGAGTTCCACAGATAGAGGACAGTGTGACAGAGCAGGACAGTGAGTTGTACAGATAGAGGACAGTGTGACAGAGCGGGACAGTGAGTTGTACAGATAGAGGGCAGTGTGACAGAGCAGGACAGTGAGTTGCACAGATAGAGGACAGTGTGACAGAACAGGACAGTGAGTTCCACAGATAGAGGACAGTGTGACAGAGCAGGACAGTGAGTTCCACAGATAAAGGACAGTGTGACAGAGCAGGACAGTGAGTTCCACAGATAGAGGACAGTGTGACAGAGCGGGACAGTGAGTTCCACAGATAGAGGACAGTGTGACAGAGCAGGACAGTGAGTTGTACAGATAGAGGACAGTGTGACAGAGCAGGACAGTGAGTTGCACAGATAGAGGACAGTGTGACAGAACAGGACAGTGAGTTCCACAGATAGAGGACAGTGTGACAGAGCGGGACAGTGAGTTCCACAGATAGAGGACAGTGTGACAGAGCAGGACAGTGAGTTGTACAGATAGAGGACAGTGTGACAGAGCAGGACAGTGAGTTCCACAGATAGAGGGCAGTGTGACAGAGCAGGACAGTGAGTTCCACAGATAGAGGGCAGTGTGACAGAGCAGGACAGTGAGTTGTACAGATAGGGGACAGTGTGACAGAGCGGGACAGTGAGTTGTACAGATAGAGGACAGTGTGACAGAGCGGGGCAGTGAGTTCCACAGATAGAGGACAGTGTGACAGAGCAGGACAGTGAGTTCCACAGATAGAGGACAGTGTGACAGAGCAGGACAGTGAGTTGTACAGATAGGGGACAGTGTGACAGAGCAGGACAGTGAGTTCCACAGATAGGGGGCAGTGTGACAGAGCAGGACAGTGAGTTCCACAGATAGAGGACAGTGTGACAGAGCAGGACAGTGAGTTCCACAGATAGAGGACAGTGTGACAGAGCGGGACAGTGAGTTCCACAGATAGAGGACAGTGTGACAGAGCGGGGCAGTGAGTTGTACAGATAGAGGACAGTGTGACAGAGCAGGGCAGTGAGTTCCACAGATAGAGGGCAGTGTGACAGAGCAGGACAGTGAGTTCCACAGATAGGGGACAGTGTGACAGAGCGGGACAGTGAGTTCCACAGATAAAGGACAGTGTGACAGAGCGGGACAGTGAGTTGTACAGATAGAGGACAGTGTGATAGAGCAGGACAGTGAGTTGTACAGATAGAGGACAGTGTGACAGAGCAGGGCAGTGAGTTCCACAGATAGAGGGCAGTGTGACAGAGCAGGACAGTGAGTTCCACAGATAGGGGGCAGTGTGACAGAGCGGGACAGTGAGTTCCACAGATAAAGGACAGTGTGACAGAGCGGGACAGTGAGTTCCACAGATAGGGGGCAGTGTGACAGAGCAGGACAGTGAGTTCCACAGATAGGGGGCAGTGTGACAGAGCGGGACAGTGAGTTCCACAGATAGAGGACAGTGTGACAGAGCAGGACAGTGAGTTGTACAGATAGAGGGCAGTGTGACAGAGCAGGACAGTGAGTTGCACAGATAGAGGACAGTGTGACAGAGCGGGACAGTGAGTTCCACAGATAGAGGACAGTGTGACAGAGCAGGACAGTGAGTTCCACAGATAGAGGGCAGTGTGACAGAGCAGGACAGTGAGTTGTACAGATAGGGGACAGTGTGACAGAGCGGGACAGTGAGTTGTACAGATAGAGGACAGTGTGACAGAGCGGGGCAGTGAGTTCCACAGATAGAGGACAGTGTGACAGAGCAGGACAGTGAGTTCCACAGATAGAGGACAGTGTGACAGAGCGGGACAGTGAGTTCCACAGATAGAGGACAGTGTGACAGAGCAGGACAGTGAGTTCCACAGATAGGGGACAGTGTGACAGAGCAGGACAGTGAGTTCCACAGATAGGGGGCAGTGTGACAGAGCAGGACAGTGAGTTCCACAGATAGAGGACAGTGTGACAGAGCAGGACAGTGAGTTCCACAGATAGAGGACAGTGTGACAGAGCGGGACAGTGAGTTGTACAGATAGAGGACAGTGTGACAGAGCAGGGCAGTGAGTTCCACAGATAGAGGGCAGTGTGACAGAGCAGGACAGTGAGTTCCACAGATAGGGGACAGTGTGACAGAGCGGGACAGTGAGTTCCACAGATAAAGGACAGTGTGACAGAGCGGGACAGTGAGTTGTACAGATAGAGGACAGTGTGATAGAGCAGGACAGTGAGTTGTACAGATAGAGGACAGTGTGACAGAGCAGGGCAGTGAGTTCCACAGATAGAGGGCAGTGTGACAGAGCAGGACAGTGAGTTCCACAGATAGGGGGCAGTGTGACAGAGCGGGACAGTGAGTTCCACAGATAAAGGACAGTGTGACAGAGCAGGGCAGTGAGTTCCACAGATAGGGGGCAGTGTGACAGAGCAGGACAGTGAGTTCCACAGATAGGGGGCAGTGTGACAGAGCGGGACAGTGAGTTCCACAGATAAAGGACAGTGTGACAGAGCGGGACAGTGAGTTGTACAGATAGAGGACAGTGTGATAGAGCAGGACAGTGAGTTGTACAGATAGAGGACAGTGTGACAGAGCAGGGCAGTGAGTTCCACAGATAGAGGGCAGTGTGACAGAGCAGGACAGTGAGTTCCACAGATAGGGGACAGTGTGACAGAGCGGGACAGTGAGTTCCACAGATAAAGGACAGTGTGACAGAGCGGGACAGTGAGTTGTACAGATAGAGGACAGTGTGACAGAGCAGGACAGTGAGTTCCACAGATAGAAGACAGTGTGACAGAGCAGGACAGTGAGTTCCACAGATAGAGGACAGTGTGACAGAGCGGGACAGTGAGTTCCACAGATAGAGGACAGTGTGACAGAGCAGGACAGTGAGTTCCACAGATAGAGGACAGTGTGACAGAGCAGGACAGTGAGTTGTACAGATAGGGGACAGTGTGACAGAGCAGGACAGTGAGTTCCACAGATAGAGGACAGTGTGACAGAGCGGGACAGTGAGTTCCACAGATAGAGGACAGTGTGACAGAGCAGGACAGTGAGTTCCACAGATAGGGGACAGTGTGACAGAGCAGGACAGTGAGTTCCACAGATAGGGGGCAGTGTGACAGAGCAGGACAGTGAGTTCCACAGATAGAGGACAGTGTGACAGAGCAGGACAGTGAGTTCCACAGATAGAGGACAGTGTGACAGAGCGGGACAGTGAGTTCCACAGATAGAGGACAGTGTGACAGAGCAGGACAGTGAGTTGCACAGATAGGGGGCAGTGTGACAGAGCGGGACAGTGAGTTCCACAGATAAAGGACAGTGTGACAGAGCGGGACAGTGAGTTGTACAGATAGAGGACAGTGTGACAGAGCAGGACAGTGAGTTCCACAGATAGAGGACAGTGTGACAGAGCTGGACAGTGAGTTGTACAGATAGGGGACAGTGTGACAGAGCAGGACAGTGAGTTGTACAGATAGAGGACAGTGTGACAGAGCAGGACAGTGAGTTCCACAGATAGAAGACAGTGTGACAGAGCAGGACAGTGAGTTCCACAGATAGAGGACAGTGTGACAGAGCAGGACAGTGAGTTCCACAGATAGGGGACAGTGTGACAGAGCAGGACAGTGAGTTCCACAGATAGAGGACAGTGTGACAGAGCAGGACAGTGAGTTCCACAGATAGGGGGCAGTGTGACAGAGCAGGACAGTGAGTTCCACAGATAGGGGGCAGTGTGACAGAGCGGGACAGTGAGTTCCACAGATAGGGGGCAGTGTGACAGAGCAGGACAGTGAGTTCCACAGATAGAGGACAGTGTGACAGAGCGGGACAGTGAGTTCCACAGATAGAGGACAGTGTGACAGAGCAGGACAGTGAGTTGTACAGATAGAGGACAGTGTGACAGAACAGGACAGTGAGTTCCACAGATAAAGGACAGTGTGACAGAGCAGGACAGTGAGTTGCACAGATAGAGGACAGTGTGACAGAGCAGGACAGTGAGTTGTACAGATAGAGGACAGTGTGACAGAGCAGGACAGTGAGTTCCACAGATAGAGGACAGTGTGACAGAGCGGGGCAGTGAGTTCCACAGATAGAGGACAGTGTGACAGAGCAGGGCAGTGAGTTGTACAGATAGAGGGCAGTGTGACAGAACAGGACAGTGAGTTCCACAGATAAAGGACAGTGTGACAGAGCAGGACAGTGAGTTGTACAGATAGAGGACAGTGTGACAGAGCAGGACAGTGAGTTGTACAGATAGAGGACAGTGTGACAGAGCAGGACAGTGAGTTGTACAGATAGAGGACAGTGTGACAGAGCAGGACAGTGAGTTCCACAGATAGAGGACAGTGTGACAGAGCGGGGCAGTGAGTTCCACAGATAGAGGACAGTGTGACAGAGCAGGACAGTGAGTTCCACAGATAGGGGGCAGTGTGACAGAGCAGGACAGTGAGTTGCACAGATAGAGGACAGTGTGACAGAGCAGGACAGTGAGTTGTACAGATAGAGGACAGTGTGACAGAGCAGGACAGTGAGTTCCACAGATAGAGGACAGTGTGACAGAGCGGGGCAGTGAGTTCCACAGATAGAGGACAGTGTGACAGAGCAGGGCAGTGAGTTGTACAGATAGAGGGCAGTGTGACAGAGCGGGACAGTGAGTTCCACAGATAGAGGACAGTGTGACAGAGCAGGACAGTGAGTTCCACAGATAGGGGACAGTGTGACAGAGCAGGACAGTGAGTTGTACAGATAGAGGACAGTGTGACAGAGCGGGACAGTGAGTTGTACAGATAGAGGGCAGTGTGACAGAGCGGGACAGTGAGTTGTACAGATAGAGGACAGTGTGACAGAACAGGACAGTGAGTTCCACAGATAAAGGACAGTGTGACAGAGCAGGACAGTGAGTTGCACAGATAGAGGACAGTGTGACAGAGCAGGACAGTGAGTTGTACAGATAGAGGACAGTGTGACAGAGCAGGACAGTGAGTTCCACAGATAGAGGACAGTGTGACAGAGCGGGGCAGTGAGTTCCACAGATAGAGGACAGTGTGACAGAGCAGGGCAGTGAGTTGTACAGATAGAGGGCAGTGTGACAGAGCGGGACAGTGAGTTCCACAGATAGAGGACAGTGTGACAGAGCAGGACAGTGAGTTCCACAGATAGGGGACAGTGTGACAGAGCAGGACAGTGAGTTGTACAGATAGAGGACAGTGTGACAGAGCGGGACAGTGAGTTGTACAGATAGAGGGCAGTGTGACAGAGCGGGGCAGTGAGTTCCACAGATAGAGGACAGTGTGACAGAGCAGGACAGTGAGTTGTACAGATAGAGGACAGTGTGACAGAGCGGGACAGTGAGTTGTACAGATAGAGGGCAGTGTGACAGAGCGGGGCAGTGAGTTCCACAGATAGAGGACAGTGTGACAGAGCGGGACAGTGAGTTGTACAGATAGAGGACAGTGTGACAGAGCGGGACAGTGAGTTGTACAGATAGAGGACAGTGTGACAGAGCAGGACAGTGAGTTCCACAGATAGAGGACAGTGTGACAGAGCGGGGCAGTGAGTTCCACAGATAGGGGACAGTGTGACAGAGCAGGGCAGTGAGTTGTACAGATAGAGGACAGTGTGACAGAGCAGGACAGTGAGTTGTACAGATAGAGGACAGTGTGACAGAGCGGGACAGTGAGTTCCACAGATAGAGGACAGTGTGACAGAGCAGGACAGTGAGTTCCACAGATAGGGGACAGTGTGACAGAGCGGGACAGTGAGTTCCACAGATAGAGGACAGTGTGACAGAGCGGGACAGTGAGTTCCACAGATAGAGGACAGTGTGACAGAGCAGGACAGTGAGTTCCACAGATAGGGGACAGTGTGACAGAGCAGGACAGTGAGTTCCACAGATAAAGGACAGTGTGACAGAGCGGGACAGTGAGTTGTACAGATAGAGGGCAGTGTGACAGAGCGGGGCAGTGAGTTCCACAGATAGAGGACAGTGTGACAGAGCGGGACAGTGAGTTCCACAGATAGAGGACAGTGTGACAGAGCAGGACAGTGAGTTCCACAGATAGAGGACAGTGTGACAGAGCAGGACAGTGAGTTCCACAGATAGGGGGCAGTGTGACAGAGCAGGACAGTGAGTTCCACAGATAGAGGACAGTGTGACAGAGCAGGACAGTGAGTTCCACAGATAGAGGACAGTGTGACAGAGCGGGACAGTGAGTTCCACAGATAGAGGACAGTGTGACAGAGCGGGACAGTGAGTTCCACAGATAGAGGACAGTGTGACAGAGCGGGACAGTGAGTTCCACAGATAGAGGACAGTGTGACAGAGCGGGGCAGTGAGTTCCACAGATAGAGGACAGTGTGACAGAGCAGGACAGTGAGTTCCACAGATAGAGGACAGTGTGACAGAGCAGGACAGTGAGTTCCACAGATAGGGGGCAGTGTGACAGAGCAGGACAGTGAGTTGTACAGATAGAGGACAGTGTGACAGAGCGGGACAGTGAGTTCCACAGATAGAGGACAGTGTGACAGAGCAGGACAGTGAGTTCCACAGATAGAGGACAGTGTGACAGAACGGGACAGTGAGTTCCACAGATAGAGGACAGTGTGACAGAGCGGGACAGTGAGTTCCACAGATAGAGGGCAGTGTGACAGAGCAGGACAGTGAGTTGTACAGATAGGGGACAGTGTGACAGAGCGGGACAGTGAGTTCCACAGATAGAGGACAGTGTGACAGAGCGGGACAGTGAGTTTCACAGATAGGGGGCAGTGTGACAGAGCAGGACAGTGAGTTGTACAGATAGAGGACAGTGTGACAGAGCAGGACAGTGAGTTGTACAGATAGGGGACAGTGTGACAGAGCGGGACAGTGAGTTCCACAGATAGAGGACAGTGTGACAGAGCAGGACAGTGAGTTCCACAGATAGGGGACAGTGTGACAGAGCAGGGCAGTGAGTTCCACAGATAGGGGACAGTGTGACAGAGCGGGGCAGTGAGTTCCACAGATAGGGGGCAGTGTGACAGAGCAGGACAGTGAGTTCCACAGATAGAGGACAGTGTGACAGAGCAGGACAGTGAGTTCCACAGATAGGGGGCAGTGTGACAGAGCAGGACAGTGAGTTCCACATATAGAGGACAGTGTGACAGAGCAGGACAGTGAGTTCCACAGATAGAGGACAGTGTGACAGAGCGGGACAGTGAGTTCCACAGATAGAGGACAGTGTGACAGAGCGGGACAGTGAGTTCCACAGATAGAGGACAGTGTGACAGAGCAGGACAGTGAGTTCCACAGATAGGGGACAGTGTGACAGAGCGGGACAGTGAGTTCCACAGATAAAGGACAGTGTGACAGAGCGGGACAGTGAGTTGTACAGATAGAGGACAGTGTGACAGAGCAGGACAGTGAGTTGTACAGATAGAGGACAGTGTGACAGAGCGGGACAGTGAGTTCCACAGATAGGGGACAGTGTGACAGAGCAGGACAGTGAGTTGTACAGATAGAGGACAGTGTGACAGAGCAGGGCAGTGAGTTCCACAGATAGGGGACAGTGTGACAGAGCAGGACAGTGAGTTCCACAGATAGAAGACAGTGTGACAGAGCGGGACAGTGAGTTGCACAGATAGAGGGCAGTGTGACAGAGCAGGACAGTGAGTTGTACAGATAGAGGGCAGTGTGACAGAGCAGGACAGTGAGTTCTACAGATAGAGGACAGTGTGACAGAGCGGGGCAGTGAGTTGTACAGATAGAGGACAGTGTGACAGAGCAGGACAGTGAGTTCTACAGATAGAGGACAGTGTGACAGAGCAGGACAGTGAGTTGTACAGATAGGCGGCAGTGTGACAGAGCAGGACAGTGAGTTGTACAGATAGAGGACAGTGTGACAGAGCGGGGCAGTGAGTTGTACAGATAGAAGACAGTGTGACAGAGCGGGACAGTGAGTTCCACAGATAGAGGACAGTGTGACAGAGCAGGGCAGTGAGTTGTACAGATAGGGGGCAGTGTGACAGAGCAGGACAGTGAGTTCCACAGATAGAGGACAGTATGACAGAGCGGGACAGTGAGTTCCACAGATAGAGGACAGTGTGACAGAGCGGGACAGTGAGTTCCACAGATAAAGGACAGTGTGACAGAGCGGGGCAGTGAGTTCCACAGATAGAGGACAGTGTGACAGAGCGGGACAGTGAGTTCCACAGATAAAGGACAGTGTGACAGAGCGGGACAGTGAGTTCCACAGATAGGGGACAGTGTGACAGAGCAGGACAGTGAGTTCCACAGATAGAGGACAGTGTGACAGAGCAGGGCAGTGAGTTGTACAGATAGAGGACAGTGTGACAGAGCAGGACAGTGAGTTCCACAGATAGGGGGCAGTGTGACAGAGCAGGGCAGTGAGTTGTACAGATAGGGGGCAGTGTGACAGAGCAGGGCAGTGAGTTGTACAGATAGGGGGCAGTGTGACAGAGCAGGACAGTGAGTTCCACAGATAGAGGACAGTGTGACAGAACAGGACAGTGAGTTCCACAGATAGAAGACAGTGTGACAGAGCGGGACAGTGAGTTCCACAGATAGAGGACAGTGTGACAGAGCAGGGCAGTGAGTTGTACAGATAGGGGGCAGTGTGACAGAGCAGGACAGTGAGTTCCACAGATACAGGACAGTATGACAGAGCGGGACAGTGAGTTCCACAGATAGAGGACAGTGTGACAGAGCAGGACAGTGAGTTCCACAGATAGAGGGCAGTGTGACAGAGCAGGACAGTGAGTTCCACAGATAGAGGACAGTATGACAGAGCGGGACAGTGAGTTCCACAGATAAAGGACAGTGTGACAGAGCGGGGCAGTGAGTTGTACAGATAGAGGACAGTGTGACAGAGCAGGACAGTGAGTTGTACAGATAGAGGTCAGTGTGACAGAGCAGGGCAGTGAGTTCCACAGATAGGGGACAGTGTGACAGAGCAGGACAGTGAGTTCCACAGATAAAGGACAGTGTGACAGAGCGGGACAGTGAGTTCCACAGATAGGGGACAGTGTGACAGAGCAGGACAGTGAGTTCCACAGATAGAGGACAGTGTGACAGAGCAGGGCAGTGAGTTGTACAGATAGAGGACAGTGTGACAGAGCAGGACAGTGAGTTCCACAGATAGGGGGCAGTGTGACAGAGCAGGGCAGTGAGTTATACAGATAGGGGGCAGTGTGACAGAGCAGGGCAGTGAGTTGTACAGATAGGGGGCAGTGTGACAGAGCGGGGTAGTGAGTTGTACAGATAGGGGGCAGTGTGACAGAGCAGGACAGTGAGATCCACAGATAGGGGTCAGTGTGACAGAGCAGGACAGTGAGATCCACAGATAGGGGTCAGTGTGACAGAGCAGGGCAGTGAGTTGTACAGATAGGGGACAGTGTGACAGAGCGGGGCAGTGAGTTCCACAGATAGAGGACAGTGTGACAGAGCAGGACAGTGAGTTGTACAGATAGAGGACAGTGTGATAGAGCAGGACAGTGAGTTGTACAGATAGAGGACAGTGTGACACAGCAGGACAGTGAGTTGTACAGATAGAGGACAGTGTGACAGAGCAGGACAGTGAGTTCTACAGATAGAGGACAGTGTGACAGAGCAGGACAGTGAGTTGTACAGATAGAGGACAGTGTGACAGAGCAGGACAGTGAGTTCTACAAATAGAGGACAGTGTGACAGAGCGGGACAGTGAGTTGTACAGATAGAGGACAGTGTGACAGAGCAGGACAGTGAGTTGTACAGATAGGGGGCAGTGTGACAGAACAGGGCAGTGAGTTCCACAGATAGGGGGCAGTGTGACAGAGCGGGACAGTGAGTTCCACAGATAGAGGACAGTGTGACAGAACAGGACAGTGAGTTCCACAGATAGAGGACAGTGTGACAGAGCGGGGCAGTGAGTTCCACAGATAGAGGACAGTGTGACAGAGCAGGACAGTGAGTTCCACAGATAGAGGACAGTGTGACAGAGCAGGACAGTGAGTTCTACAGATAGAGGACAGTGTGACAGAGCAGGACAGTGAGTTCCACAGATAGAGGACAGTGTGACAGAACAGGACAGTGAGTTGTACAGATAGAGGACAGTGTGACAGAACAGGACAGTGAGTTCCACAGACAGGGGACAGTGTGACAGAGCGGGACAGTGAGTTCCACAGATAGGGGACAGTGTGACAGAGCGGGACAGTGAGTTCCACAGACAGGGGACAGTGTGACTGAGCGGGACAGTGAGTTGTACAGATAGAGGGCAGTGTGACAGAGCAGGGCAGTGAGTTCCACAGATAGAGGACAGTGTGACAGAGCGGGACAGTGAGTTCCACAGATAGAGGACAGTGTGACAGAGCGGGACAGTGAATTGCACAGATAGAGGACAGTGTGACAGAGCAGGACAGTGAGTTCCACAGATAGAGGACAGTGTGACAGAGCAGGACAGTGAGTTGTACAGATAGAGGACAGTGTGACAGAGCGGGACAGTGAGTTCCACAGATAGAGGACAGTGTGACAGAGCAGGACAGTGAGTTCCACAGATAGGGGACAGTGTGACAGAGCGGGACAGTGAGTTGTACAGATAGAGGGCAGTGTGACAGAGCAGGGCAGTGAGTTCCACAGATAGAGGGCAGTGTGACAGAGCGGGACAGTGAGTTCTACAGATAGGGGACAGTGTGACAGAGCGGGGCAGTGAGTTGTACAGATAGGGGACAGTGTGACAGAGCGGGACAGTGAGTTGTACAGATAGAGGACAGTGTGACAGAACAGGACAGTGAGTTCCACAGATAGAGGACAGTGTGACAGAGCGGGGCAGTGAGTTGTACAGATAGGGGACAGTGTGACAGAGCGGGGCAGTGAGTTGTACAGATAGAGGACAGTGTGACAGAGCAGGACAGTGAGTTGTACAGATAGAGGACAGTGTGACAGAGCGGGGCAGTGAGTTCCACAGATAGGGGGCAGTGTGACAGAGCAGGACAGTGAGTTCCACAGATAGGGGACAGTGTGACAGAGCAGGACAGTGAGTTCCACAGATAGGGGACAGTGTTACAGAGCATGACAGTGAGTTGTACAGATAGGGGACAGTGTGACAGAGCGGGGCAGTGAGTTTCACAGATAGAGGACAGTGTGACAGAGCAGGACAGTGAGTTGCACAGATAGGGGACAGTGTGACAGAGCATGACAGTGAGTTCCACAGATAGGGGGCAGTGTGACAGAGCGGGACAGTGAGTTCCACAGATAGGGGACAGTGTGACAGAGCAGGACAGTGAGTTCCACAGATAGGGGACAGTGTGACAGAGCAGGACAGTGAGTTCCACAGATAGGGGGCAGTGTGACAGAGCGGGGCAGTGAGTTGTACAGATAGAGGACAGTGTGACAGAGCAGGACAGTGAGTTGCACAGAGAGGGGACAGTGTGACAGAGCGGGACAGTGAGTTCCACAGATAGAGGACAGTGTGACAGAGCGGGGCAGTGAGTTGTACAGATAGAGGGCAGTGTGATAGAGCAGGACAGTGAGTTCCACAGATAGGGGGCAGTTTGACAGAGCAGGGCAGTGAGTTCCACAGATAGGGGGCAGTGTGACAGAGCGGGGCAGTGAGTTCCACAGATAGAGGACAGTGTGACTGAGCGGGGCAGTGAGTTCCACAGATAGAGGACAGTGTGACAGAGCGGGGCAGTGAGTTCCACAGATAGAGGACAGTGTGACAGAGCAGGACAGTGAGTTGTACAGATAGGGGACAGTGTGACAGAGCGGGACAGTGAGTTCCACAGATAGGGGACAGTGTGACAGAGCAGGGCAGTGAGTTCCACAGATAGAGGACAGTGTGATAGAGCGGGGCAGTGAGTTGCACAGATAGAGGGCAGTGTGACAGAGCGGGGCAGTGAGTTGCACAGATAGAGGGCAGTGTGACAGAGCGGGGCAGTGAGTTGCACAGATAGAGGGCAGTGTGACAGAGCGGGGCAGTGAGTTCCACAGATAGGGGGCAGTGTGACAGAGCGGGGCAGTGAGTTGTACAGATAGAGGACAGTGTGACAGAGCAGGACAGTGAGTTCCACAGATAGAGGACAGTGTGACAGAGCGGGGCAGTGAGTTGTACAGATAGAGGGCAGTGTGACAGAGCAGGACAGTGAGTTCCACAGATAGGGGACAGTGTGACAGAGCGGGGCAGTGAGTTGTACAGATAGGGGTCAGTGTGACAGAGCAGGACAGTGAGTTCCACAGATAAAGGACAGTGTGACAGAGCGGGGCAGTGAGTTCCACAGATAGAGGACAGTGTGACAGAGCGGGGCAGTGAGTTGTACAGATAGGGGACAGTGTGACAGAGCGGGGCAGTGAGTTCCACAGATAGAGGACAGTGTGACAGAGCGGGGCAGTGAGTTGTACAGATAGGGGACAGTGTGACAGAGCGGGACAGTGAGTTCCACAGATAGGGGGCAGTGTGACAGAGCGGGGCAGTGAGTTCCACAGATAGGGGGCAGTGTGGCACAGCGGGACAGTGAGTTCCACAGATAGGGGGCAGTGTGACAGAGCGGGACAGTGAGTTCCACAGATAGAGGACAGTGTGACAGAGCGGGGCAGTGAGTTCCACAGATAGGGGACAGTGTGACAGAGCGGGGCAGTGAGTTCCACAGATAGGGGACAGTGTGACAGAGCGGGGCAGTGAGTTCCACAGATAGAGGACAGTGTGACAGAGCGGGACAGTGAGTTCCACAGATAGAGGACAGTGTGACAGAGCGGGACAGTGAGTTGTACAGATAGGGGACAGTGTGACAGAGCGGGACAGTGAGTTCCACAGATAGGGGGCAGTGTGACAGAGCGGGACAGTGAGTTCCACAGATAGGGGGCAGTGTGACAGAGCGGGACAGTGAGTTCCACAGATAGGGGGCAGTGTGACAGAGCGGGACAGTGAGTTCCACAGATAGAGGACAGTGTGACAGAGCGGGGCAGTGAGTTCCACAGATAGGGGACAGTGTGACAGAGCGGGGCAGTGAGTTCCACAGATAGGGGACAGTGTGACAGAGCAGGACAGTGAGTTGTACAGATAGAGGACAGTGTGACAGAGCAGGGCAGTGAGTTGCACAGATAGAGGACAGTGTGACAGAGCGGGGCAGTGAGTTCCACAGATAGGGGACAGTGTGACAGAGCGGGGCAGTGAGTTCCACAGATAGGGGACAGTGTGACAGAGCGGGGCAGTGAGTTCCACAGATAGAGGACAGTGTGACAGAGCGGGACAGTGAGTTCCACAGATAGAGGACAGTGTGACAGAGCGGGACAGTGAGTTGTACAGATAGGGGACAGTGTGACAGAGCGGGACAGTGAGTTCCACAGATAGGGGGCAGTGTGACAGAGCGGGACAGTGAGTTCCACAGATAGGGGGCAGTGTGACAGAGCGGGACAGTGAGTTCCACAGATAGGGGGCAGTGTGACAGAGCGGGACAGTGAGTTCCACAGATAGAGGACAGTGTGACAGAGCGGGGCAGTGAGTTCCACAGATAGGGGACAGTGTGACAGAGCGGGGCAGTGAGTTCCACAGATAGGGGACAGTGTGACAGAGCAGGACAGTGAGTTGTACAGATAGAGGACAGTGTGACAGAGCAGGGCAGTGAGTTGCACAGATAGAGGACAGTGTGACAAGGCAGGACAGTGAGTTGCACAGATAGGGGGCAGTGTGACAGAGCAGGACAGTGAGTTGTACAGATAGGGGGCAGTGTGACAGAGCGGGGCAGTGAGTTGTACAGATAGAGGACAGTGTGACAGAGCAGGGCCGTGAGTTCCACAGATAGAGGACAGTGTGACAAGGCAGGCCAGTGAGTTGCACAGATAGGGGGCAGTGTGACAGAGCGGGGCAGTGAGTTGTACAGATAGGGGACAGTGTGACAGAGCAGGACAGTGAGTTGCACAGATAGGGGACAGTGTGACAGAGCGGGGCAGTGAGTTGTACAGATAGGGAACAGTGTGACAGAGCAGGACAGTGAGTTGCACAGATAGGAGACAGTGTGACAGAGCAGGACAGTGAGTTGTACAGATAGGGGACAGTGTGACAGAGCAGGGAAGTGAGTTCCACAGATAGGGGGCAGTGTGACAGAGCAGGGCAGTGAGTTCCACAGATAGAGGACAGTGTGACAGAGCGGGGCAGTGAGTTGTACAGATAGGGGACAGTGTGACAGAGCAGGGAAGTGAGTTCCACAGATAGGGGGCAGTGTGACAGAGCAGGGCAGTGAGTTCCACAGATAGAGGACAGTGTGACAGAGCGGGGCAGTGAGTTGTACAGATAGGGGACAGTGTGACAGAGCAGGACAGTGAGTTGCACAGATAGGGGACAGTGTGACAGAGCAGGGCAGTGAGTTCCACAGATAGGGGGCAGTGTGACAGAGCAGGGCAGTGAGTTCCACAGATAGAGGACAGTGTGACACAGCAGGACAGTGAGTTGTACAGATAGAGGACAGTGTGACAGAGCAGGACAGTGAGTTCCACAGATAGAGGGCAGTGTGACAGAGCAGGACAGTGAGTTCCACAGATAGGGGACAGTGTGACAGAGCGGGACAGTGAGTTGTACAGATAGAGGACAGTGTGACAGAGCAGGACAGTGAGTTTCACAGATAGAGGACAGTGTGACAGAGCGGGACAGTGAGTTCCACGGATAGAGGACAGTGTGACAGAGAAGGGCAGTGAGTTCTACAGATAGGGGGCAGTGTGACAGAGCAGGACAGTGACTTCCACAGATAGAGGACAGTGTGACAGAGCAGGACAGTGACTTCCACAGATAGAGGACAGTGTGACAGAGCAGGACAGTGAGTTGCACAGATAGAGGACAGTGTGACAAAGCAGGACAGTGAGTTCCACAGATAGAGGACAGTGTGACAGAGCAGGACAGTGAGTTGCACAGATAGGGGGCAGTGTGATAGAGCAGGACAGTGAGTTGTACAGATAGAGGACAGTGTGACAGAGCAGGGCAGTGAGTTCCACAGATAGAGGGCAGTGTGACAGAACAGGACAGTGACTTGTACAGATAGGGGACAGTGTGACAGAGCAGGACAGTGAGTTCCACAGATAGAGGACAGTGTGACAGAGCGGGACAGTGAGTTCCACAGATAATGGACAGTGTGACAGAACAGGACAGTGAGTTCCACAGATAGGGGGCAGTGTGACAGAGCGGGACAGTGAGTTCCACAGATAGGGGGCAGTGTGACAGAGCGGGACAGTGAGTTCCACAGATAGGGGACAGTGTGACAGAGCAGGACAGTGAGTTGTACAGATAGGGGGCAGTGTGACAGAGCAGGACAGTGAGTTCCACAGATAGAGGACAGTGTGACAGAGCAGGACAGTGAGTTCCACAGATAGAGGACAGTGTGACAGAGCAGGACAGTGAGTTCCACAGATAGAGGACAGTGTGACAGAGCAGGACAGTGAGTTCCACAGATAGGGGACAGTGTGACAGAGCAGGACAGTGAGTTCCACAGATAGAGGACAGTGTGACAGAGCAGAACAGTGAGTTCTACAGATAGAGGACAGTGTGACAGAGCAGGACAGTGAGTTCCACAGATAGGGGACAGTGTGACAGAGCAGGGCAGTGAGTTCCACAGATAGAGGACAGTGTGACAGAGCAGAACAGTGAGTTCTACAGATAGAGGACAGTGTGACAGAGCAGGACAGTGAGTTGTACAGATAGGGGGCAGTGTGACAGAGCAGGGCAGTGAGTTCCACAGATAGGGGGCAGTGTGACAGAGCGGGACAGTGAGTTGTACAGATAGAGGACAGTGTGACAGAACAGGGCAGTGAGTTGTACAGATAGAGGACAGTGTGACAGAGCAGGGCAGTGAGTTCCACAGATAGGGGGCAGTGTGACAGAGCGGGACAGTGAGTTCCACAGATAGAGGACAGTGTGACAGAGCAGGGCAGTGAGTTCCACAGATAGAGGACAGTGTGACAGAGCAGGACAGTGAGTTGTACAGATAGAGGACAGTGTGACAGAGCAGGACAGTGAGTTGTACAGATAGGGGGCAGTGTGACAGAGCAGGACAGTGAGTTCTACAGATAGAGGACAGTGTGACAGAGCAGGACAGTGAGTTCTACAGATAGAGGACAGTGTGACAGAGCAGGACAGTGAGTTGTACAGATAGAGGACAGTGTGACAGAGCAGGACAGTGAGTTCCACAGATAGAGGACAGTGTGACAGAGCGGGGCAGTGAGTTCCACAGATAGAGGACAGTGTGACAGAGCAGGACAGTGAGTTGTACAGATAGGGGTCAGTGTGACAGAGCAGGGCAGTGAGTTCCACAGATAGAGGACAGTGTGACAGAGCAGGACAGTGAGTTCTACAGATAGAGGACAGTGTGACAGAGCAGGACAGTGAGTTGTACAGATAGAGGACAGTGTGACAGAGCAGGACAGTGAGTTCCACAGATAGAGGACAGTGTGACAGAGCGGGGCAGTGAGTTCCACAGATAGAGGACAGTGTGACAGAGCAGGACAGTGAGTTGTACAGATAGAGGACAGTGTGACAGAGCAGGACAGTGAGTTCTACAGATAGAGGACAGTGTGACAGAGCAGGACAGTGAGTTGTACAGATAGAGGACAGTGTGACAGAACAGGACAGTGAGTTCCACAGACAGGGGACAGTGTGACAGAGCGGTACAGTGAGTTCCACAGATAGAGGACAGTGTGACAGAGCGGGACAGTGAGTTCCACAGATAGGGGACAGTGTGACAGAGCGGGACAGTGAGTTGTACAGATAGAGGGCAGTGTGACAGAGCAGGGCAGTGAGTTCCACAGATAGGGGACAGTGTGACAGAGCAGGACAGTGAGTTCCACAGATAGGGGACAGTGTGACAGAGCGGGACAGTGAGTTGTACAGATAGAGGGCAGTGTGACAGAGCGGGACAGTGAGTTCCACAGATAGAGGACAGTGTGACAGAGCAGGACAGTGAGTTCCACAGATAGAGGACAGTGTGACAGAGCAGAACAGTGAGTTCCACAGATAGAGGACAGTGTGACAGAGCGGGACAGTGAGTTGTACAGATAGAGGACAGTGTGACAGAGCAGGGCAGTGAGTTCCACAGATAGAGGACAGTGTGACAGAGCAGGACAGTGAGTTCCACAGATAGAGGGCAGTGTGACAGAGCAGGACAGTGAGTTCCACAGATAGAGGACAGTGTGACAGAGCAGGACAGTGAGTTCCACAGATAGAGGACAGTGTGACAGAGCAGAACAGTGAGTTCCACAGATAGAGGACAGTGTGACAGAGCGGGACAGTGAGTTGTACAGATAGAGGACAGTGTGACAGAGCAGGGCAGTGAGTTCCACAGATAGAGGACAGTGTGACAGAGCAGGACAGTGAGTTCCACAGATAGAGGACAGTGTGACAGAGCAGAACAGTGAGTTCCACAGATAGAGGACAGTGTGACAGAGCGGGACAGTGAGTTGTACAGATAGAGGACAGTGTGACAGAGCGGGACAGTGAGTTCCACAGATAGAGGACAGTGTGACAGAGCAGGACAGTGAGTTGTACAGATAGGGGACAGTGTGACAGAGCAGGACAGTGAGTTCCACAGATAGAGGACAGTGTGACAGAGCGGGACAGTGAGTTGTACAGATAGAGGACAGTGTGACAGAGCAGGGCAGTGAGTTCCACAGATAGAGGACAGTGTGACAGAGCAGGACAGTGAGTTCCACAGATAGAGGGCAGTGTGACAGAGCGGGACAGTGAGTTCTACAGATAGAGGACAGTGTGACAGAGCAGGACAGTGAGTTCCACAGATAGAGGACAGTGTGACAGAGCGGGACAGTGAGTTCCACAGATAGAGGACAGTGTGACAGAGCAGGACAGTGAGTTCCACAGATAGACGACAGTGTGACAGAGCAGGACAGTGAGTTCCACAGATAGACGACAGTGTGACAGAGCAGGACAGTGAGTTCCACAGATAGGGGACAGTGTGACAGAGCAGGACAGTGAGTTGTACAGATAGAGGACAGTGTGACAGAGCGGGACAGTGAGTTCCACAGATAGGGGGCAGTGTGACAGAGCAGGGCAGTCAGTTCCACAGATAGAGGACAGTGTGACAGAGCAGGACAGTGAGTTGTACAGATAGAGGACAGTGTGAAAGAGCAGGACAGTGAGTTGTACAGATAGGGGACAGTGTGACAGAGCGGGGCAGTGAGTTCCACAGATAGAGGACAGTGTGACAGAGCGGGACAGTGAGTTGTACAGATAGAGGACAGTGTGACAGAGCAGGACAGTGAGTTCCACAGATAGGGGACAGTGTGACAGAGCAGGACAGTGAGTTCCACAGATAGGGGACAGTGTGACATAGCGGGACAGTGAGTTCCACAGATAGAGGACAGTGTGACAGAGCGGGACAGTGAGTTGTACAGATAGAGGACAGTGTGACAGAGCAGGACAGTGAGTTCCACAGATAGGGGACAGTGTGACATAGCGGGACAGTGAGTTCCACAGATAGAGGACAGTGTGACAGAGCGGGACAGTGAGTTGTACAGATAGAGGACAGTGTGACAGAGCAGGACAGTGAGTTGTACAGATAGAGGACAGTGTGACAGAGCAGGACAGTGAGTTCCACAGATAAAGGACAGTGTGACAGAGCAGGACAGTGAGTTCTACAGATAGAGGACAGTGTGACAGAGCAGGACAGTGAGTTCTACAGATAGAGGACAGTGTGACAGAGCAGGACAGTGAGTTCTACAGATAGAGGACAGTGTGACAGAGCAGGACAGTGAGTTGTACAGATAGAGGGCAGTGTGACAGAGCAGGACAGTGAGTTCCACAGATAGGGGACAGTGTGACAGAGCGGGACAGTGAGTTGTACAGATAGGGGACAGTGTGACAGAGCAGGGCAGTGAGTTCCACAGATAGGGGACAGTGTGACAGAGCGGGACAGTGAGTTGTACAGATAGGGGACAGTGTGACAGAGTGGGACAGTGAGTTGTACAGATAGAGGACAGTGTGACAGAGTGGGACAGTGAGTTCCACAGATAGGGGGCAGTGTGACAGAGTGGGACAGTGAGTTCCACAGATAGGGGACAGTGTGACAGAGTGGGACAGTGAGTTCCACAGATAGAGGACAGTGTGACAGAGCAGGACAGTGAGTTCACAGATAGGGGGCAGTGTGATAGAGCAGGACAGTGAGTTGTACAGATAGGGGACAGTGTGACAGAGTGGGACAGTGAGTTGTACAGATAGAGGACAGTGTGACAGAGCAGGACAGTGAGTTCCACAGATAGAGGACAGTGTGACAGAGCGGGACAGTGAGTTGTACAGATAGAGGGCAGTGTGACAGAGCAGGACAGTGAGTTGTACAGATAGGGGGCAGTGTGACAGAGCAGGACAGTGAGTTGTACAGATAGGGGCAGTGTGACAGAGCAGGACAGTGAGTTGTACAGATAGAGGACAGTGTGACAGAGCAGGGCAGTGAGTTGTACAGATAGAGGACAGTGTGACAGAGCAGGACAGTGAGTTGTACAGATAGAGGACAGTGTGACAGAGCGGGACAGTGAGTTGTACAGATAGAGGACAGTGTGACAGAGCAGGACAGTGAGTTGTACAGATAGAGGACAGTGTGACAGAGCAGGACAGTGAGTTCCACAGATAGAGGACAGTGTGACAGAGCGGGACAGTGAGTTGTACAGATAGAGGACAGTGTGACAGAGCAGGACAGTGAGTTGTACAGATAGAGGACAGTGTGACAGAGCGGGACAGTGAGTTGTACAGATAGAGGGCAGTGTGACAGAGCAGGACAGTGAGTTGTACAGATAGGGGGCAGTGTGACAGAGCAGGACAGTGAGTTGTACAGATAGAGGACAGTGTGACAGAGCAGGACAGTGAGTTCCACAGATAGAGGACAGTGTGACAGAGCAGGACAGTGAGTTCCACAGATAGGGGACAGTGTGACAGAGCGGGACAGTGAGTTGTACAGATAGAGGGCAGTGTGACAGAGCGGGACAGTGAGTTCCACAGATAGAGGACAGTGTGACAGAGCAGGACAGTGAGTTCCACAGATAGAGGACAGTGTGACAGAGCAGAACAGTGAGTTCCACAGATAGAGGACAGTGTGACAGAGCGGGACAGTGAGTTGTACAGATAGAGGACAGTGTGACAGAGCAGGGCAGTGAGTTCCACAGATAGAGGACAGTGTGACAGAGCAGGACAGTGAGTTCCACAGATAGAGGGCAGTGTGACAGAGCAGGACAGTGAGTTCCACAGATAGAGGACAGTGTGACAGAGCAGGACAGTGAGTTCCACAGATAGAGGACAGTGTGACAGAGCAGAACAGTGAGTTCCACAGATAGAGGACAGTGTGACAGAGCGGGACAGTGAGTTGTACAGATAGAGGACAGTGTGACAGAGCAGGGCAGTGAGTTCCACAGATAGAGGACAGTGTGACAGAGCAGGACAGTGAGTTCCACAGATAGAGGACAGTGTGACAGAGCAGAACAGTGAGTTCCACAGATAGAGGACAGTGTGACAGAGCGGGACAGTGAGTTGTACAGATAGAGGACAGTGTGACAGAGCGGGACAGTGAGTTCACAGATAGAGGACAGTGTGACAGAGCAGGACAGTGAGTTGTACAGATAGGGGACAGTGTGACAGAGCAGGACAGTGAGTTCCACAGATAGAGGACAGTGTGACAGAGCGGGACAGTGAGTTGTACAGATAGAGGACAGTGTGACAGAGCAGGGCAGTGAGTTCCACAGATAGAGGACAGTGTGACAGAGCAGGACAGTGAGTTCCACAGATAGAGGGCAGTGTGACAGAGCGGGACAGTGAGTTCTACAGATAGAGGACAGTGTGACAGAGCAGGACAGTGAGTTCCACAGATAGAGGACAGTGTGACAGAGCGGGACAGTGAGTTCCACAGATAGAGGACAGTGTGACAGAGCAGGACAGTGAGTTCCACAGATAGACGACAGTGTGACAGAGCAGGACAGTGAGTTCCACAGATAGACGACAGTGTGACAGAGCAGGACAGTGAGTTCCACAGATAGGGGACAGTGTGACAGAGCAGGACAGTGAGTTGTACAGATAGAGGACAGTGTGACAGAGCGGGACAGTGAGTTCCACAGATAGGGGGCAGTGTGACAGAGCAGGGCAGTCAGTTCCACAGATAGAGGACAGTGTGACAGAGCAGGACAGTGAGTTGTACAGATAGAGGACAGTGTGAAAGAGCAGGACAGTGAGTTGTACAGATAGGGGACAGTGTGACAGAGCGGGGCAGTGAGTTCCACAGATAGAGGACAGTGTGACAGAGCGGGACAGTGAGTTGTACAGATAGAGGACAGTGTGACAGAGCAGGACAGTGAGTTCCACAGATAGGGGACAGTGTGACAGAGCAGGACAGTGAGTTCCACAGATAGGGGACAGTGTGACATAGCGGGACAGTGAGTTCCACAGATAGAGGACAGTGTGACAGAGCGGGACAGTGAGTTGTACAGATAGAGGACAGTGTGACAGAGCAGGACAGTGAGTTCCACAGATAGGGGACAGTGTGACATAGCGGGACAGTGAGTTCCACAGATAGAGGACAGTGTGACAGAGCGGGACAGTGAGTTGTACAGATAGAGGACAGTGTGACAGAGCAGGACAGTGAGTTGTACAGATAGAGGACAGTGTGACAGAGCAGGACAGTGAGTTCCACAGATAAAGGACAGTGTGACAGAGCAGGACAGTGAGTTCTACAGATAGAGGACAGTGTGACAGAGCAGGACAGTGAGTTCTACAGATAGAGGACAGTGTGACAGAGCAGGACAGTGAGTTCTACAGATAGAGGACAGTGTGACAGAGCAGGACAGTGAGTTGTACAGATAGAGGGCAGTGTGACAGAGCAGGACAGTGAGTTCCACAGATAGGGGACAGTGTGACAGAGCGGGACAGTGAGTTGTACAGATAGGGGACAGTGTGACAGAGCAGGGCAGTGAGTTCCACAGATAGGGGACAGTGTGACAGAGCGGGACAGTGAGTTGTACAGATAGGGGACAGTGTGACAGAGTGGGACAGTGAGTTGTACAGATAGAGGACAGTGTGACAGAGTGGGACAGTGAGTTCCACAGATAGGGGGCAGTGTGACAGAGTGGGACAGTGAGTTCCACAGATAGGGGACAGTGTGACAGAGTGGGACAGTGAGTTCCACAGATAGAGGACAGTGTGACAGAGCAGGACAGTGAGTTCCACAGATAGGGGGCAGTGTGATAGAGCAGGACAGTGAGTTGTACAGATAGGGGACAGTGTGACAGAGTGGGACAGTGAGTTGTACAGATAGAGGACAGTGTGACAGAGCAGGACAGTGAGTTCCACAGATAGAGGACAGTGTGACAGAGCGGGACAGTGAGTTGTACAGATAGAGGGCAGTGTGACAGAGCAGGACAGTGAGTTGTACAGATAGGGGCAGTGTGACAGAGCAGGACAGTGAGTTGTACAGATAGGGGGCAGTGTGACAGAGCAGGACAGTGAGTTGTACAGATAGAGGACAGTGTGACAGAGCAGGGCAGTGAGTTGTACAGATAGAGGACAGTGTGACAGAGCAGGACAGTGAGTTGTACAGATAGAGGACAGTGTGACAGAGCGGGACAGTGAGTTGTACAGATAGAGGACAGTGTGACAGAGCAGGACAGTGAGTTGTACAGATAGAGGACAGTGTGACAGAGCAGGACAGTGAGTTCCACAGATAGAGGACAGTGTGACAGAGCGGGACAGTGAGTTGTACAGATAGAGGACAGTGTGACAGAGCAGGACAGTGAGTTGTACAGATAGAGGACAGTGTGACAGAGCGGGACAGTGAGTTGTACAGATAGAGGGCAGTGTGACAGAGCAGGACAGTGAGTTGTACAGATAGGGGGCAGTGTGACAGAGCAGGACAGTGAGTTGTACAGATAGAGGACAGTGTGACAGAGCAGGACAGTGAGTTCCACAGATAGAGGACAGTGTGACAGAGCGGGACAGTGAGTTGTACAGATAGAGGACAGTGTGACAGAGCAGGACAGTGAGTTGTACAGATAGGGGGCAGTGTGACAGAGCAGGACAGTGAGTTGTACAGATAGAGGACAGTGTGACAGAGCAGGACAGTGAGTTGTACAGATAGGGGGCAGTGTGACAGAGCAGGACAGTGAGTTCCACAGATAGGGGGCAGTGTGACAGAGCAGGACAGTGAGTTGTACAGATAGAGGACAGTGTGACAGAGCAGGACAGTGAGTTGTACAGATAGAGGACAGTGTGACAGAGCAGGACAGTGAGTTGTACAGATAGAGGACAGTGTGACAGAGCAGGACAGTGAGTTGTACAGATAGAGGACAGTGTGACAGAGCAGGACAGTGAGTTGTACAGATAGAGGACAGTGTGACAGAGCAGGACAGTGAGTTGTACAGATAGAGGACAGTGTGACAGAGCAGGACAGTGAGTTGTACAGATAGAGGACAGTGTGACAGAGCAGGACAGTGAGTTGTACAGATAGGGGGCAGTGTGACAGAGCAGGACAGTGAGTTGAACAGATAGAGGACAGTGTGACAGAGCAGGACAGTGAGTTCCACAGATAGGGGGCAGTGTGACAGAGCAGGACAGTGAGTTCCACAGATAGAGGACAGTGTGACAGAGCAGGACAGTGAGTTCCACAGATAGGGGACAGTGTGACAGAGCAGGACAGTGAGTTCCACAGATAGAGGACAGTGTGACAGAGCAGGACAGTGAGTTCCACAGATAGAGGACAGTGTGATAGAGCAGGACAGTGAGTTCCACAGATAGGGGACAGTGTGACAGAGCAGGACAGTGAGTTCCACAGATAGAGGACAGTGTGACAGAGCGGGGCAGTGAGTTTCACAGATAGAGGACAGTGTGACAGAGCGGGGCAGTGAGTTTCACAGATAGAGGACAGTGTGACAGAGCAGGACAGTGAGTTCCACAGATAGGGGACAGTGTGACAGAGCAGGACAGTGAGTTCCACAGATAGAGGACAGTGTGACAGAGCGGGGCAGTGAGTTTCACAGATAGGGGGCAGTGTGACAGAGCAGGACAGTGAGTTGTACAGATAGGGGACAGTGTGACAGAGCGGGGTAGTGAGTTGTACAGATAGGGGACAGTGTGACAGAGCAGGACAGTGAGTTCCACAGATACGGGGCAGTGTGACAGAGCAGGACAGTGAGTTCCACAGATAGAGGACAGTGTGACAGAGCGGGACAGTGAGTTCCACAGATAGAGGACAGTGTGACAGAGCAGGACAGTGAGTTCCACAGATAGAGGACAGTGTGACAGAGCGGGACAGTGAGTTGTACAGATAGGGGACAGTGTGACAGAGTGGGACAGTGAGTTCCACAGATACGGGGCAGTGTGACAGAGCAGGACAGTGAGTTCCACAGATAGAGGACAGTGTGACACAGCAGGACAGTGAGTTGTACAGATAGGGGGCAGTGTGATACAGCAGGACAGTGAGTTCCACAGATAGGGGGCAGTGTGACAGAGCGGGACAGTGAGTTGTACAGATAGGGGACAGTGTGACAGAGTGGGACAGTGAGTTCCACAGATAGGGGGCAGTGTGACAGAGCGGGGCAGTGAGGTTCCACAGATAGGAGGCAGTGTGACAGAACAGGATAGTGAATTCCACAGATAGGGGGCAGTGTGACAGAGCAGGACAGTGAGTTGTACAGATAGAGGACAGTATGACAGAGTAGGACAGTGAGTTCCACAGATAGAGGACAGTGTGACAGAGCGGGACAGTGAGTTTCACAGATAGAGGACAGTGTGACAGAACAGGACAGTGAGTTCCACAGATAGAGGACAGTGTGAAAGAGCAGGACAGTGAGTTCCACAGATAGGGGGCAGTGTGACAGAGCGGGACAGTGAGTTGTACAGATAGAGGACAGTGTGACAGAGCAGGACAGTGAGTTCCACAGATAGGAGGCAGTGTGACAGAACAGGATAGTGAATTCCACAGATAGGGGGCAGTGTGACAGAGCAGGACAGTGAGTTGTACAGATAGAGGACAGTATGACAGAGTAGGACAGTGAGTTTCACAGATAGAGGACAGTGTGACAGAGCAGGACAGTGAGTTGTACAGATAGAGGACAGTGTGACAGAACAGGACAGTGAGTTCCACAGATAGAGGACAGTGTGACAGAACAGGACAGTGAGTTCCACAGATAGAGGACAGTGTGACAGAGCGGGACAGTGAGTTCCACAGATAGAGGACAGTGTGACAGAGCGGGACAGTGAGTTCCACAGATAGAGGACAGTGTGACAGAGCAGGGCAGTGAGTTCCACAGATAGGGGGCAGTGTGACAGAACAGGACAGTGAGTTGTACAGATAGGGGGCAGTGTGACACAGCAGGACAGTGAGTTGTACAGATAGGGGGCAGTGTGACAGAGCAGGACAGTGAGTTGTACAGATAGGGGGCAGTGTGACAGAGCGGGACAGTGAGTTGTACAGATAGGGGGCAGTGTGACAGAGCAGGACAGTGAGTTGTACAGATAGGGGGCAGTGTGACAGAGCGGGACAGTGAGTTGTACAGATAGGGGGCAGTGTGACAGAGCAGGACAGTGAGTTCCACAGATAGAGGACAGTGTGACAGAGCAGGACAGTGAGTTCCACAGATAGGGGGCAGTGTGACAGAGCAGGACAGTGAGTTGTACAGATAGGGGACAGTGTGACAGAGCAGGACAGTGAGTTGTACAGATAGAGGACAGTGTGACAGAGCAGGACAGTGAGTTGTACAGATAGAGGACAGTGTGACAGACCAGGACAGTGAGTTGTACAGATAGGGGGGCAGTGTGACAGAGCAGGACAGTGAGTTGTACAGATAGAGGACAGTGTGACAGAGCAGGACAGTGAGTTGTACAGATAGGGGACAGTGTGACAGAGCAGGACAGTGAGTTGTACAGATAGAGGACAGTGTGACAGAGCAGGACAGTGAGTTGTACAGATAGAGGACAGTGTGACAGACCAGGACAGTGAGTTGTACAGATAGGGGACAGTGTGACAGAGCAGGACAGTGAGTTGTACAGATAGAGGACAGTGTGACAGACCAGGACAGTGAGTTGTACAGATAGAGGGCAGTGTGACAGAGCGGGACAGTGAGTTGTACAGATAGGGGGCAGTGTGACAGAGCAGGACAGTGAGTTCCACAGATAGGGGGCAGTGTGACAGAACAGGACAGTGAGTTCCACAGATAGGGGGCAGTGTGACAGAGCAGGACAGTGAGTTCCACAGATAGGGGGCAGTGTGACAGAGCAGGACAGTGAGTTGTACAGATAGGGGACAGTGTGATAGAGCAGGACAGTGAGTTCCACAGATAGGGGGCAGTGTGACAGAACAGGACAGTGAGTTCCACAGATAGAGGACAGTGTGACAGAGCAGGACAGTGAGTTCCACAGATAGAGGACAGTGTGACAGAGCGGGACAGTGAGTTGTACAGATAGGTGGCAGTGTGACAGAGCAGGGTAGTGAGTTGTACAGATAAGGGACAGTATGACAGAGCAGGACAGTGAGTTCCACAGATAGGGGGCAGTGTGACAGAGCAGGACAGTGAGTTCCACAGATAGGGGGCAGTGTGACAGAGCGGGGCAGTGAGTTCCACAGATAGGGGGCAGTGTGACAGAGCAGGACAGTGAGTTCCACAGATAGGGGGCAGTGTGACAGAGCGGGGCAGTGAGTTCCACAGATAGGGGCAGTGTGACAGAGCAGGACAGTGAGTTCCACAGATAGGGGGCAGTGTGACAAAGCAGGACAGTGAGTTGTACAGATAGAGGACAGTGTGACAGAACAGGACAGTGAGTTCCACAGATAGAGGACAGTGTGACAGAGCAGGACAGTGAGTTGTACAGATAGAGGACAGTGTGACAGAGCAGGACAGTGATTTCCACAGATAGAGGACAGTGTGACAGAGCAGGACAGTGAGTTCCACAGATAGGGGGCAGTGTGACAGAGCAGGACAGTGAGTTCCACAGATAGGGGACAGTGTGACAGAGCGGGGCAGTGAGTTCCACAGATAGAGGACAGTGTGACAGAGCAGGGACAGTGAGTTCAAGTGTGACAGAGCAGGACAGTGAGTTCCACAGATAGGGGGCAGTGTGACAGAGCAGGACAGTGAGTTCCACAGATAGGGGGCAGTGTTGACAGAGCAGGACAGTGAGTTGTACAGATAGAGGACAGTGTGACAGAGCGGGACAGTGAGTTGTACAGATAGAGGACAGTGTGACAGAGCAGGACAGTGAGTTCCACAGGATAGAGGACAGTGTGACAGAGCAGACAGTGAGTTCCACAGATAGGGGGCAGTGTGACAGAGCAGGACAGTGAGTTGTACAGATAGAGGACAGTGTGACAGAGCAGGACAGTGAGTTGTACAGATAGAGGACAGTGTGACAGAGCAGGGCAGTGATTTCCACAGATAGAGGACAGTGTGACAGAGCAGGACAGTGAGTTCCACAGATAGGGGGCAGTGTGACAGAGCGGGGCAGTGAGTTCCACAGATAGAGGACAGTGTGACAGAGCGGGGCAGTGAGTTGCACAGATAGAGGGCAGTGTGACACAGCAGGACAGTGAGATCCACAGATAGGGGACAGTGTGACAGAGCAGGACAGTGAGTTGTACAGATAGAGGACAGTGTGACAGAGCAGGACAGTGAGTTCCACAGATAGAGGACAGTGTGACAGAGCGGACAGTGAGTTGTACAGATAGGGGACAGTGTGACAGAGCGGGGCAGTGAGTTGTACAGATAGGGGACAGTGTGACAGAGCGGGACAGTGAGTTCCACAGATAGGGGACAGTGTGACAGAGCAGGGCAATGAGTTCCACAGATAGGGGACAGTGTGACAGAGCAGGACAGTGAGTTGTACAGATAGGGGACAGTGTGATAGAGCAGGACAGTGAGTTGTACAGATAGAGGACAGTGTGACAGAGCAGGACAGTGAGTTGTACAGATAGAGGACAGTGTGACAGAGCAGGACAGTGAGTTGTACAGATAGAGGACAGTGTGACAGAGCAGGACAGTGAGTTGTACAGATAGAGGACAGTGTGACAGAGCAGGACAGTGAGTTGTACAGATAGAGGACAGTGTGACAGAGCAGGACAGTGAGTTCCACAGATAGGAGGGACAGTGTGACAGAGCGGGACAGTGAGTTCCACAGATAGAGGACAGTGTGACAGAGCAGGACAGTGAGTTCCACAGATAGAGGACAGTGTGACAGAGCAGGACAGTGAGTTCCACAGATAGAGGACAGTGTGACAGAGCAGGACAGTGAGGTTGTACAGATAGGGGACAGTGTGACAGAGCGGGGCAGTGAGTTGTACAGATAGGGGACAGTGTGACAGAGCAGGACAGTGAGTTGTACAGATAGAGGACAGTGTGACAGAGCAGGACAGTGAGTTCCACAGATAGAGGACAGTGTGACAGAGCGGGGCAGTGAGTTGTACAGATAGGGGACAGTGTGACAGAGCGGGGCAGTGAGTTGTACAGATAGGGGACAGTGTGACAGAGCGGGGCAGTGAGTTGTACAGATAGAGGGACAGGTGTGACAGAGCGGGACAGTGAGTTGTACAGATAGAGGACAGTGTGACAGAGCGGGGCACCGTGAGTTGTACAGATAGAGGACAGTGTGACATCGCCGGGGCAA